>CM072816.1:37702791-38302791 GCA_036937905.1 Salvia rosmarinus | reverse complement strand
CAAGGGCAGAGTTCAAACCAGAATGCGCCATACCAAAGACCTCCACAGCAGTAGCAGTTTCAGCAGCAGAGGCACCATCCTCAGCAGCAACAGTTTCCACAGCAGCAGTTCCCACAACAACAGCAGTATCAACGAGCACCTCCACCACCACCTCGGAAGCCAGCTTGGGAGGATATGTTCGCCCAAAGATTGGATGCTCAAGACTCCACAATTAAGCGTTTAGAGACGTAAATGGGACAGATTAATAGCATGCTTGATGAGCTATTGTAGCAACGTGCAGCGGGGAAACTTCCAAACCAACCTCATCAAGCTCATGCGATAACTGTTCTAAGGAGTGACCCGATTGTTAAGGACAAGAGTAGAAGGATATCAAGCAAGCAGCTACAGTCACCAGAGGTGAAAAATAAGAAAGAGACTGGGTTCAGACTGAATAAGTCAGCAAATCCTTATACCCCACCGATACCCTTCCTACACCGGTTGAAGAACGAGAAGCAGGACCAGTAATTCAATGAGATCTACAAGCTCCTGTCCAAGTAAATGTTAATTTTCCCCTATTGGACTTGATCAGAAATGTACCGACTTACATCAAGTTTTTCAAGGAGCTCGTCTCAAAGAAGAGAAAATTTGGGGAGCACGAGAAAGTCATGGTATCCGGAGCAGCTAATTCCATCCTACAGCACCAGTTGCCTCCCAAACTTCGGGATCCAGGTAATTTTATTATTAAGATTGCTTTAGGTAATGGGAAAGAAGCTGCTGGCATGCTTGATTTGGGGGTCGGGATTAATCTTATGCTTTATTCAATGTTCAAACGATTAGGATTAGGTGAACTTAAACCCACTCAGATGTGTCTACAGTTAGCTGATAGGTCTGTGAGATATCCCAAGGGTATTATCGAGGATATATTAGTAAAGATGGATGGGCTGATTGTACCTGTTGACTTCGTTGTTTTGGATATTGGTGAGGTTAGGGAAGATGGAGAGGAACACACCCTGTTATTGGGGAGGCCATTCATGGCCACAACCAACACTATAATAGATGTTAAGAATGGCACATTGCAAATGACTGTACTTGGTGAATTTGTGTCTATCTCTATAAGTGATAGTGTGATTTTTCCTTCTGCTAATTTATTTGATGATCATGCTTCCATAGATACTATTGATCCCTTGGTCGAGAATGTGCTGTTGCATGATGTGAATGCGCGTGTTGACAAGGATAAAGTGAAAGAAATTCACGATCGGGGAATGGTTCGTAAGGATTTAAAGCCGGGAATGAAGGTTTTGCTTCTTCAGTCTCGTTTGAAACCTTTCCCCGAGAAGCTCAACTCCAGGTGGAGTGGTCCTTACATCATGGAAAAGGTATTTCCTTACGGAGCGGTCTTACTTCGCGATCCCATCACCAATGGATCATTTACTGTGAATGGACAGCGGGTGAGACCTTACTTTGATCAAGGGGATGGTCCGAAAGGTGTAGAGAAATCCATGCTCATCGATCCTATCCGTCTCTGACTGGATTACGTCGTGCTCACGACGTAAAATTGAGTACTACGTGGGAGTTTACCCACGGATTTTTCTGTTCTTTTTCTTTCGTTCTCTTTTGTTTGCTTTGTTGTTTTCTTTGATCTATATGTTGTCTCTGTGTTAGTTTTATTCAGATGTGGGAAGAAACGTTTTGCGTATTATCGTCAGCAGTGAGGTGAAGCCTTGATACTCGAGCTATGCAGCGCCCGCTCACACTCCAGCCTTGTTTCCTCCGTCTATTCTCAGGGAAGTCTCCCCTTCTATTGGCCATTTTGTGTTATTAATGTTTTGAGCACTGGGGACAGTGCTCGAATTTAGAGTTGGGGGGATTTATTTGGTTTTGTGTGCGTATCTTATCTTTTTGCATACTTGGTGATGTGCCTTTGTGCTTATTTTGATCCCTTGAACTCAAGTTTGTGTCTATGCGAGTAAGTTAGGATTTTGATTTGTGCAATTGAACTCTGTGGTATTGATCGGACCTTGTTGTAATTCCATTTCTCTTGTTGATATTTGATTAAAGTGCAATGTGAATTGACGAGATTGTGTGGATTGATCTTAAATCGAGGGTTATTAATGTGATTTGTCCGGCTAATGCTAGGGGGTTTTAACATGACGGTTACCTATATACTTGTTTCATTTTATATATATAAAAAAGATGAAAATGAGGAGAATGAAAAACTCCAGAAAATTGTTGAGATTGTTGAAATAGAGGATGAGATTCTGCCATTCTTTCTCGTAAATTGAGAAATGGGCATGGGAAACCACGTTAGGAGACTCGAGTTCATCAAGAGTTCACCTTTCGAACATTATTCCAAAATCTGTCAATACTTCCTTTGTGTTATCAAAGGAAACTTGTTGCTAAAGGTAACCACTTTAGTTAATTCACCCCTATCGGTTGGGTCTAAGCAAAAATAATCTTCTTGTTTATTTGATATTTTCACAATCTTAGATTTGTTTTATGTTAACTTTGATTATGTATTCATCAAGTTTGGGGGAAAGACAAAAAGAGGTTTTTGATTGATTAGATTAAGAATTAAGTTGCACGAGTTATTTTTCTACTCTTATTAGTACAGACTTTGCTTGAGGACAAGCAAATGGATAAGTGTGGGGGAGTTGTTTGGTTTCATTTTAAGCTTATTCTTGGTATTGTTTTGCACTATTTATATCGTTCGTTTGATTAGTATTTATCGATTCGGACTTACTTGGTTTGTTTTGATATTTTGTAGAAAAAAGCATTAAATAGGATAAAATGGAGTCAAGAGTAAAGTATATTTCTCACGAGTCCGTTAAAAGGATCTAATCAAGTTCGACGAGAAAGCGGGGTGAATAGTCAAAGTCACGCACGGCACCCCGTCGCACGCATCGGCCGACACTCGACCACACGGTCGCCCCCCCGCATTCAGCAGCGTCCGACGACACCCGACGCCGCCATCTTCACCGACGCCGACTCGGCGCCGCGCGCTCCTCATCTTCTTCGCGCATTCATGCTCGGCGTTCGCTTCCGTCGTCGCCTCATTCGGCGCTCAAGGCCGAGCGCCCGTTCCCACCATCGCTCGGCACTCCTCGCCGGTCCAGCGCCCTGCTCCGTCGTCACCCGCACAGCGTGCTCGCCTAGTCCAGCGCCCGTACTCCCGCGTCCAGCGCCACGCCCCAACGCCCGCCTCCAGCACTTGACGCTCGCTCGACCCGGCGCTCACCCCTCATCTGGTGCATAACCCAGCGTTTCACCCAACGCTCGACACAAACGCCCGCTCGCCCAGTAGCTTCTCGTCCGATGCGGTGATCCGATGCCCAGCGCCAAGTTCGCGCCGCTTGCTCGCTCATTTTCCTCTCTAGTCTGAGCACCGGCTGCTACCCGCGTGCCTGCTCACCTCATCTTGCATGCTTATTCACTTTGAGTCGGAGTTCAATCTCAATACAGAACATTTCTCCAGCCGGCGCTCATTTCGAACCAGTGCTCATGCTTAATAAAGAACGCTTCCAGAACCGACGCTCCCTCCAAACCGGCGCTCACCTTTTAGTCAGAACACCCCGTTCAACCTGCGCTCAGTGTGAACCGATGCTCACCCACTTTATATATATAAATGCGCAACGCTGAGTTAGGGTATTGGATTCAGTTTTGATTTTTTTCACGCAGCCGCGGTTCCTGAACCAAAAATTCTGAAGCATTCGATCGAGGACATAGAAAGAAAAAAAGTATTATTTTATGTCCTTTATTTCTTCCATTGAATAATTTAGTTTATCAATTTATGCTTTTGGATTTATAAGTTCTATCGGAATCAATTTCATAGTATTATTGTTTTGTGATTTTTGTTGGATTCATTTACATTGTGATATTGGATTGTTGATTGTTACTTTGATTCTATTTCTTCTAGTATTTGACAATTTACATTCGATGCACTCGATGTTGGAATTTAGTTATATGTTGAATTATTCTCTGATGAATTTTATTGCTTTCTGTTTGAAGATTTAGTTCAGTTTGTTCTACGTTTTAGCTTCATGTATTCTTGTTTTTCGTAGGTTCTCATCTAGGGATTGACAACCCCTAGTTAGGCTGTTTTCTTTTATGTTTAATTTTTCGCATTTCAATTCCCGTATGTTCCAAAAACCCCCGTTGGTATTAGAGTGTTTAGGATTTACCGTTTTATGTGTTTGACACGAACAATAAGCCTTGTTAAGTTTTCTTGAGAGACGACTTGGGTTAACTAACCCTCTACAACACCTCATTCGATTATGAGTCAATTAAGAGAAAACTTTTAGTTGAAACAGTAGCTCAGGTATAGACATGTTGTAGGGCCGGGCCCGCCGGTTTAGGGCCGGGCCCGACGGTTCGGCGGTTCGAAAAGTCGAGGCCCTAGCCCAGCCCTACAGATAGAAGCCAGTTTAGGGCCTGGCCCGGCGGCCCGGAGGTCCCGGTTCGGTTCGGCGAGGCCTGTCGCGCAGCGATTTTGTATTGATCCGTTCTCTCTCGTCCGAGCTCCGATTTTCGATCCGTTTATGCTCACGAACTCGTATCGCAATATACTTAAACTCTTATGAAGGATAAAATCTCCAATTCTATCTCAATTTTCCTGAAAATTCAATCAAATATGCAATGGCTCTAAGGATGCCCGCCGGTTCGGCCCTAGGCCCTAGGCCCGCTGGTTCCGGGCCTCTCTTCACTTGAACCGAGCCCGGCCCTATGCCCTAGCTCTCGGTTCTGGTTCAGGCCCGTTGACCGCCAGTCTGGGCCCGAACCGTTGACTTTAGGGCCGGGCCTAGGGTCGGCCCGGCGGTCCGGAAAGCCCTTGCACGTCTACTCATGTATATTTGTCATTGAGATAAATATGTCCATAAATAATTCACATTCTTGGGTACTAGATTCCGATTGTGGCTCACACATTTGTAATAATGTGCAGGGGCTAAGTGACAGCAGGAAAGTGAATCCTGGGGAGGTCGACCTGCGCGTGGGAAATGGAGCAAGAGTTGCTGCTGAACGCGTGGGGACTTATAGATTAGATCTTCATTCGGGATATAGACTAGATTTACATAACTGTTATTTCGTTCATGCTATTTCAAAGAATATTATTTTCATTCCTATGTTAGACATTGAAGGGTTTTCCTTCCATTTTGGAAACAATAGATGCTCGTTTTCTCTTAATGGAGTGTTTTATGGAAATGCATTTCTTTCGAATGGTTTATATATGCTTGAATGTGAGCGAGATATTCTTAATGTGCAAAACAAACAATCTAAGCTAAATGTCTGAATAATGCTACTTATCTTTGGCATTGTAGACTTGGTCGTATTAATGAGAAAATGATAGCAAGATTGAGAAAATTAGATTATCTCACACCATTTGATTTTGAATCATATGGTGCTTGTGAACCATGTCTCAAAGGGAAAATGACTAAGAAACCATTTTCTGGGAAAGGGTTACGTGCCAAAGAATTGCTAGAGTTGATCCACTCAGATATGTATGGACCGTTTCCAACTCAAGTAAAAGGTGGATATTCATACTTCATAACTTTTACTGATGATTATTCAAGGTTTGGGTATGTGTATCTGATGAAACAAAAATCTGAGGCTCTTGATAAGTTTAAAGAGTTTAAGTTTGAAGTTGAGAAACAACTTGGTAAAAGTATCAAGAATCTTCGATCAGATCAAGGAGGGGAATACTTAAGCCGAGAATTTCTTGATTACTTGAAATCACATGGAATCCGGTCAGACTGGACACCTCAGGGGACACCACAACTGAATGGTGTATTTGAGAGAAGAAATCGAACCTTATTAGACATGGTTCGATCCATGATGAGTTTCGCTAATCTCCCTTTATTTCTTTGGGGTTATGCCTTACTTACCGCTGCTCATATTTTGAATATGGTTTCTTCTAAATCAGTTGAGAAAACACCATATGAGATATGGTATGGGAAAAGAGCAAATCTTAACTATTTGCGGACCTAGGGTTGTCCTGCTTTTGTTAAGAAAATGCTGACTGATAAGTTGGAATTGAAAAGTGAGAAATGTTATCTTGTGGGATATCCTAAGAAAACTAGAAGATATGAATTCTACTCACTTGGAGATCACAAGGTGATCATTTCTAGGAATGTGACGTTTCTTGAAGACTCATATGTTTCCAAGGAACAAGGTGACAACGAGGTAGATCTTGAAGAAATTCGAGAACCACAAAACAACATAGAGGATGAAAGATTGTTCAATGGTGTGAATAAGAATTCAGTGGGAGTATTTGACGATCTCTTAGAGGGCCACCTCAAGACAATGAGACTCATCAAATACAAGATGACACAATAGTTGTGCCACCTCCACCTCAAGAAATTCATGAGAAAATTCATAAGAATCTCCAAAATGTTGATGAAGTCAACACGGAGGAGCCTACTCACGTTCAAAATGAACAGCATGAACCTGTGCAAACAACCCGACTCAATAGGCCACAGAGGACTCGTCGTGCACCCCAAAGACTGAATCTAATGGTTGAGAACCAAGATGATGAAGTCGAGTCGGATGATGATGAACCTAAGACCTATACTGAAGCGATGTCTGGCACAGATTCAAAGATGTGGCTTGAAGCCTTAGTATCTGAAATGCGGTGTATTTTAATCTAGTCTGGGAACTAGTTTGTGACTTACCAGATGAGGCTTATCCCATATGCTGCAAATGGATCTTCAAAAAGAAGAGAGATGCAGATGGTAAGATACGAACCTACAAGACTAGGTTGGTGGCAAAGGGTTATAATCAACGTGAAGGCATTGACTATGACGAGACCTTTTCACCAGTTGTAAAAATCAAGTCCATTAGGATCTTACTTGCCATAGCTGCGTACTATAACTTTGATATTTGGCAAATGGATGTCAAAACCGCGTTTCTCAATGGAGAACTAGAAGGTGATGTCTACATGACACAGCCTGAAGGTTTTGTATTCAAAGAAAGGCCGAATGCAGTATGTAGGCTAAAGAAGTCTATTTATGGACTTAAGCAAGCATCGAGGAGTTTTATGGACTTAAGCAAGCATCGAGGAGTTGGAATATTTGCTTTGACAGAGCTATCAAATTGTTTGACTTTGTTAGAAGCAAATGGATCTATGCTGCAAATGGATCTTCAAAAAGAAGAGAGATGCAGATGGTAAGATACGAATCTACAAGGCTAGGTTGGTGGAAAAAGGTTATAGTCAACGTGAAGGCATTGACTATGACGAGACCTTTTCACCAGTTGCAAAAATCAAGTCCATTAGGATCTTACTTGCCATAGCTGCGTACTATAACTTTGATATTTGGCAAATGGATGTCAAAACCGCGTTTCTCAATGGAGAACTAGAAGGCGATGTCTACATGACACAGCCTGAAGGTTTTGTATTCAAAGAAAGGCCGGATGCAGTATGTAGGCTAAAGAAGTCTATTTATGGACTTAAGCAAGCATCGAGGAGTTTTATGGACTTAAGCAAGCATCGAGGAGTTGAAATATTTGCTTTGACAAAGCTGTCAAATTGTTTGACTTTGTTAGAAGCAAAGAGGACCCATGCGTTTATAGTAAGCACGAGAATGGAAACGTTGTCTACCTGATCATATATGTCGATGACATTCTGATTATGGGGAGAGACCGATCCATGATGCAATCCGTGAAAGACTGGCTGTCTAAATCCTTTATCATGAAGGATCTCGTTGAGGCATCCTATATCCTTGGGATCAAGATCTATCGGGATAGACCTAATAGATTGTTGGGGCTATCACAATCCACTTACATAGACAAATTGCTACGATGTTTCTCAATGGAAAACTCTAAGAAATGATTTCTTCATATGGGACATGACATCAAGTTGCCTAAGAAGGATTGTCCTTCTAATGACAAGGAAATTGCTTGCATGAAAAGGATCCCATATTCTTCAGTTATAGGATCGATCATGTATGTCATGATATGCACTAGGCCAGATGTGGCCTATGCGCTAAGCATGACGGGTAGATTTCAGCAAAATCCCGGTGAGGAGCATTGGAAAACTGTTAAGACTATTCTTAAGTACCTTAGAAGGACTAAAGAATACTTCTTAGTCTATGGTGGATGACCGAGCTATCGGTGTTGGGTACGCGATGCTAGCTTCCAAACAGAAACAAGCATGTTCCAAGACGATATCATCTGATTAGAGAAATAAAAGAAATGGGACATGTAAAATTAGAAAGAGTATCCACTAACGATAACTTAGCTGATATTTTTACCAAGCCGTTGTGTATAGAAAAACACAACAAATATTTTGAGAGCTTGGGTGTTAGACATTTGGGAAATTGGATTTGATTCAATGTGAGTTTACAGTTTGTATGTTTTAGAAACTCCTTTGTTGAGACATACTTACTTTGATCATAATTGAAGATAATGTTTTATCTATGGGTTTTGTGAATTTAATAGAATATATTATTTTTATGTTTGTCGTTATTCTCTTATTTGTTCCCTTGAATTATCACTGTCATTTTTACTGTGAGACATCAATTATATAGTATAATTCTAAAATAGCCCTAACCAATGATCATCAAGAATGGGATATTGATAATATGTCACAGGTTAGCATGTGGTCTGCATCACATTCTTAGAGAATGTAGTGGTTCTCACAACTACGAAATATTTGATATTCGTGATGGACACATGAATACTTTGGAGAGTATTGGTATACCCTGCTATTAAATCGTTTGTTAGATGTCTACGATTTCTTAGTGTGTGGAGTATGTAATAGTTCTTAGACTTGAGGTCAACACATTTTGTTTGTTGAGTGCTGTACTTTGACAAAGGCAACGCTTGCAAGTGGCAAGACACGGCTTGGATTGGGTGCATCATGAGACAAATGAAAATGGTAGTTGAGCCAAGAATGAGATTCATTCCTGATTGGAATTTCGGTGAGCACTTACTTTCTATATTATTCGACCATAAAGTCATTGGCGATGAAGAGATATATTCAATTAAAGTAATTGAATATGATCATATGGATCTTATAATAAAGATGAGAAAAATGATTGAGCTATTGGGATAGACATATAGCAAAATCTAGTTGAATCGAGTGTGTCATGAATGAAAGGATATTACATAAACTTCATGTAAAGGTTTGTTATTGTTTTCCACGTAAGCGTCCGTCATATATCGAGTTCATCGCATACGCAGATCTAGGAGTTTTGTGCAGACTTTGATTAGATCATCGTCGGTAATGGGGGCCTATTGGGTCACACTATCAAGTGTATTGTTAATCCGCTCAAGGGTATATGCATAGTGCACGGTAAGCTATCTAATATTAGTCCAAGTGGGAGATTGAAAGATTATGGGCTAAATTAGATATATGGGCTTTAGTTAATTAATGGTTGGACTATTAATTAATTAAAGCAGACTAAAGAATAAAAGTCCATACAAGCTAGGGCTTTAATGGGCTGCTCTATTTAATATAAATAGAGATATTTATTCATTAGGTCAGAGATACAGAAATATAATCTTAGAGAACTACCGTTAATTCATTCAGAGATTTCTTGGCTTTCTCTGCTTGAACTTTGTGCCGAGGAATTGTTCATGCATCGGATTTGCATACACGTGGATACCATAGTTGTGGAGACAACCTTGCAGGATTCATTGGAAGCATTGCAAATCGTAAGTTCTCTATCTAAAGTGTTCATAGAGCTCATCGCATGCTTAATTGTATATCTAGATCTGTTTCTTGACTGTTCATTCCGATGCATATCATTAGATGATGTCAAGAATAACCAACAATTTTTTGATATATTAGTAAAATACTGGGATCTCTTATTAGATATGTGTGGGTAATTATATAATCTATTGTTGTTCTTTTTAGGGCTCGTTTGCTATAAGTATGGAATAAACATAATATGTTTGAACGTGATGTATTAAATTATCCATAATATGTAACATATTATTTGTTCTGAAGTATTAAAATTACACAAAAACTCATGTACATTCGTCTGTATCGTGTGGATGGATAAAAGTATAATTTGTTCTTAAGAAAAATATCATTTACGTTAAAGAAAAATATCATTTAATTAAGTATCATTTACATTGAAGAAAAATATCAAATATCATTTATACTAAAGAAAAGTATCGTAATCCGCATGTACGGAAGGATGTACAAGAGACCACCTCTTAAAATTAAATATAACTAATATTTGTTATAATTATAATTTGTATTACGTATAAAATCTAGGGTATACAAAATCACACAAATTAGTATAATATTTTTGGGGTTTGATTTATGAAAGACCGTGTGTTTTGTACCAAGCAAGATCATATTAGAGCCAATGGACTCATGTGAGGACCTCTACAAGTGCGGACATTGACATTTTTATCTAATGTAAATAATACTTTCTAATTACAAAGTAAAAAGTAAATAATATTTTTTCTAATATAATGACATTTTTTTCTAGAATAATTGACACTTTTAGAACGGTCGCACCATTTAACATTATTACAAGAGTTTTTGTGTTAGTATATGACATAATTTATACAAGTTTCTCTTTCTTATTACAATTATGAATTTGATTGTTTTCACTTTTTCGAAAAGAAACGTGTATTTGGGAAACATGTAATTAATTGCTTGCAAAACATGTTAAAATTAATTAGAATACATTAATATTTATAGTACCTGAAAAATCCTCATACATACAAATTCAGTTAATCTTATCATAGCTAGAGATGTCAATCTAATATGAAACAAACCCGATTGATAGACAAGAAAATAAAGGTTACTAGTGCTGAGAATTTTTAACTCGAAATAAATTCATTTGATACCTTTAATGAAAAGAAAAATAAAAATGTATATCTAATCCTTACCTCTCATAGAAAGTTACAATTGAAAATTTCGAGCCTAAAAAAAGTCATCCCAATTGGCTTCAAAGCTAGTGGGTTGACACAATTTATGGTTTCGTGCACATTAATACAAGAAATGGAAAAATCTTCATAAATAATACAAACATATGATTTCTTATTTCTAAAATAAAATAAAATTGTAGAGACCCTATTTTGTCACACCCTTATAATACAAATAGGACATCTTCCCATCAAATTTTGATACAACTTGATGTGCTACAAATCCACAGTAATTTTTCTCATATGTCGCCATACAAATTTCCATGACCCTTTTCAGCATCTCATCTTCTTTGTAAAATTGATGGCTTAGCAGTTCATCCACACTTATCCACTGTTCAATTATATATATTTAAATTGTAGATCATAACAACTGAAAATGAGCGATTATTGATGATAATTGGTAACATATAATTTAATGACTTGAGCGTAATATATTTGTATTTACCTTAGAGTCCTGAATTTCATTTTGATCAATTTGGATTTCCAAGGATAATGGCTTAAGCATGCATACAAATAGCAAGTCTGATTTCTCAAACGCAACCCTGTGCACATGCCTGCATCATTTAATTTTAACCACAATAAATTACAATTTTAGAAAATACATACAAATAGAAAAGGCCCAATATGTAGAATATTTTAATAACCCAATTGCGATGAAACATAACCCAACTGCGATGGAAGACTTACCTGAAAGCTACCAGTTCCAGGAATTCTGTGTCAATCTGTGGTGGAAATAATACATATTTAGTATGTGTTGTTGATCATCATATAGATTACACAAAAAAACTCCTATAAACCACCGTTGGTATATTAACTCACCGTTGTTTGATAGCATAGTCTCTTATGCGCGTTCAGTGCAGTGGAACGCACAAGAGACCACTTGTATAAATTATGGGTTTCACGTTTTGCCACATGACTTATGAATTATGATGACCGTTTTTATACTAGGTATTTTTTAAAACAACCTGCATATTAACAACTTGCGATTGGCAGTCTTGGTCGTTAAAAATTTAGTAGAAGTATCTTTGCAACATGTTTTTCGGGAGTTTAGATTTTCAATGCAAGACAAATCTTGCATGTGTGATATAAGCTTTGCAAACTGTGACTAATAAATTGAAGCAATCAATATAGCATATATAGAACTAATACTTCATCCGTCCATCAAAAATTTACATTTAATTCTTTTTGGGACATCTTCCAAAAACTTGCATTTTCTATATTTGGAAACATCAACTACCCTTAATCTATCATTTATTTACAAAAAAACCCACACATAATCCACATTTTTACTCTCACTACTCATTAATATATTTATTTATTATCTTCACTCACTTTATACTCATTACAATTTATTAAAATTCATGCAACAAAAAATAATATAAGCTTTTGATGGACGTAGGGAATATGTTGCTAGTCTTTTATGAACACATGTCCTGAACATCAATCACATGTCATCAGCGTTAGCAATTTCCTTTTTCTATTATCTTTCTTATATTCCATAATTTATAATTTATGATCAAAATCATCAAATTTAAAAATTATATAAAAAATTAAAATTTAATATATTAATTTTATTCCTCCTTTTGTAGTTAAAAGGAAAAATAACAAATTAGACTTCAAGGTAGTTTGTATATATGTTTATTATAGTAACTATTTATGATATTTAAAATAATAAATAAAATAAATGTGAGAAAAAAATTTGTTAACACGAACTACATGTCAGCCAAATAGGTGTTCACAAAGTATGTATAGCATATGAGTCCTTGCCACACTTATATATGTTAAATTAAGTTGATAAACGAGAAGAATCCTAACCCCGGTTTCTTCTTTCACCTCTCTCACTGCTCCTGAGAACAATTCTTCAGACTGTACAATAATATGAAACAAATAGGCATTAATAATTTTTATTCATTATTTTTCTTTTTATGAGAAACATATAGATAAACCAAATTTTAGCAGGCATGCTACCGCTGACGTATGGTGTAAGAATTATCCAAAAGATTGATGTACCTTGTCGATGAATCCAGTTGGCAACTTCCAGACGCCGGAGCAGCTACAAGAGCAATTTTTCTCTTTCACGACAAGAACCTGATCATCAAATCATAGAAATTAAAGTAATTCAATCCCTAGAATATATTATTCCGTACTCACATAAATATCTTATTCGTATATGAATTTTGTATTCAAATAAGTATCTAATCTCAGAAGTTTATAATAAAAGATTGTTAAGCTTCTATTTATTCTTGTCATCAATATAAATATTTTACCTTTTAGTTTTCGATGTAACAACTAAGGATGGTAAGAAAAATTATTTACTTTCATGATATGTGTTTTTTGATGACAGATAATATTATCTAGGGAGGGAACAACCACAACAGACACATAAACATGGGCATGGGCGGCTGTAGGTGATGCTAGCGGGTTTATTCGAATATGAACCAATAAATAAATATCGATTTCAATTCTGGAACTTACTCATTAGATAACAGACTCGGATCATCAAACTATGTGTCTAGGTCGAGTAAATAATCCAAAAGCTAATTTATATGATTTTTTCATACCCTAACAAAAAAATAGTAATGAATTAGTAATAGAATCTCTAAAAAATTTCGATGTAAATTGACACATTAGAAAACACTAAAAAAAAAAGTTGAACCATGTTGGACCCGGAACAACTGGGTAGGATCTGGACCGGTCCGAATCTAAGCGGGTCTAGAATCGAAAAACTGATGCTAATAGGCTATGAGCGGTTCTAAATCGATACGGATAAAATTCATTCATTGATAAGCCTATATGGTATTGTGGGGAGCATCATCACCATCAACCAATGTTTTATTATTATCGTTGTACCTTATATATAAAATTAACCTTTTGAATTTTTTTATTTTTATTTTAACGCCTCTCGTTATTATAACATTTTTATTTTTAGCTTCCTCTAAATTTTTGTGTCCCCTCAGACACATGCGTTCGGAATATGTACCTGGTTGTTGCAGTTGAGAACGAATGCAGCTATGCCTATTTGGTGCGACGGGCCACACGGTAGCGAACACGGCTCGTCGGGGATCCAGTACGTCAACATAACATATCCTCCTTCGGCGTCATGGTACACAAAGCCCTCCTTAATTGCAATAGGGACAAGCTCAGCTTGGTCTTGAAACAGCTTTAGCCATATCCCCTTCTTCCCCTGTTCCACATCAAAATAAGGACCTTTTCTTAATTAGACAGGTCGGAGTTTATAACTACCTTGGATCTCCAGACGGCTAAAGAAGCGCGGAGCTGTGATGCAAACGCATTCGCACAAGAGGGCAAGCTTGCTGGATCGATAACCACTCCATCGTACTCATCATCCCATGCGCCTACTAACTCCCTCGACGTGCAGCCTCGTGCCGTATCATCTCCCTTTTTACGCGCTTCATCAGACCTAGTCACCGCGCCTGCTACTTGGACATGGACAAAAAGCAGCCTAAGTTCCACTCACTTGTACCTAGCAATGCTAGTTTACAACCAAGACAATCATATCTAATTTACTAGTCTTGTTTTTTCCAAAGAAAAACATATATATATATATATTAACTTACTAGTTGTGATAAATCTAGCAGCATTTCTATGCTTGATGCGTGTAATTCTTGGGCCGTGCCAAGAATTCTGTCTTAAGAAAGAGGGGATTTGGCAGAATGCTATTTCTGATGAAATCATTGTTTGTATAATTTACAGCTTTTAATTTCTGTTTTTGATCGATCGATATATATATATACTTGGACATAAGAGTTAAGTTGCTGGCTAAAAGACACGAGAGAATAGCATTCTGTCCAAGTAGGAATAATACAAAACAAAATACTCTCTATTGTGAGCAAGTTCTCTTTTGCAACAAGGCCAAGTGCTAGAAAACACACAGACACGCACAGGAACGTGGGGTTTAAGGAACGTGGGGTTTACCCAGTGCGCATCTAAGGTAGCGGCTACGGGTTCCCCATGATACAAAAAAAAAAAAACACACAGACACGCAGTGATCATCTCATTTATACAAAAGTACTTAAATAAATACTTATTACCACCAATGTAACATCTTTTATTAAATTCTCCAATATCCAGAATATTGAATGTGCTTAATCCTAGATTTATCCAACATGCAAATATCCCGAGTATCGAATATGAATATATTAATATTCCTATTCGAGAAGAATCCAAAGTATTTTTAAGGAGACTCACATCTTCCTACCAAAAAATCTTGTTAAATGCAAAATGGGAGCAGACATCAATTCTTATTCTTTATTCTGAATCAATCCATTGAGAAGTACTATTCCTCCCTACCCTTGCTACTCCATAATATTCTTTTGTCTTTTAACCTATATGAAGGCATTTGGTTTGATGGATGAAATAAATAAGATTGATATAATAAAGTAGGATGTATTTAATCTTGTATTTGAATTGATTGATTATGATATAGGATAGATTGAAGGATTATAACTAAAATGGAATATAATACCAAAATTGCCTTTTTGATTCACTTTCCTTTAATAATTTACAACCACATGAGAACATAATAACATCTACTATTACTATTAATCCTTTACAATAATTTAATTATACCTAATATAATCATACCCACAATTTGAAGATAAAACTAATTAATTAACTTGAAGGCCTAAAATAAAAAATAAACATCAATTCAATTATAATTTACGAATTCATTTTCAAAAAGATTAAACAAATTCTGAGCTCAAACAAAATAAAATAAAAGAATATCCAAAAAAGATTAGCCCAAAAAAAAGATTCTCTCTAAATACGTTTCACTCCTCTACCCTCCCCCTCATCTCTTCTCTATTTCTCTCTCTCTCTTAGCCCTAATGTTTCCTCCTCTTCTCATTCTCTCTTGGCTCTTTTCCTCTCTCTCTCTCTCTTTTCGTCTGCCTCTGCCACCGTCTTCAATCCGGTGGCACCGCCGCCATTGATGGCCGAAACCGCGACCGCCATCCTTCCCTCTTCCCTCTCTTAGTTCCCACTCTTGAATACAGACAAAAACACTAGCAGGGATCGAAAAATCTGAATCCTCCTCTCCAAATTGAAACCTTCGCCATCGGCATCTTTCTGGTAACCGCTCAAACCTTTGTGCCTGCGGCGTCGCCGCCAATGTCCACCACGTCGCCGAGACACCTCCCCCACCAAAGATTTATGGTGAAAAGCCGCCCATCTGCAACAGCCAATCATGTCTGCAGAAGATTTCTGCCGACAGCAACAACACCGTTGCTAAGCCACCAACTCAGAGAGGTGGCGTGAGAGCTTAAAAGAGATGGAGCTACTGATAGAAAAGCTGAGAATAATATAAACATATACATATCTCCTTTCATTGATGACAATTTCTATTGCATAGCGGCTCCAGAAGGAAACCTTCCATATATAGGAACATCACGGCTCAAACCCTAGACACTAGGAATAAAAATGAATATGCTAAAACAATGTACGGATCCAATAACAAAACTACACATGGTCAAACATCTAGATCATTCTCCTTCACGTGTTCTTCATGTTGAGCTGGCTGAGAACTTCCAGCTGCATTATCTTTGAGCTGACAATGCATGCCACGTCATGCGATGTCTTCTACGGTTCTAACATGCCCCCTCAATTTGAGCTAGTTACGAGAGATAACCAACAATTTGTTCTTGAGACGAATGAAGAATTGAAGACTCAGAGGCTTTGTCATAATATCAGCAACTTGGTCGAAAGAAGGTACATGTTGCACATGAAGAGTATTTGCAACGATCATGTCACGCACCAAATGGACATCAAGTTCGATGTGTTTAGTGCGAGCATGCACGATAGGATTGGAAGCCAAAGAAATGGTGCTGGAATTATCAACCCAAATAGTGGAAACCTTAGCAATGCCAGTAGAGAGTTCTTGAAAAAGAGAAGTGATCCAACGTATTTCCACCGCTGCATTGGCTAAGCTTCGATATTCAGCTTCTGTGTTAGATCTAGAAACAATGTGTTTCTTTTTAAAAGCCAAAGAGATTAAATTACCACCAACATATATGCACATTCCAGAAGTAGATCTTCTATCATCAACATCCAACGCCCAATCACAATCATAGAACCCTATGATGTAGGAGTGTCCAGTTCGTACAAAGTGAATGCCATGATCAAGAGTGCCAGCCACATAGCGAATGATCCTCTTAACAGCACACCAATGAGGATCAAGAGGATTAGACATAAACTGACTGACCTTATTCACAGAAAAAGCAAGATCAAGATGTGTTATTGTGAGGTATTGAAGACCTTCAATAATGCTACGATATTCTTGAGGATTAGGCAGAGGGCTTCCATCAAACTTAGACAAAAATTTATTTGCAACCATAGGATTAGGGCAAGATTTAGCATCAGTCATGTTGACTTTGGTATGAATATCGGTGGCATATGTCCTTTGACAAAGATGCAATTTGTGAGAAGTTTGAGAAATTTCAATGCCAAGAAAGTGATGAACTAATCCCAGTTTCTTTAGCGAGAAGGATTGTTCCTAAGCTATTAATAGTTGACTGAACATCAGCAGAAGAAGAGCCTTTGATAAGAATATCATCAACGTTAACCAATAACTAAACAGTTGCATGAGCAGTCTTCTTGGATTGAAGGAAGCCCAGTTTAAGAAGAACAGTTTCGAAAGGTAAGAAACCAAGATCGGGAGGCCTTTTTCAATACTTATATGGCTTTGTTAAGCTTGCAAACCAAAGAAAATGAACCCCCGACTTCAAAACACGATGGTTGTTTCATATATATTGTTTCATCAAGAATATTGTTGAGGAAAGCATTGTCCACATCAAGGTGAGTGTCATCCCAATTCTGTTGGATAGCAAGAGAAAGCATGGTTCGTATGGTAGGCGTCTTAGCCACAGGGCTAAAAGTTTCATTGAAATCAAAGCTAGGCTCTTGAGTATAGCATTGAGCTACCAATCTAGCCATGTTTGATTTTAAAAACCCACTTGCAACCAATAGAATTCTTGTCAACTTGTTGAGGAGTAAGAGTCCAAGTGTGATTCTTGAAAAGAGCTTTCAGCTCGACAATCATAGTAGCCCGCCAGTGAGGACTAGACAAAGCATCAGAGATAGTAGAAGGTTCTTGATCAATGAATCTAGCAATGTCATGTGCATAAGAAAAAACCTTGGGTTTTAAAATACCCGTTTTGCCTCGAGTGATCATAGGATGATCATTATGAGTTGATGCAACTTGAGTAGGGGGTGATTGAGTGTCAATATTATGCTCACTGGTAGAAAAAGATAAAGAGATAGAAGATGCTCGGAGATGAGAGATAGGGTGAGAAGCAAAACTGAAGGCATAGGAGACTCAAGAATAGAAGAATTGTAAACGGGAGAGGGAGATGTGATGATGGGAATGGAAAGTAGATAATGTGAAGGAGAAAGTAAAGAAGAAAGAGAAAGAATAGGAGATAAGACATGAGTATCAAGATTAGTTTCAGATGAGGCAGAAGAGGATGAGAGGTGGGGGAAAATAGATTCATCAAAGAGAATGTCCCTAGTAACTATAACTTTCCCAGAAGATAAAAGAACCTTATACCCTTTATGATGTAAACTATAACCAAGAAAGATGCCAGAGGTAGATCGAGGTTCAAGTTTATGGTGATTGTAATGATGAATGAAAGGGTAGCAAAGGCAGCCAAAGATCCAGAGAGAAGAGTAGTCAGGTTTTTGAGAAAACAGTTTTTCAAGAGGAGAGATGAAGTGTATGATTTTAGTGGGAAGCCTGTTTATGAGATAGACTGAAGTGGAGAATTCATCGTCCCAATATTTCATTGGAAGACTGATAAACCTCATTTCTGCCTAATTTATATGACCATATTTGTTCAGTTTATAATTGATAAGTGATCATTTGAGCTTTCTTTTGATATGTTTATGTTTACCTTGAAAGATATTATGCCGTGTGTATTTCGTGTCATTTTAGCACATGTTTTGATGTTAAAAAGGTGGATCACGATAAACATGAATTGTTGGCCCATGAAGCATCGCGACTATCGCTCGCGAGGAAGTCTCGCGAGAACAACACGCGAGAAAGGGCAGACAAGCTTCGCGACATTCATTCGCGACCAAAGGTCACGAGCTAAACTCGGGAGGAAGGACGACATTTGGCTCGTGACATTTTCTCGTGACTTTATGCCATGAGTTAATCTCGTGATCCAATGCAGCCTAGGGTTCCATATAGCTGCGAAACGAATTCAGAATGAGGACAGACTTGGAGACGTGAGAGGCCTGACGAACTTCACAGAACCTTAGCTTTTACCTTTGTGCACGTTTTATTTTACATAATAGTTTAGCTCATCTTTTCAGATTTCTTTTGATTTCACTTTTCGTTTTAATGTTAATTGATAGTTCAGAATATTTACGGATTCGAGTTGCTACATTGTTCATCGTGGATTCCTACGGTTTTATTTATTTAATTCAGTTTATGTTTCATTTATTTAATTCTTACTTTAGTATTTTTATTATGAGTAGCTAAATTCTGTATTGATCCTAGGGTTTGTATGTCTGACTAGATTCGTATGATTTATCTGTTAATATTGTTTTGTCGTCCCATTTATGATTTATGATTCTTGGCTTTAATTCTCATGTGTTAGTACCTGATCAATATTGATGCATGTTATTTTTGTGATTGATGTCCTGGTTAAATTAATTGCATAGTCGATATCTTGAATACATAATACAGATTTTACCTTGAGACCTGGCGAAGATAGGTGAACTGTAGGAGGTTATTCTTTGTGTGCTTTTAGTAATTAGCTTACTTCTCTTGAGACCCGAGGGAGATAGAGTTTAGGCTAACCTACTACTATAGGTTGTCCTGGTGGAAGGCTATAGTTACATTAGTGATCCTTCATATGAATGTGGATTAAATTGGTAAACAGATTAATAGGTTAATTGTGTGAATCTGGTTAGGTTAAATACATCACTAGGGTCAATCTTTCATTCTTGAGTTTATTCTTATTTATTTTGAGTCTAGTTTGATAATCATATCCTTCTTAATATTGTTACCTGAATAATAATCAAGATTTTGTGTTAATTATTCACTGTGTTCTCGAGTATTAGTCTTTGTGGATACGATATAATACTTGTTGTTTTTACTATCATTTAATTGGTGGAAAATTAAGCGATCAAATTTTGGTGCCGTTGCCGGGGACAGTTTAGATTTCATAGTGATAATTTTCTAGATTGTAGTTATTAATTCAAGGTTTTAAAAATAGAAAAAAAAATATAAAATAGAAAATAAAAATATAAATTTATGTGTGTTTATTAGGATCTAATCTTGTTTTTATCTTTTTGCGCAGTGCATGATTACAAGTTCTTAGAGGAAATAAATTCTTCCATTGGATACTGAATTGAAAAATCGCACAAGAGAGAACGCAGAGAAAGAATACAAGCAATGGCAGATAGACAACCCCAAGGACATGATCGGATGACCGAAATGGAAGAGATGTTAGCTGCTATGCAACGCCAACTGGCGTTACAGAATCAAATGGGCCAAGTTGGAGAACGAGCATCACCCATACCGCTCAATCATATATATAGGCCACCGACTGATCAGTTTCAAGGTGGAGGATGTGGGCTGAACGTAAACGCGAATAACTTTGAGTTAAAGCCTGCCATCATCAGTATGATACAAGCAGAGCAGTTTGGGGGAGGGGTCACTGAATATCCTAATGCACACTTGGAGGTGTTCCTGGACATTTGTAATACAATTAAATAGAATGGAGTGCCAACTAATGCCATCCGGATACGAATGTTCATATTCTCGCTGAGGAGTAAGGCAAAAGAATGGTTCAAGAGCTTGGACAGGTCACGGATTACCACGTGGGAGCAGCTCTGTGAGAAGTTTTTATCAAAATACTTCCCACTTGCCAAGGCTCAGAAGATCATTGCTGAGATCTCCCATTTTTCACAATTGGGAGATGAGTCGTTATTTTAAGCATGGGAGAGATTTAGAAGCCTTCTCCGAAAATGTCCACATCATGGTTTTTCACCTGAGCAACATGTGACTCAATTTTACAGTGGACTAAATGCTAACACCCGTAGCATTGTGGATGCTTCAGCTGGAGGATGTCTGCTCAACAGAGGTATAGATGAGGTATTGAGGATCATTGAGGAGATGGCGTCTAATAGTTATCAGTGGCCGATAGAGAGACAGCCGATCAGAAGAGTTGCTGCTGCCGAGTTGGATGACAAGTATGATGATCTGTTAGAAAAATTCACGACAATGCAGAAGGAGTATGAAGCCGAGAGGAAAGGGCAGATGACTATTGTCATGGCGCAGAACATAGAGGAGGCTCACTATGTGAACCAAAGAAACAACTTCCAAGGGAATCAGAGTGGGAATCCATCCTATCATCCCAATAATAGGAATCACCCAAATTTTTCCTATGGTAATGCTCAGCAACCACCACCTGGTTTTGCTGTTAATAATGGGATGATTGTGGAGCCGAAGAAGCAGAGTCTGGAAGAAATGATGCAGCAAGTATTGGTGAGCAATCAACAAATTGCAGCGAGTCACCAACAAATAGTGGCTCGAGAATATATTCGGATACAACGGATGGGAATGGGTGAATACTTTAGAAGCACCGTCGATGCCATCAACAATCTTGTTATATCCTTGGAAAACAATTGAAGATGGTGGAGAATCAAGTAGTAGGCGGATGGCGATGAGAAGGCGGGATGCACAGGCAAGGTCAATTCCCAAGCAACATTGAGCAGATCCGAAAAATATTCATCCAAATCAATGTAATGCAATTTATTGAGAAGAGGAACATCGTATACAAGTCACTTAGAGCATGAAGGGGATAAGTTGGATGAGCAAAGAACCGAGGATGAAGAATTCAAAGATTCTCGCCTCGTGAGCTTTTCTCGTGACACGTCGTCGCAAGGTAGCCTCGCGAGGAAAGATGCCTCTGACGCAGAACATAACCTCGCGACCTTTCATCGCGAGGAAGAGTCGCGAGAGAAAGTAGCGAATCCTCACGGAGAGGACCTCGCGAGGGAGTCTCGTGACTCAACCTCACGAGGGAAGGGCGCGAGCCCTCAGACGCCTTCAATACCTGCAGCCCCATTCCCTTAGCGTCTCGGGAAGCAGAAATCTGAAAAGAAGTTGACTCGATTTATGGAGATGTTTCAAAAAGTCAGTATCAACATACCACTCCTAGATGCACTTCGTGATATGCCTGGGTACATCAAATTTCTGAGAGATGTAGTGGCAAGCAAGAAGAATTTGGGGAAATTTGAAAAAATCAACATGTCTGAAGAATGCAGTGCTATATTACAGAGAAAGTTGCCGCTGAAGCAGAAGGATCCTGGGAGTTTCATGTTGGAGTGCCAGATTGGAGAACACACCTTCCCCAATGTATTGTGTGATCTGGGAGCTAGTATCAATATGATGCCGCTATTAGTGTTCAACCTTCTGAAGATTGGGGAGATGAAACCGACTACCATTTCATTGATGATGGCAGACAAGTCAGTATCGTATCCTATGGGAATAGTCGAAGATGTTCTGGTAAAAATTCAAGATTTAGTTTTTCCTGCTGATTTTGTTATATTAGATATACATGATGATAAAAAACAACCATTAATCTTGGGTTGAACATTTCTAGCTACTGGCTGAGCTCTAATTGACGTGTAGGATGGTGATCTCACATTTCGTGTGAACAAAGAGGAGCTGAAAATTTCGATCTATGATGCCATCAAGAGACATGATAGCCCTGATTATGAGGATTGTTGTTCCATCACCACTGCCACAGCTAGCCCAGTCTCGCACTTGGATGTCAACCGACCAGTGGATGGGGATTCTACAAAGAAAGGTTGGACTCGGTATGGAACCCCGAATGTTCTGTTCAAGTTTGGGGGAGCCACTTCCACACTCAGTAGTGGTCTGCAGTAAATGCTAAATATAGGGAAAAACACAAGTTTGGGAAGAAGTCAGTTGCCAAAACGCCAGATTGATCGAGGTAAGTAATGGTCTAGCTAAAGACATTTAAATTAAGCACTTGTTTGGAGGTAACCCAATGTTTTTTTGTTTTCTTTTTGTTTTTTGTTTTGTTTTCATTTTGTTTTCATTTTGTTTTTCTTGTTTTGTTTTAAGTCTGTTTATGGTTGAGTTGAATGACGAGCAGCCGATGATGAGAATTGTTTTTATTAGAAAATTTGATTGCAACTGATTTTGTGAGACGAAGCATGTTATGATTATTGTGAGTATTGAGCATTTGAGAACTTGATCACATGTTTGAAACCTGTGAGACTTGAGCTTTTGACTGTCATATCTTTTCAGTCCTGTTTCTTTCTGTGTGAATAGTTTGAAATAACATCTGTTTCTCTAGAACTTGCTCTGGATTTTTTTCGAGGTTGCATTGATGTGCTTAAGAATTGGGAGATGATATTAGGCATTCTTTTCTTAGCCTATATACTATTCAAACACTAACCTGTTAATCATTTTATCCTTTGATGAGCTCGTTTGAACCTACCTTATTATTTCATGTAGCCGTGGGTTGGGTTATGTAGTTGTAACAGCCCGCCAAACCAAAGTACGGATTAACGGGTACTGTTACTAACAACGGGGATTAACACCATAAAAGATAACTAACTATGAGATTGTGAGGCATATAATGAGTGAACTTTCAAGACTTCATGTCATTTAATATAATGACATAACTTACATATGGCTGGATCATTCGGACCTTTAACAAGAGGGTTGACCCGTCGAAGGAAATGAGGTACAAATTCAAAACATAACTTAAGGTACTTTGCAATGAAAGCATGTGGAGTACACATGTGACGATGTGTATCAAGGTTTAACTAATTGGTGACAAAAGATCCAAGTCCTTAGCTCAAAAGTCGCGGTGAGTACGCACCAGTGGGCTCATTGACATATTTTTACGTTTTGTTTGAAATGTATGATCCATACCAAAAGTTATCGGCGGACATATTTTACATCTGTATGATCCATCTCATATATTATTATCATAACATCATCATATGTTGGTAGCGAACCAACAACTATAATTTTTATAACATCATCATACGTTGGTAGCGAACCAACAATTTTCACTATCGTCATACCAGCCATCTCCACACATAACACGATCGTCATACGTTGGTAGCGAACCAACAACGTTGATATCATCATACCGACCATCTCCACACATAACATGATCTTCTTACGTTGGTGGCGAACCAACAACTTTCAATATCATCATACCGGCCATCTCCACACATATCGATATCATTATACGTTGGTGGCGAACCAACAACTTTCAATATCATCATACCGACCATCTCCACATGTCGATATCATTATACATTGGTAGCGAACCAACAAGCGTATTTACTTTTATAGTGGCTTGCCCGACAACATGATAGGATCATACGTAAAAACATAAACACTTTGGGCGGTAATCATATCATTTCTCAGCGAAATGCGTAAATAAATACTTTTCATTTGCGGAAAACAAGTAAATAAAGGGTTTTCGAATAAAGCCCACGGTATCGTGGGTCTCTCTCGATGTCGATTCCTACGTCCCGGTTCAATTCACGTCCCACCTTAATGTAAGAACTATTTTAGTACATCGATCACGTTCGATAGAGGCGAACATCGTCTATAACGTCCTATGCATCGAATGAGGCTAATTTCGGATTCATTATGGCGTTTCCTAATTAAAGCGATATCGATTATGAAATCGTTCATCATATAAGAGATATTCTATCTCTTTAGCACATAATATGCGTTTTAATGTACTTACGTAACGTAAGTCACATTGTTACTAAGCGTCTTCACGTCACATAGATCGCGTGTTATCGAATTCGTGTGATTTGACCTGGTCAACGTTTTGGTCAACAATTTTGACATGGTCGACATTTAGTCGACAATTTTAACTAAAGTCGACATTTTGACTTTTAATTCCTTTATGTAATTCTATTATTTTATGTGCAATTCTTTTCTAAAATTCCCATAAAATCATAATATGTTTAAAACATCATTTTGGATCATACTATGCAATTATATCTCATAAAATAAATTTATAACATTAATACTTATAACCTATAGTTTTTGAAAACCCTAATTAAACTAAGCAAATAATTTCCAAAATTCGATAAAATCACATAACACATACTCATCTATAAGCATCCTTACTATAACATAATTTTTATTTATTGTGAACTATTGAATTTAATCTTCCTAAGTCACTTTTGAAAATTTGGACTTAGGTCCGATAAATTTTAACAAATCGATAAATAACTACAACACTATATTATGATTCTACACTTCCAATATGTTATGATAACACTCAAACATGGATTATATCACAATCTAATATCATGTTCTTTAATTTTCAAATTCATAGACTTATGTACTAAAGTGTTCCAAAATTCTACATAAAATCATACAAGCATAGTTAATACCTAGATCATGATTTCATGTTCAAATCAACAATTAAAATAATACTCATCAACATATTATACCCTTAAGTTTTCGGTCAACATATAAAATTTAATATCATGCTTGATTTTGTGATATAATTATACTACATGCTTAATAACATCATATAAATACAATATCTAAACATATTGGCACAAGTCTCATGATTTTCGAAAATCACCCATATAAACTAAGCTTATAACATGAATTCTAACGTATATACGAAGCTCGTAAGAGATCTAACCTTTTAATCGATACGGATTTTGATCGGCGACGTTTATATGATCTAAGTTTGGGATTGAACAAGGTGAACACTCTCTCTTTTCTCTCTATATTTTTCGGTCACTTTAAGGTTGTGAATGAGGATTGAAGAGCTTCATGTGGTATTTATAGACTTAGGCAACTTGCATGTTAATTATTACTTAGAAAATATCTAGGGTACACTTGTTATCCCACTTGCATTTGAGGACAAAATCTTATCTTATCCTACAACTCATCCTTATCATATACACCTCAACATGTTACCTTATCACTTAATTAACAACTTGCATCACACTTGTCACAAAATAATTAAATTATAACTTTATAATATACATGTGTCATTTTCGGCTATCACAAGATTCCAAGCATAGGTTACTTGTTCAAATTGGATGCTAACTCTACTTTACACCTATTATTGTGATAAGATCATAATCTTATCCTTACATTAATTAGAGCAAGATTTTTATTCATAAAATCTTATAAAAAGGTGAAATTTTCGTCCCTTATGCACAAGTGTCCCTCCCACTTGTGCAAGTTGCAATACACCTTATATTATCTTTAAAAATATCTTCAAAATGTAATTATAACTATACATCATCATTTGGATAGGAATTAAATCCAATTTCTCATATATATACATTTTCGAAAACCATATATATCAATAATGCTATATATTTTATTTTCTTGTAATAAATAGCTAATATATATCTATGTGACATATTATATGTCTTATATGATGAATTAAATCATAGAAAAATATTTAAAACAATTTTAGACTTCAAAACCCTAATTTCGAAAATTAGGTTTTTCGAAATTGGCTAAATTGTTAAATTTCTATTCCATATTTCTCTAGCATTATTTTGATGATAAATAATGCTCTTATATCATAAAATAATCATAGGAATTTAAATAATATAATTCCATGATCATTTGGTTGAATTATCGAATCGTCTCTAAACGTTGACGTTTAAACCGTCTCAAAACGTCAATAGTTGAATTATCTCTAAAACGTTTGTAAGCAATTAGAATCACTTCATTTACTTCTATAATAATAGGAATTGATTCTAAGTCTCGATGCTTAGAAAATATCGTAAGGCTTAACTGTCGAATTTTATCGACGTTGGAAACATACGTTCGACGGAATATCAAAAACTATATTCCTTAATTCACTAAGTGTCAGTGAATGTCACACAGACATTATTAAATTATGCTTAGTCAAAATCGATCATTGACTAATTAGATTTAATTATTGAATTTAAAACCCTAATTACGATTTATATTATCGTAATTAAACATTAAAACTGCTAAGGGATATTACATCCTACCCCTTAAAATAAATTTAGTCCTAGAAATTTGCATACCAAATGAAAAATACGGTATCTTTGCCCGTAACAATCTCAAGTTTCATCGTCACTTTCTTTTGTCCATGGTCTCTCCATTGGACTTTCACCAACGGTATAAGTTTCTTTCTAACCGTTGAATCTGACGATTAAACAATCGTGATTCTTTCTCATAGCTTATATCTTGATTTAAGAATAACGTCATCATGATGGTCATGTAATTTGGACCATATCGTAATTTCTTTAACTGTAACACGTGGAAAACATCCTGTGTATTCCCCAAACTTGGTGGAAATATTAATCTATAGGCTACTAGGCCTTATCATTTCTAGGATCTCGCAAGGTCCTATAAAACGTAATCTCAACTTCATTTTTCTTCAAACATTGAAATTCTTTTCAATGAAGTAACATAAATAACGCTTTATCTCGCATAAAATGCATTTCGTATCTCACGCATATCAAGATAAGACTTTTGCCTATCATGAGTTTCTTTGCCTAATTTGGCAAACATCTCATTCATTCCTTTCACAGAATTGGCTTTAAAACTTTCCTCTAACTTTCTTCATCTCACTAAAGAGATGATCGATACTTTCTTTTATACTATGCCTCACATGGGCTATGTTGATCGACAGTTATTGTCGTAGGTAAACTTAATAAGTGGAAAAGTACGTTTCCAACTTGTACCTCAATTTTTTTTATAAGCCAATTCGTAGTCCGTAGGTAACCCTAGAACCTTTGCACAATTTCCTTTGTAATTAATCGGGCTAACTTATTAGACCCATGTATAGCCTAAATAGGTATGATCTGAACATCTTTGGTAAGTCAATACACTACTACCCATATAGTAGTGTTATCTTTTGACTTTGGTAATTCTAACTTGAAATCTATTGTTACATCATCCCATAGGATTATTGATACAAGGCCTTCACTTACAGGTAATTGAGACGATGTTCGACAATTTCTATCTTCCTCTTCTTAAACTCTTTGATGAGTTTTTCCTTTTCTGCAAGGATCCATCATCACTTAGACTGATCTTTATAGCATAGAGCATTAGTTACTATATTACCCTTTCATAGGTGATAATTTATATCACCCTCATAATCTTTTACTAATTCGAGCAATCTTTTCCACTTCATTTCCAAGTCTCTTTGCTCGGAGAAGTATTTTAGACTCTTTATGATCTATGAAGATCTCATACTTCACTTTATGGACGTGATGTTCTTAAAATCTTAATTTGTTTTACTGCTGCTAGTTTTAAGTCGTTGTGATGCATGGCTTATTATCTTCCTTACTTTAGCACGCGGCATCACATTTACTGGTCCATGTAAGTTTGATTTCTATTTGGAGTGGCTGCGTTATTGGCCTTATTATCTTAGAGAGTCTTCAATGAATCTCCGATTACAGTCAACCAATTCTATAAAACTCTCAATCTCATTTGGGTTGTTGATTACTTTCAACCTTGCATTGCTTTTAACTTTTGCCAGATCCACATGGATTCCTTCTGAAGACACAATGTGCATCAATGTGCACCATTGGAGAGAATATATCTTATCTCATCGAAAATTTCTTTACATCATACTTGATATCTATCACTCTATTGATTCGAAAACTTAGGTGACAAGATAAGTCAATCTATCTTATGTAAAGCCCATCAAGGGTCAATGCATCAATGTGCACCATTGGAGAGAATATATCTTATCTCATCGAAAATTTCTTTACATCATACTTGATATCTATCACTCTATTGATTCGAAAACTTAGGTGACAAGATAAGTCAATCTATCTTATACTTATTGGTTTCAAGCTTCGAAGAAAAATTCATCATGACAATTGAAAAGAAGTATGGGTTTACAACTCATGATGACAATCCTTAAGGTTTGAATCAATATACTCTTTGAACTGAATAATTGGGATATAGGGTCCGAAGACCAGAATGACGACTACTGAGATTTCTTTGGTCATATGGGGTGGCAGACCCGTCACAAATACTTTCTCGATTACCTGAGGCTTGGTTTCAAAAACACTGTATAAAATTTTGGTTTTGCAAACTTTTTTTCAGAGAAAAGTGAGAAACGCAAGTGATTTCTCAATTGGAACTAGGTCATAGAGTTAAACTCGATGACAGAAATTGAGTAGAACTTGAAACCTTATACAACTCGTAGTAGGTCATCAACAAAGGTTCTTATGTACGTCATAGCTCTTCTTGTACTACTGGGAATCTCACTTTCTAGCAGCATTCTACTATTCTTGCTATACTGTAAGGTTTTCGTTCTATGAACATCATAGGACTAGTCTTTAACTGATTCTCACGAATTCTGAAGAAGGAACCAAGGATTCGGTCCTTCATAAGAAATATAGTACTCTGTTATAGGAGTACGTGGGTGAAAACCGTTTGTGAATCGGAGTTCAAACGAGAGAGAACGAGCTAAAATCAAAACACTGCGCAAGACAGTTTTGCTGGCGCCGAGATCAGGCAGCCAAGGTCGAACTGAATTGCTAAGGTCTAAATCAAAGAGGTCGACGCCAAAGTCGAAGTTGGCAAGGTCGATGCTGAAGTCGAGCATAAAAATGCCGTCGGGTTTCACTTTATACTTCTTTCTTCTCGTTTTGAAAACTCGTAATGTTTTCACTGATCTTTATTCTTGTTCTCATGTCGATACTTACTTTCGTACTCGAAAGGAACTAAAGTTCTCGGATTCTTACTTCTATGTTCTCGCGATAAGTGATCATGCTTCTTATCACGGCTTTGTTCTTTTGGGATATCATACTCATCAGTGAAATAACTTTGAAATTTTAAATGAACATTTCAAAACTGTAACATAACTCATGCTTTCTTTGAATTTCAAAAATTCAGCATATAATACTTTTGACATATCAATGTCCACTTTCCAAACATAACATAACTCTGTTCATAAATCTCATTGAATTCCATGAATTCAAACATTTTTCTTTTGACATAACAATGTCAACACCCCCTTCATACTACTCTTCTCTTTCTCATATCACCTTCTCGGTGTAACATAAACATCTTTTACTGTACTTTCATAATTGTCTTTTTAAAGAGATTTACATAACTATCATTCTTAACTCTTCTCAAAACATTATTTGCAATATTTGCAAAAACTTTCTCTTTCAACAAATTCTCATAAATTTCATCTCTTTGGAATACATCATTTTTCACTTTCAAACTATTCATTTCAAAACTTTGAGAAAGGGGCATTTCACTTTCAAATTTTCACTTTCAAAACTGAGAAAATCATTTACTCAATGCACATCAAACCTTTTGAGTTTTCCATGAATATACAGTCCCATACCTGTATATCCTTGGAATCCTTTAAGTTTTCTTTGAATATGCAGTCTCATACCTGCATATTCTTGGAATCTCTTTTATTTCAAAACTTTCGTTTTCTTGAAAAATCAATTCACTTTAATAACTTTCAAACTGCTTATCCTCATTCTCAAAACTGTGAGAAAATCATTTACCTTTTTCCCTGTTGAGCTTGATGTGATGGAGTGTTGAGCATAGTCGGCTGATCTTCTAGAAGTCTAGTGACTCAATCTAGACTTAACTTTTTGAAAGAAAGAAGGTTTGAGGGTTCAAAGGATGACCCGCTCTGATACCACTCTGTAACAACCCGCCAAACCAAAATACGGATTAACGGGTACTGTTACTAACAACGGGGATTCACACCATAAAAGATAACTAACTATGAGATTGTGAGGCATATAATGAGTGAACTTTCAAGACTTCATGTCATTTAATATAACAGACATAACTTACATACGAAATTGGATCATTCAGACCTTTAACAATAGGGTTCAACACATGCGAAGGAAATGAGGTACAAATTCAAAACATAACTTAAGGTACTGCGGCGGAAAGCATGTGGAGTACACATGTGACGATGTGTATCAAGGTTTAACTAATTGGTGACAAAAGATCCAATTGCTCAACACACCTCAATCCTATCCTTAGCTCAACTCGCACATTTAAAACAAATATGCGGTGAGTACAATAATGCAACTGGGCTCATTGCCAAAACATTTTCTTTAAATTACCGCCTATAAGTAACACACGAGGTTTTGTTTGAAATGCTCGTGCTTACTAAAACATTTTCTTTTACTTTCAAAAGTCGTCTGGCCAGACATATTTTCTGTCTGTATGATCCATATCAGTTCTCATATATTATTATCATAACATCATCATATGTTGGTAGCGAACCAACAACTATAATTTTTTTATAACATCATCATACGTTGGTAGCGAACCAACAATTTTCACTATCATCATACCAGCCATCTCCACACATAACACGATCGTCATACGTTGGTAGCGAACCAACAACTTTCAATATCATCATACCAGCCATCTCCACACATAACATGATCGTCTTACGTTGGTAGCGAACCAACAACTTTCAATATCATCATACCAGCCATCTCCACACATGTCAATATCATTATACGTTGGTAGCGAACCAACAACTTTCAATATCATCATACCAGCCATCTCCACACATGTCAATATCATTATACGTTGGTAGCGAACCAACAACTGTATTTACTTTTATAGTTGGCTTGCCCAACAACATGATAGGATCATACATAAAAACATAAACACTTTGGGCAGGTAATCATATCATTTCTCAACAGAAGTACTGTAAATAAATACTTTTCATTTGCAGAAAACAAGTAAATAAAAGGGTTTTCGAATAAAGCCCACGGTATCGTAGGTCTCTCTCGATGTCGATTCCTACGTCCCGGTTCAATTCACGCCCCACCTTAATGTAAGAACTATTTTAGTACATCGGTCACGTTCGATAGAGGCGAACATCGTCTATAACGCCCTATGCATCGAATGAGGCTAATTTCGGATTCATTATGGCGTTTCCTAATTAAAGCGATATCGATTATGAAATCGTTCATCATATAAGAGATATTCTATCTCTTTAGCACATAATGTACATTTTAATGTACTTACGTAACGTAAGTCACATTGTTACTAAGCGTGCCACGTCACATAGATCGCGTGTTATCGAATTCGTGTGATTTGACCTTGGTCAACGTTTTTGGTCAACAATTTTGACTTGATCGACATTTAGTCGACAATTTTGACTAAAGTCGACATTTGACTTTTAATTCCTTTTATGTAATTCTATTATTTTATGTGCAATTCTTGTTCTAAAAATTTCCATAAAATCATAATATGTTTAAAACATCATTTTGGATCATACTATGCAATTATATCTCATAAAATAAATTTATAACATTACTACTTATAACCTATAGTTTTTGAAAACCCTAATTAAACTAAGCATATAATTTCCAAAAATTCCTATAAAATCACATAACACATACTCATCTATAAGCATCCTTACTATAACATAATTTTTATTTATTGTGAACTATTGAATTTAATCTTCCTAAGTCACTATATTGAAAATTTGGACTTAGGTCCAATAAATTTTTAACAAATCCAATAAATTCCTACAACACTATATTATGATTCTACTCTTCCAATATGTTATGATAACACTAAAACATGGATTATATCACAATCTAATATCATGTTCTTTAATTTTTGAAATTCATAGACTTATGTACTAAAGTGTTCCAAAAATTCTACATAAAATCATACAAGCATAGTTAATACCCTAGATCATGATTTCATGTTCAAATCAACAATTAAAAATCATACTCATCAACATATTATACCCTTAAGTTTTCGGTCAACATATAAAATTTAATATCATGCTTGATTTTGTGATATAATTATACTACATGCTTAATAACATCATATAAATACAATATCTAAACATATTGGCACAAGTCTCATGATTTTGAAAATCACCCATATAAACTAAACTTATAACATGAATTCTAACGATATCTGAAGCTCGTAAGAGATCTAACCTTTTAATCGTCACAGTTTTGATCGTGACGTTTATATGATCTAAGTTTGGGATTGAACTAGGTGAAACTCTCTCTTTTCTCTCTATATTTTTCGGTCACTTTAAGGTTGTGATTGAGGATTGAAGAGCTTCGTGTGGTATTTATAGACTTAAGCAACTTGCGTGTTAATTATTACTTAGAAAATATCTAGGGTACACTTGTTATCCCACTTGCATTTGAGGACAATATCTTATCTTATCCTACAACTCATCCTTATCATATACACCTCAACATGTTACCTTATCACTTAATTAACAACTTGCATCACACTTGTCACAAAATAATTAGATTACAACTTTATAATATACATGTGTCATTTTCGGCTATCACAAGATTCCAAGCATAGGTTACTTGTTCAAATTGGATTCTAACTCTACTTTACACCTATTATTGTGATAAGATCATAATCTTATCCTTACATTAATTAGAGCAAGATTTTTATTCATAAAATCTTATAAAAAGGTGAAATTTTCGTCCCTTATGCACAAGTGTCCCTCCCACTTGTGCAAGTTGCAATACACCTTATCTTATCTTTAAAAATATCTCCAAAATATAATTATAACTATACATCATCATTTGGATAGGAATTAAATCCAATTTCTCATATATATACATTTTCGAAAACCATATATATCAATAATGCTATATATTTTATTTTCTTGTAATAAATAGCTAATATATAGCTATGTGACATATTATATGTCTTATATGATGAATTAAATCATAGAAAAATATTTAAAACCATTTTAGACTTCAAAACCCTAATTTCGAAAATTAGGGTTTTCAAAATTGGCTAAATTGTTAAATTTCTATTCTATAATTCTCTAGCATTATTTTGATGATAAATAATGCTCTTATATCATAAAATAATCATAGGAATTTAAATAATATAATTCCATGATCATTTGGCTGAATTATCGAATCGTCTCTAAACGTTGACGTTTAAACCGTCTCAAAACGTCAATAGTTGAATTATCTCTAAAACGTTTGTAAACGAATTAGAATCACTTCATTTACTTCTATAATAATAGGGAATTCGAATTCTAAGTCTCGATGCTTAGAAAATATCGTAAGGCTTAACTGTCGAATTTTATCGACGTTGAAAACATACGTTCGACGGAATATCAAAAACTATATTCCTTAATTCACTAAGTGTCAGTGAATGTCACACAGACATTATTGAATTATTCTTAGTCAAAATCGAGCGTTGACTAATTAGATTTAATTATCGAATTTAAAACCCTAATTACGATTTATATTATCGTAATTAAACATTAAAACTGCGGGATATTACAGTAGTTAGTGTGATGTTTGGTTGCTTGAATTCTGGGTTGAGAAAAAGAAAGAAAATAAAATAAATGATGAGAAAGTGATAATCAAAAATATAGTTGTTTACCCATATAAGTTTAAAATAAAAAAAAAATTGAGAAAAAAAAAGTTGGCACAAGTGTGCGAAAAGATCATAAATGGGTAAGTAGCTAGTACTTGAGATAGGGATGTCAATGGGTGGGTTTTACCCGGACCGATCCAGAACCGCTCAAAACCCATTAAATTTTAAAATAGTGGTTCTGGTTCTGGTTCCGGTTCCAGACCCGCTTTAGACCCGGACCGTTTAGATCCATAGTTTGATGGTTCGATCAGGTCCGGATATGGTTCTGGTTCCAGAACCAGAACCAATACTTATTTATTGGTTTTAGTCCGAGTAAAACCCATCTATTGACAAGCTTAAGTTTAAATAGGCTTGTCAATGAGCTAGTTTTATCCATATCGATGCGAAATCACCCATAACCCATTAAATTATAAAGCAACGGTTTCGATTTCGGTTTCGGTTCTTGTGCGGTTCTGGTCCGATTCTGGTTCTAGACCCACTCAGATCCGGACTCCTTATGACCCATAATTGATGGTCCGGTGCAGTGGGATCCGATGTCTAATGGTCGGTTCGAACCGAACCAAGACTTATTTATTGGTTCTGGTCCGGGTAAAACCCACCCATTTACATCCCTAGCTTGAGATGAGTATATCACCTATATGAAAATTGTGGAGTTCTTAGAACAAAATGACTTCTTGGTATGGAGAATTGAAATGAATTGTGAAAGTTTGGGATTTGTGTCTTGTGATACTTATTGTGTTTTTCATTATGGGATTATGAGTCACTTAGCCTGAATATATCATACCTTACCAAAGAGCCTACATTATAACCTTTTATAAGACCTTTTTTATCTTAGTTCTTGAGCACGTATTTGAGCAATGGAGAATTAGACGATTTGCAAGCTTTTGGTAGATTCCGTGTGTTTTTAAACATTGAGAGTATACATGTCCTCCTTGATACACTTGAGTGTTTGAGATTTCTTATATATATATCCATGTCGTGAGGATTTAAGTTTGAGAAGGCTTGTGCTTATGATTATTATGATATGTGGAGTTTAACGAAAGATGTTGTGATTTGATTCATTTGATATGAATCTTTTGTTGCTCATTTCTCTGAGGCTTATTGTTTTTGTCGTTCGACTCATCGCCAGTCTTTGGTCATCTCTCTTTGTTCTGCTTTGTTTGGGGACAAACAAAATGTTAAGTTTAGGGAAGTTGATAAATCTCATTTCTGCCTAATTTATATGGCCATATTCATGCAGTTTATAATTGATAAGTGATCATTTGAGCTTTCTTTTGATATGTTTATGTTTACCTTGAAAGATATTATGCCGTGTGTATTTCGTATCATTTTAGCACAGGTTTTGATGTCAAAAAGGTGGATCACGATAAAGAGAAATTGTTGGCCCGTGAAGCATCGCGACTATTGCTCGCGACGAAGTCTTGCGAGAACAACACACAAGAAAGGACAGACAAGCTTCGCGACATTCATTCGCGACCAAAGTTCGCAAGCTAAACTCGCGAGGAAGGACGGCATTTGGCTCGCGGCATTCTTTCGCGACTTTATATCGCGAGTTAATCTCGTTATCCAATGCGGCCTAGGGTTCCATATAGCCGCGGAACGAAGTCAGAATGAGGACAGACTTGGAGACGTGAGAGGCCTGACGAACTTCACAGAACCTTAGCTTTTACCTTTGAGCACGTTTTATTTTTACATAATAGTTTAGCTCAGCTTTTCAGATTTCTTTTTATTTCAGTTTTCGTTTTAATGTTAATTGATAGTTCAGAATATTTACGGATTCGAGTTGCTACATCGTTCATCGTGGATTCCTACTGTTTTATTTATTTAATTCAGTTTATGTTTTATTTATTTAATTCTTGCTTTAGTATTTTTATTATGAGTAGCTAAATTCTGTATTGATCATAGTGTTTGTATGTTTGACTAGATTCGTATTATTTATCTGTTGATACTGTTTTTCCGTCTCATTCATGATTTATGATTCTTGGCTTTAATTCTCATATGTTGGTACCTGATCAATATTGATGCATGCTAGTTATGTGATTGATGTCCTGGCGGAATTAATTGCATAGTCGATATCTTGAATACATAATACAGATTTACCTTGAGACCTGGCGGAGATAGGTGAATTGTATGAGGTTATTCTTTGTGTGCTTTTGGTAATTTGCTTACTTCTCTTGAGACCCGACGGAGATAGAGTTTAGGCTAACCTACTACTATAGGTTGTCTTGGCGGAAGACTATAGCTACATTAGTGATCCTTCATTTGAATGTGGATTAAATTGGTAAACAGATTAATAGGTTAATTGTGTGAATCTAGTTAGGTTAAATACATCCCTATAGTCAGTATTTCATTCTTGAGTTTATTCTTATTTATTTTGAGTCTAGTTTGATAATCACATCCTTCTGAATATTGTTGCCTGAATAATAATCAAGATTCTATGTTAATTATTCGTTGTGTTCTCGAGTATTTATCTCTGTGGATACGTAATAATATTTGCTGTTTTTATTATCATTTAATTGGAGGAAAATTAAGCGATCAAAGACCATATTTGAACAAAAGATATAATCTCATTTCAACTATATGTCTATGCTTTCTTTCTGCCAAGCCATTTTGCTGAGGGATATACGGATAAGACACTTTGTGATGAATGTTGTTTCAACTAAAAGTGTTCTCTTAATTGACTCATAATCGAATGAGGTGTTGTAATAGGGTAAGATAACACAAGTCATCTCTCAAGGAAAACTTAGCAGGGCTTATTGTTCACGTTGCACATAAAAACGATAAATCCTAAACACTCTAATACCAACATGGGTTTTTGAACAAACGGAATTGAAAAGCTGAAAGGAAATATAAATAAAAGCAAACTAACTAGGAGTTGTCAATCCCTAGTTTATAAACTACGAAAGCATAAATACGAAACACGAAACACGAAACAAACTAATCTAGATCATCAAACACGAACAATAACATTCAACGGAAAGAGATTCAACATAATATTAACTTCCAATTTCAATTGCATAAGTGTAATTTATCGATTGCTGAAAGAAATAGAATCAATCAAACTACCAATAATCCAATATCTACTATTAAATCAAATCCAACAAGAATCTAGAAGCAAAGCACATAAATTGATCGAATGAAGTTCAACACAATTCTAAAACATCCAAAATCAACAATGAAATTTAATCTAACAATAATCTCAACACAAACTCGTAAATGATCCAAAGGAATTAAACAAGAACTATAAAACTAAGTCCAATAATCGAAAGGATGAAAACAGGAATTAATACTCTTAATCTGATGTTCTATCTTTCTCTTGTCGCCTGAAAAACTCCCAAGTCGAAGAACAGCGGCTGCGACGAATCAAAAAAAATCAGAACTCCTTGCCCTGACGCACTGTGCATTTATATATAAATTAAATAAGTGAGCGTCGGTTGTTGATGAGTGCAGGTTGAACGGGCGTTCTGACTAATGGGTTAGCCGGTTCGAAATGAGCGTCGGTTGGAGAAACTTTCTGTATTGAGAGTGAACGCTGGCTCAAGGGTGAGCACCGGTTGGGTAGGCGTCGTGCCGGGTGATCTTGAGCGGGCGCGAGGCTGGCGAGGCGAGTGCAGTAATCTTTGGGGACGAGCGTCGGTTGAATGTTGTGCTGCTTGGTTGAGCGCCGAGTGGAGTGCAACGGTTGCGGGTGCGCGTTGAGAAGCTGGGCGAGCGCGCTGAGTGAGCGAGCGCGGAGGAGACGCTAGGCGCTGGAGGGGCAATGCGTGCGGAAGATGAGGGCAAGCGGGCGCTTGCGTCGAGCGCCAGGTGATTGGGGGAGTGGGCGTTCGGCACCGGCGCCGGATCGCGGGTGGCGGGGTGCACGCTGGGATGGCAACGTGCTCGGGGCACGTGGGATAAGCGGGCGACGGGCGCGCGGGCGCTGGCCGTGTGACAGGGTGCCCGTGCGCGACTTTGATGATTCGCTCCGTTCTCCCTCGTCTGAACTTCGAATTACGATCCATTTGCGCCTACGGACTCCTATCGAAGTGATCTTTAATATACTTAACTCTTGGTGGATCCTTTTCATCCTATTTAATGCCGTTTTCCTACAAAACATCGAAACAAACCAAGTAAGTTCGAATCAATAATTACTAATCAAACAAACAGCATAAATAGGACAAACCACTGAAAACAACATGCAAAACAATACCAAGAATAAGCACAAAATGAAACCAAACAACTCCCCCACAGTTATTCGTTTGCTTGTCCTCAAGCAAAGTCTATACTAAGAAGAGTATAAGAATAGCTCATGCAACTTAACTCTTAATCCAATCAATCAAACCTCTTTTTGCAATTCCCCCAAAGATGATAAATACATAATCAAAGTTAATGTGAAACAAATCTAAGATTGTGAGAATGTTAAATAAACAAGTAGGTGATTTTTGCTCAGACTCAACTCTCCGCTAGGGGTGAATTAACTAAAGTGGTCACCTTTAGCAACAAGTTTCTTTTGAGAACACAAAGAAAGTATTAACAGATTTTGAAACAATGTTTGAAAGGTGAAGTCTCGATGAACTCGAGTCTCCTATCGTGGTTTCCCATGCCCATTTTTCGATTTACGAGAAAGAGGGGCAGAATCTCATCCTCCATTTATACAATCTCAACAATATATTGGAGTTTCATTCTCCTTCTTTTCTCTTCTTTTTTCACACATTTTTTTAATTTTTTTTTTAATGAAACAAGTATATAGGTAACCACACTATTAACACTACATTAGTCGGATAAATCACATCAATAACCCCCGATTTAAGATTAATTCACACAATCTCATCAATTCACATTGCACTTTAATAATATAACATCAAGATAAACGGGAATACATCAAGGTTTGACCAATACCACAGAGTTCAGGTGCACAAATCACAATCCTAACTTATTCGCATAGACAAAAACTTGAGTCCAAGAGATCAAAATAAACACAGATCCATATTGCCAATCATGCACAGAAACAGAGCACGACATATAATCAACAACTCTCATCCCACACATATTCGAGCGTTGTCCCCAGAGCTCTAAACATTAACAACAAAATAAGGCCAATAGAGGATGAGACTTCCCTGATAATAGATGGCAGAAAGAGGATCGTTCAAAAATCGAGTCCCAAGAGGAAGCTTACAGCAAACACCATAAAAGCAAAGAAAAAACACACCACAATAGGAAAGGAAACAACCACCGAAAGAAGGACGAGAGAAAATAAAATAATGAAATATATACATACTCTCCAACAATGAAGCATCACTGTTGGTCCAACGGTGGTGACGGTGGATAGGCGGTATGGGATAGGGACCAGGCATCCCACTGGGCCTGAAGGTCAACCAGATGCTTCTCTTGGGTGTCTAATCGTCGGTAAACATCTTGATGAAAATCCCCAAACGCCTGCTGTGAAGATTGACTGAAGTCGTTGTACTGGCGAGATTGGGTGTCAAGAGTCTCAAGACGCTGATATACCTCATCACGAAACTCGCCAAACCCCTGGGTCGTTGATTGATTGAAATCTGTGAATTGCTGACCCATCTGTTGCCTATACTCCTCAAAGTTCTGATTCCAGGAGGAGCTAAAGTCCGCAAACTGCTGTGAAGTGGCCTACTGAAACTGGCCCAAATTGGAATCAAATTGAAGGCGTCGCCGTGGGGCTGATAGGAGTAGGGGTAAGCCAGGAGGGACGTGTCATGTGCTCCCGCCTCTCCTTCTTCGGTGACCTCATCCTCGGGGATATCTTCATCCATCGGGGTACTTGTACCGGCATGAGACCCGGACGGACGATTCTGCTTAATCATAATATACTCTTAGACACTACGCCGTGCTTCATAAGGAAGCAATGTAACCGGATCAGATGCAATCACCCAAAAATCACTGAACGTGATGGGAAAATTGTCAATGACATTGGAGCCTGAACTTGTAAAGTCTTCTCCAGTTAATCCCCCAAAGAACTTGGCTAGAATCAAAGGGTACTGGCTAAAGAAGAGATGCGCCTTACGGTGTCGCCTCATATAATCAAATCGCCGCCACAAGAACGGTGCTGCATAAATCTTCTTGTTATTCACAGCACACCACAAGAAGAAAACTTCCTGAGCACTCACTTTATTTGTCTGCTCTTTCCCTGTGAGGTTGTATGTAAGGAATTTATGGGCGATAACTAGAGCTGGGTCCTTAATAAAGGCACTAGAAGTGCCTGCTGATGATCAATTATCAAAACCAATTAAAATTCTCTATGTTTCAGTGAGGGAAGATCCTTTGGTATATCAGAAAAACCACTAACATGAAAACCAAATACATCGTGCATAACCTTTGGTGTAATAGCACATCTAGCCCCCCTCCCCCAACCGAAAGTAAGCTGATTTAAAATTTGCACTGGTCTCGAGTGACACACAAAATTCCCTAAGCATAGGCTTAATACCATATTCCGGTTCCCTTATTGTCAAATCAAGCAGACCCCACAATTTCAAATATCGTTTCACAGTAGCATCAACACCCAATGAAGCCAAAATATTCCAATCATAAGAACGTGGGTGACTGATCTCCTTAGAACGGATAACTGAGAAGAAAATACCTTCTTAGGGCAAATAAATAGAGAATAGAGCGTTGTAATTCTCCCGTAAATCTTCGGGCGGTTCATTGGATCCTGAAGCATCTGCGTCTGTTGTTGCTCTTTTCGCCAAAGAGGTGAGAGGATTTTTTGTTCGAACCATGATGAAGAGATACCGGGAGATTAGCTTGGAAAGGTCTCGGTGCTATGCTTGGCGCCGCCGCCGGGGTGAAATCTTGGCGATTGATTGGATGGCGGGCGCAGCGCTGGCGAACACGGAGCAGGCCGGGGCGTGGTGAGCGTCTTGAAGGCCTGGAAGTCAAACACCGGTTGAGCGCGCGAGGATGTACGCGTGTGCTTGGCGAGGACGTGCGACCGGGCGTGTGGGCAAGGGCACCGGCTGGACGAGCGCTGGGGTGAAAAGGACGCTCGCGGGTGAAAGGGGAGCGAGCGCGCGACCGAGCGCACAAGGGTGAGCGTCGTGGCAGAGCGCCCGACTGAAGAACACCGATTGGAAAGGCAGCGCGCACGGGTGAGGGAGAGCGGGCGCTGTAAGGTTAGCGTCGGCTGACAGGCGGGCACACGGGGCACGGTGAGAGTGGGCACTGCTGGAGGTAAGGCGAGTGCCGGTGGAAGGAGAACGGGAGACGGGCTAGGCTGGCGGTTGGACGCGCGGGCACTGGAAGGCTAGCGTCGGCTGATCGCGCGACGAGATAGGCGGTTGTGGTTGAACGTCGATTGAATGCTGAATGCTGATGAGGAAGGCGCTGAGCCTGATGTGGTTGAATGCTGATGAGGACGGCACTGAATGCTGAAGGAGGAGAAAAATTAGGGCAAGAGCCCTAATATAGCGCCGGTTCAGGTAGCGCGCCGGTTCAGGATGGGCTTGCCAGTTCGGGTTGAGCTTCGATTTTTCTGTTTCCTTTTTTTATATGAGCGCTCGCTCAGGGGACGAGCATCGGCTCAGGTGAGGTTAGCGCAGGTTCACGCACAACGCCGACTGGAGAGGCATTCTGTCTAATTCTTGAACGTAGGTTCACCTTGAGCGTCGTTTGTGGATAGCTTCTGTCCAAATCTTGAGCGTTGGTTCACTTGAGCGCCAGTTGTGAATGGCTTCTGTATTATTCTTGAGCGTTAGCTCAGCTTGAGCGCCAGTTGTGAATGGCTTCTTGTAATAACCCGAAAAATTTAAAACTTTTATTAGTGATGCTTAAACCAATTATTTGTGGTGCTTAGACCTTAATTATGTTTAAGGTAACCGACGAAACGAATTAGAATCGATTCGGAGATCGAAAACTAGAGAAATCAAAAACTAGTGACTAGTCCTACCGGATTAGGGTTTTCTGAGTAGCCTGAAAATAGAATGAAAGATCGAGAATGAATCTCAATAAAAAGATTTCATTTCTAGAATCCTCTCAAGAAAACATGTGAGAAGCCAAAGAATGAGAATTTCGGGCATGCTTGCCCGGTCAGTCTTAAAAGTACTATTCACGACCCGGAACAATTTCTAGTCCGTGCAAATCATGAAAATTAATGATAACAATCAAAATCATGAAGGAATATATTATTATGAATTTAGAAATTATAAGAATTAATTTCTGAAAGAAATTCCTGAAGAACTTAACCGAACGCCGGGAAAATATATCGGGAAAACCCTAATTTGATCCGAACGACCCGAAACTCGAACCAAGGGTATAAATCAATAAAATATGATTTATAAGACTCAAATTAATTATGAAAGCTCAATAATTCAATAGAATTTCGAATAAGCATAATTTAATCGCTGGACGCTGTTTTTTCGCGATAACTCGGAATTGACTTATCGGATGCCATCCGAACTTCATGAAATTATTATAAACATTGAAATAAGTCTTTTTAAGACTATTTAATAAAATAAAACCTTGAGGTTCCAAGAAAATCAATCGAAAACGCGTTAAAACTTAAAGAGTCGGTATTAACATGCCAAATCGGGTAATTTGACCAATCCTTCTCCCAACTACCACCAAGACCACCCCAAATGGGTTAATGAAAGCCCTTTAGGCTTCCAAGACAGTAGAGAGTAGTTCATTTACAGCCTTCACTCTTGGAACCCAATTTCTCTCTCTTTTTCAAAATTCTCTCTTTTCTTCTTCAAGTTTTTAATCCTTAAATCCTCCTTTCCAAACCTTTCCAACCCTCAAATAATTATTCTAAGACCATAAAAAGGTATTATTCATCATTCTCTTCATTTATAATGTAGTAGAATTGTTTTTAGATTTTTCTTGAATTATTTCATGAAAAACCCTAGTTTTGTTCTTCAATTTTTTCGTGACTTTTTTAGCCACCAAATGCTCTCAAACCATGAATTAAATATTCTTAGAAATATGTTCTAAGGCTGTAGTTAAATGTTGGCAATTTTTGGAGCATGTTTAATATTTTTTTATTTATGTTTTATTTCTTTTTATATGTGATAAAGTATGCTATTGTGAATATTATTTGATATTGTTGCTTGTTAATGTATTAGAAGCATGTAGAATAAATATCATAATTTTTAGAATATTTTTGGTATTTTTAAAATAAGGGCCGAGAGCTTTAGGTGTTTTTAGGCCTTTGATTTTTATTTTATTTGTTGAAAATAGTTGAGATATGGTGTTTAATGTATGATATAAACATCATATATAAATCTTGAAATTTTTGAAACACATCTCCTATTTTTTTTTAAAGGGCCGAATGCTTATATATATTTTTAGGCTATTGTTTGATTTTAATTGTTGAAAAATAGTTGAGGTATAGTGTTTAATATATGATATGAAAATCATATATTAATCTTGAAATTATTGAGACATTACTCCTATTTGTTCATGAGGACCGAATATATATAGATATATTTTAGGTTTTATTTGATTTTTATTTGTTTAAAATAATTTGGTATATGATGTTTAGAAATAATATGAAGCTAATATGTATTGTTGGGAATTTATTGAACACATATGTAAAATATGTGTGAGGACAAAAATAATTCCAAGCATTTGGTTCATATTATAAATATTAGTTGTTGTTTAATGTTAATATTACATGTTTATTGCATAATATAAACATTTTGTGAAGGAATGAAATTATTGAATATGTATACATATAATATAGTAATTACGAAACCATGAGTGATGAAAAGCATGTGTTTTAATTTTAATGTATGATATGAAATGATATTTCATGTTTAGTATATGGTATAAGCATGATATAATTTTTGTGGAATTTATTGAACACCAAAGCTCATTAATTTATGATTGCAAAAAACTTTGAGGATTTTTAACCTATGGTTGAAATTTTATATGATGATATTGAGTTGGTAATTAAATTCTATAGTATGATAGAAGTATACCATGATTTTATTGGAATTTATTGGATACATATGCTAATTATTACTAATTATCGAAAACGTAGCAAAATGGCTAAGTATGAGTTTATTTCTAATGTTAAATGATGCTATGATAGTTAACTATAAGCTTGGAATGAATGGTTGTGATTGTGATGAATGAATGGAACACTTATACACACATACACAATAGTTTTGCATTATGTTAGAAATTAGGGTTTTCTAATGCTTTAGTATAGTTTATGTTGTGTATGATATTGTTTGGTGTTGAATGGTTATGTTTATGTATGCCGACAAACAAAACCCCACACGTAAACAACATAATACTATATGTACGAGAATCCAAAAGAAATCGATCAATTTTGATTATTTAAGAAGGAATTAACGAGAATCGAAGTTAGACACAAATTAGGGTTTTCTATTAATAATAGGCTACTCAAACGTGAGTTCCTAAGTTAAAGAAACCAAAAGCCGGGTTACATTGTTAAATACTCAACAACAATAATCTAAAACGATATTAGATTGAGCGTTAAGACAACTCGACAACGAATAGCGATTGTACAACTTATATAATCTCCGACGAGTTAATAGAAATAAACAATGTCGTAATGTATAAGCAAAGATTCGAACATAAGATGTCAATCCTTATTTCTCGAAGGTCGAGTTAATATTCTCGAAGAATTTCATCTATTCCTAAGTACTTACTTACATGATAGCATGTGCACTTGAATCTTATGTCAAGACTTCCTTTCATTCGTCGTGCTAATACGACAAGTCGTCAAGCATAACCTACTAAGACGTAACTATAATTGTTAAGTCTAGTTAGTGGCTTGAGAATATCCTAATATACCAATTACAACTTGAATACTAACAATCTATAACGTAATAACGTTTAGAAGAGCACTAAGGTGAAGAGTCGAGGATAGACTCGGAGTATGTGATTCATAAGTTGAAGTTCACCTATGAACGATGAAGTAATATAGTTTGGGAATTGGGAATGTAAGATAATAGAAATTATCTTAAAACAATCACATGAAATCATAAAGAAAACCCTAATTGGGAACCTTAAGTCGTAATTTATAAACGACCTTCAATCGATAGAAAGAATCCAAGAATGGTTATTTTCTTATGAAGGGTTTGATCGTACGTAGTTGGCGAGGAAGAACAACCACACCCTGCTCACTTAGACTTACTAGCTTCGAACTAGCAGGTGGGCTTTCTTGAAACAAAAATGTCATGCATAACTCAAAGCATGATTTGCAAAGCTATATGAAATATTATCACATGAAATGTTATTGACTGCCAAATGTTTATGTTTTGTTGTTATCCTATCTGAGATTGGTATATCCAATGTGGTATGTGAATGTGTTGGTCCACCAACGTTAAAAAAGGGTAACGATCGGATCCGACTTAGTTAAGGATTAACTCGGATTGTGTGCACGTGTGACTGTGTGTTAAGCTTAGCTACCTCGACCGGTCACGATGACTATGTGTAGGTGGCCACCTCCATAGTGCGAATGAATGGATGAATGATCAGATATGGAAACAACGTGGATGAAATAGTCAGGCCTGACACTTTTGAGAAATGATAAAATGTTTGATAGGCATGAATTTTTCAACTAAAATCCTCATGTGCTATTGTGGGCAGTTCAATAACTTTAATAAAGAAAATATTTTCGGCAATGAGTCCACTGAGTACTTTTGTACATAGCCCTGCATATTCGTTTTTAATGTGCAAGTTGAGCAAGGATTGATGATGGGTGCGAGGTGGTGCAGAGTGGCAGTTATTTTGATGATTTATTAGAAAGGTTTCTAGAACCTTGGGCATGTATCGTCATATGTATGTCCACATGTTTATTGCTGCCTAACTCTGAAATTATTTTGATGTCTTGATTATAACTGCTTTCATACCGTATTGAACTTGAGGTCGTACCTCGTTCCTTGAATTGTGCCCTGATTGGGTTATATTTGAACCTTGAACCTTTTGACGAGTCCATCTGTGACTTGAGTTGGTATTGAATAGCTTATCCCTTTTTAGTCTATGCGTTATTTGTGTAGTTAAATGGTTAATTGTATTGATTAGTTATGTTTATATCCGCTGCTTTATCATACCGGTGACAATCCATATGATCCATACTTCTTTGAGAAGTCGGGTCATCACACTTCTGTATTACACTTAAGCGCTGGTTCAGCTTGAGCGCCAGTTGTGAATGGCTTCTGTATAATTCTTGAGCGCTGGTTCACTTTAAACACCGGAACACTTCGATGCCAGTTTCGAAGATCAAATGTACATTTTTGAACGCTAATCAATCTGAACGTCGGATAGCTTCATTTCCACCATCTGAACCAAAAACAGAGAAAAAGAGATAGATCAAAAGATAAAAGAAACAAACAAAAAGAAAAAGAAAAGAAAAGACAAGAAAAATTCGTGGATAAACTTCCACGTAGTACTCAATTTAACGTTGTGAGCATGACATAGTGAGATCAGAGATATTGAGGATCGATGAGCAAGATGTTCTCCATTTCTTCCAACTCTTCTCGGTCAAAATATGGTTTCACTCGCTATCCATTCACAGTAAATGATCCGTTGGTGTTAGGGTCGCGAAGTAAAACCACTCCATGGGGAAATACCTCCTCAACAATATAGGGACCACTCCACCTGGAGTTGAGCTTTCCGGGGAAGAGTTTCAAACGAGACTGAATAAGTAACACCTTCATTCCCGGCCTTAAATCCTTACGAACTATTCACCGATCATGAATCCGCTTAACTTTGTCCTTGTAAATACGGGCATTCTCATATGCTTCGTCCCGTAATTCTTCGAGTTCGGTCATCTGGAAAGCTCTACCCTTACTTGCTTCTGTGATGTCGAGATTCATGGCCTTTATTGCCTAATAAGCTTTGTGTTCAATCTCAACGGGTAAATGATACGCATTTCCATACACAAGCCTATATGGACTCATTCCTAAAATGCTCTTGAACGTAGTACGGTATGCCCAAAGTGCAGCATTCAACTTCATTGACCAGTCCTTCCGGGATGGTTGGACCGTCTTCTCGAGCACACATTTGATCTGCTTGTTGCTTGTCTCAGCCTGTCCTGAAGTCTGTGGATGATATGGCGTGGCCACCTTGTGGGTCTTCTCCATGAGCTTCTTGAACAACTTATTACTGAAATGCGCTCCCCATCACTTATGATCGCCTTGGGAAAACCAAACCTACAAAGAATGTTCTCCTACACAAACTTCAAGACAACATTAGCATCACTAGTCCGTGTGGGAATTGCTTCAACCACTTAGACACATAATCAACAGCAAGCAAAATGAATTCAAATCCGTTAGATTTTGGGAAAGGTCCCATAAAATCAATACCCCATATGTCAAAAATTTCAACGACAAGAATATTGTTCAGTGGCATCTCATTTCTTCTACCCACATTGCCCACTCGTTGGCATCTGTCACATGAGAGGTAGAAGGCGTGGGCATCCTTGAAAAGAGTTAGCCAAAAGAGACCACTATGTAGCACCTTAAAAGCTGTCTTGCGCCCACCAAAATGTCCTCCACAGTGGGCCTCATGACACAACCTTAAAACATGACCTTGCTCCTTATCAGGAATGCATCTTCTAACCACCTCGTCCTTCCCAAGCTGGAAAAGATATGGATCATCCCAAAAATTATTCCTGCATACACTAAGAAATCTATTCCTTTCTTGAGAAGTCAAATCAAGTCTCAAGGAGCCACAAGCCAAGTAATTAACAATATCAACATACCAAGGTGATGAATTGATTTCCAAAGCATGCTCAAAATGATAAGACTCGACAAGACTCTCTTGTGGAGGTAAAACAAATGGGGACTCGAGACGAGACAAATGGTCAGCTATGCCATTGTCACTACCTTTCCTGTCTATAATTTCTAGATCAAACTCTTGCAGAAGTAGAACCCAACGAATTAATCTGGGTTTGGCCTGGGATTTAGTCAACAGATATCTTAAGGCAGCATGATCACTGTGAACAATTACTTTAGAACCAATGATATAAGCACGAAACTTATCTAAAGCAAAGATAACAGCAAACAACTCATTTTCAGTAGTTGTGTAATTCACTTGAGCAGAACTTAAAGTTAGGCTAGCATAATAAATCACACGTAACATTTTATCCACACGTTGACCTAAAACAGCTCCCACAACCACGTTGCTAGCATCACACATTATTTCGAAAGGTAGTGACCAATTTGGGACAACAACAACAGGAGCAGTAGTCAATTTCTCCTTGAGCAAATTGAAAGCATGCAAACATTTATCATCAAATTTGAAAAGAACATCTTGAGCAAGTAGATAGCACAAAGGTTGGCTTATCTTAGAAATCTTTTATAAACCTACCGTAAAAACCCGCATATCCTAAAAAACTCCTAATGCCCTTACATCAATGGGTTGAGGTAATTTTTCAATTACATCCACCTTAGCCTTGTCAACCTCAATGCCATTTCTAGAAACAATATGCCCCAATACAATCCCATTTTTTACCATAAAGTGACTATTTTCCCAACTAAGAGTGAGATTGTTGTCCACATAATGTTTAAGCACACGATCAATCTTATCTAGGCAATCATGAAAAGAAGATCCAAAAACCGAAAAATCATCCATGAATACCTCATGGAAATCTCCAATCATCTCGGAGAAAATTGACATCATGCACCGCTGAAAGGTGCCTGGTGCATTACACAAGCCAAAAGGCATCCTCTGGTAGGCATATGTACCAAAAGGTCTTGTAAACGCCGTCTTGTCCTGATCCTCTGGAGCAATAGCAACCTGATAGCAACCAGATAAACCATCAAGAAAACAAAAATATTCATGTCCGGCTAACCTATCAAGCATTTGATCAATAAAAGAGAGAGGAAAATGGTCCTTTTTCGTCGCGGCATTCAACTTCCGGTAGTCGATGTACATGCGCCAACCAGTAGTAGCCCTTGTAGGCACCATCTCCTTTCTCATTCTTCACCACCGTGATGCATCCTTCTTGGGCACCACATGTCTTGGGCTAACCCACTCATTTGTGCGAGATAGGGTAGATAAGTCCTTCCATAAGAAGCTTCAAAATCTCCTTCTTCACCACTTTACTGAGGATAGGGTTCAATCTTCTTGGGGCATCAATGACCAGCTTCACTCCATCCTCAAGTGTGATACGATGCATGCATGTCACTGGGATGATTCCCTTGATGTCGGCTAGACTCCACCCAAAGGCAAGCTTATTCTTTTTCAAAACCGAAAAAAGTTCTTCTTCTTCGACATTTGTAAGCTCAGCAGAGATGATAACTGGCTTTTCATTCCCCTTCTCCAAGAATACGTACTTCAGGTGTTGTGGCAGTTCCTTTATTTCTAGGGTGGGCTTTGGCATGCTAGCAACTTCAAGTGCCCACTCTTCCTCGTCAGCCGATCCAACAAAAACTTTCTCGAGGCTATGCTCCTGCAACAACACATTCTCGGCCAAGGGATCAATAGTATCAATGAAAGCACAATCATCAACAGAGTTAGCAGAGGGAAACATCACACTGTCCCTAACAAAGTAAAAGACACGATTTCACCAAGCACGGTCATTTTTAAAGTCCCACTCTTAACGTTAATAAGTGTGTTGGTTGTGGCCATGAATGGCCTCCCTAATAACAGTGTGTGCTGTTTTCCATCTTCCCTAACCTCACCAATTTCTAAAACAATGAAGTCAACAGGAACTATCAACCCACCCACCTTGACTAAAATGTCTTCAATAATACCCTTCGGATATCTGACAAACCTATCAGCTAGTTGTAGACACATGCGAGTGGGTTTAAGTTCACCTAATTCTAATTGTTTGAAAATTGAATAAGGCATCAGATTAATCCCGACCCCCAAATCAAGCATGCCAGAAGCTTCCTTACCATTACCTAAAGCAATTTTAATGATAAAACTACATGGATCCCGGAGTTTGGGAGGCAACTGGTGCTGCAAGATGGAATTAGCCGCCTCGGAGACCACGACCTTCTCGTACTCTCCAAACCTTCTTTTCTTTGAGGCCAGCTCCTTGAAAAACTTGACATAGGCCGGCACATTTCTGATCACGTCCAACAGAGGCAAATTGACATTCACCTTGGACAGGAGTTTGTAGAACTCGTTGAATTGCTGGTCTTGCTTCTCATTTTTCAGCCGGTGTGGAAAGGGTATCGGTGGAGTATAAGGCTTTGCTGCCTTATGCAATTTGACCTCGGTCTCTTTCTCATTTTCCACCTCTTGAGATTTCATCTGCTTCTCAGATGTCTCTCCCACCTTATTCTCAATCACCCGACCACTCGTAGCGGTGTGACTGAGCACGATGGGGTTGGCTAGAAGTTTCCCACCGCTCTTTCTTTGCAATAGCTCGTTCAGCGTGCTAGCAATCTGTCCCATTTGCGTCTCTAAACGCTTGTTTGTGGAGTCTTGATCATCCATTCTTTGGACGAAAGCATCCATTCTTTGGGTGAACATATCCTCCAAAGCTGATCTCTGAGGTGGTGGTGGTGGTGCCCGCTGATACTGCTGCTGATGCGGGAACTGCTGCTGTGGGGGTTGCTACTGCTGTGGATAGTGCCTCTGCTGCTGAAACTGCTGTGGCTGTGGAGGTCTTCTGTATGGGGCACTCTGATTTGAATTATGCCCTTGACTCTGATTCCTACATCCCACGTTAGGTTGATTCCTTCACCCAGAGCCAAACTGTTGCTGATTAGAATCGAATTGTTGTCGGTGTTGGAATTCTTGGGGCACGTATCTATATTATGTCCGGGTTCGTTGCAGATACCACAAGGTTCAATGAATTCCTCGTGCTGGGTTGGTGGATCCGGTTTCTCATCTTCAACCCTTGTCTTTCCTCATCAATTCACCCACTTGTTTATTCACGTCGTAGAAGGATTCACAAAGATGTGCCTCGCTCTTCCACCTCATTGGACTTTTCTTTGTGAAGTAGCACCATAGCTTCAAAATGTCCACGATATCTCCGCCGCTCGAGAACCAATATCTCCACCGCAAAGATTATCCACCACGCATCGAAAACTACGAGTCACTTCGTCATAAAAGAATTGATAGAGAATTTCATCTAGTAAGGCATGGTGAGGGCATACGCAATAAGTCCCTGAACTGCTCCCAAGCTTCATGGAATGGCTCGTCGACGATCGATTAAAGGTCATGATCGTGACCTCAACTCCCGACTCTTCTTATTGGGGTAGTATTTCGTCATGAATTTATCTACCACGGCATTCCAATTCTGCAGAGAGTTAGCGGAAAGTGCCAAAAACCATGACTTAGCCCTATCCTTAAGGGTGTATGGGAAATAACTCATATTCAGTTGATCTTCATTTAGACCTCCCAACGGGAAGGACTGCAATACCGAGCAAAATTACCTTATGAATCCCAAGGCATCCTCACTAGCAAGCCCATGGAAAGTAGGCATGAGCGAGAAATGATTCGGCCTAAGCTCATAGTCTCGGGCTGCTGGTCCAAGAATAATTGGGGAAGCAGCTGCCCCAATCATCGGTCTGTAGAAATCATGCAATGCTCGTGGATTTTCACCCATCTTTCTCAGCGGAGGAGTATTCTCTACAGCAGGATGATCTCTGATTATCGGCTCTGACTGTTCACCACTCACAGAAGTGGCACCAAACTACTCCAATGTCGGAAGAAGCGATCTTTTAGATCTTCGAGTGCGGTCCAACGCGGTAGCAAGCGGTCTATTTAGAATGCGGCGACCTAGCATACACAACACTCAAACAAGAAAAGATCACACGCAACTGGAGAATAACAAAATAAAAACGAAAAAAACATAGAAAATAATCAACACAAACAATTCGCCTAAAGTTTTCCCGGCAACGGCGCCAAAATTTGTTTCAGCTAAAAGTGTTCTCTTAATTGACTCATAATCGAATGAGGTGTTGTAATAAGGTAAGATAACCCAAGTCATCTCTCAAGGAAAACTTAGCAGGGCTTATTGTTCACGTTGCACATAAAAACGATAAATCCTAAACACTCTAATACCAACATGGGTTTTTTGAACAAACGGGAATTTAAAAGCTGAAAGGAAACATAAATAAAAGCCAGCTAACTAGGAGTTATCAATCCCTAATTGATAGACTACGAAAGCACGAAAGCAGAAACACGAAACAAACTAATCTAGATCATCAAACACGAAATAAAAACATTCAACGGAAAAAGATTCAACATAATATTAACTTCCAATTTCAATTGCATAAGTGTAATTTATCGATTGCTGAAAGAAATAGAATCAATCAAACTACCAATAATCCAATATCTACTATTAAATCATATCCAACAAGAATCTGGAAGCAAAGCACGTAAATTGATCGAATGAAGTTCAACACAATTATAAAACATCCAGAATCAACAATGAAATTTAATCTAACAATAATCTCAACACAAACTCGTAAATGATCTAAAGGAATTCAACAAGAACTATAAAACTAAGTGCAATAATCGAAAGGATGAAAACAGGAATTAATACTCTTAATATAATGTTCTATCTCTCTCTTGTCGCCTGAAAAACTCCCAAGTCGAAGAACAGCGGTCGCTGCGAATCAAAAAAATCAGAACTCCTTGTCCTAACGCGCTGTGCGTTTATATATTAATTAAATGAGTGAGCGCCGGTTGTGGATGAGCGCAGGTTAAACGGGCGTTCTGACTAATGGGTGAGCGCCGGTTCGAAATGAGCATCGGGTGGAGAAACGTTCTCTATTGAGAATGAATGTTAGCTCAAGGGTGAGCGTCGGTTGGGTAGGCGTCCGGCACGGTGATCTGAGAGAGGGTGCGGGAGGCTGGGCGAGGCGAGCAGTAGGTGCCGGGTTGACGCGTTGGTTGCAGCTATACCGCTTGGTCGGTCGGCCGAGTGGAGTGCAACGATTACGGGTATAGGGAAAACTAGGTTTAGCCCTCGCCCCGAGGATCTATCTTGGATATTTAATTCACCATACATTGATTATATACCTAGCATGCACCTATATAATTAATTGCAACACGTTGGGGTTTTCTCGTGTTTACCTTTGAACTGCCGAGGTGGAATGGATCGAGACTCGTGCTTTGACCTTCCGGATCAGATCCGGTTGCCCAATCTCCAACGTCGAGTGAGGACGATCTATGGAGAATGCTTCGAAAATCACCCTCAAGCTCTCAAGAATTTTGAAAATCTCTCAAAGGATGAACCTCAAATTTCGAAAATAATGATGATGATTATTAATCATTGACCTAGATTTAATCTCTTACCTCATATTTATAATGCATTACCATAATCCTATATGGAAATTACCATAATCCCATATGGAAATTACCATAATCCTATATGGAAAGGATTATTACCATAATCTTATATGGAAAGGATCTATGCATATCCCATAAATATAATAATATCCTTATAGGATAAAGAGAATCAAATCCTTGCCTTGTAGAGCATAGGGCGTCGATTTTGCCTAGCTTACGGACTGGATGGGCCGACCCAGGATCAAACGCAAGGAATAAAGATGGGCCTCAAATAAATTAATTATCTTATGTTCAATTGTAACATAAATTAATTTATAAACATTTATTCATGCCACTAGAGAGTAAATGTTGACTTACCCCTTTATTACCGAAGTTGAGTCGGGCTTGCACTTAGACATTACGAATCCATGTATTTAAGATATCGAACGTCCATTAATTATTTATAGCATTCTGACTGATTAAAATAATTAATATCTTTAATTCCTTAAGTAGTACCACTCAACCTTATTATTGTACTTGAGCTAACTCAACTTGCAGGGTTTAGTACAATAAACCTTTTGAGCTCCTTAAGGGGATGTCATCATCCTAAACGGATACGGTGACTCGATACAGATAACTAGCATGACATACAAGCACTGCCACCACCCAAGATGCGGAGAATATTGGGTTAGAACATATAACCCTCACCCATAACAAGTCAAAGTGATGGTCAAGAACTCATACTCATCGATACCTTATCGAGGTTTAGATCATCGTAAGTCACCGAGATCTTGGTTCTTCACGACGGTCGATAGAAGAACTCATCTCTTTGTGATCCTTCAATACGTCGAGACGCACCGGCATAGACAAGCAACCAAGTCAAGTCACTTATCTATACGCAGCCTATACCGACAACCCGTCCTCAAGTTGTCTCGGTTTGTGAAACTTTTATATCTCATTAAGCTCGACCAATCATACGAGACTTACGTGATCTTCTACACACCGTATGATCTAACTTATATATGAGATAAGGGACACGAGATATATGCAATCAAGTATTCATTTCAGATAGGAGATTGTAATAGTGGTAATAGAAACATCAGATACAAGCTTAACCAAAAGCGCTTTCAAGATACAAATCCAACAATCTCCCACTTATACTAAAGCAAACTTTTATTATACAATGTGTCTCTACTAGCTATTACAAACAAAACCATCACTTTGCTTCTCCCACTTATACAAAAGTTTCCTTTCTAAGTGGGTGCCATCTATAATTTAAGTCCTCTAACGTCCCCGACGTAGACTTATTGCGAGGCTTTAGCGGTGCCATCTAGCGCAATTCAAGTCCTCTAACGTGCCCCACGTAGACTTATAGCGGCAGACTTTCTTGAATGGATCCGCTAGGTTATCCGTCGATCAATCTTTGCAATCAGACGTCACCTCGCCTAACGATTTCTCGTATGACATGGTACTTTCTCTCTATGTGTTTGAGTCGCCTTGTGGGTCCGTGGTTCCTTCGAGTTTTCCATCGCACCGAGTTATCACGATAAACTATGATACTCTTTGGCAAACCGGTACCACACCTAGATCCATGAGGTAGTTCTTGAACCATCTGACCTCCTTAGAAGCCTCCGAGCGGCTACATATTCGGCTTCCATGGTAGAGTCCGCAATGCGTCATTGCTTTGCACTCCGCCAGGATACGGCTCCACCTCCCAAGGTAAACACATAGCCCGAGGTATACTTTTCTCATCACGGTCACTTGGAAACCAGTCAGATAACCCAAAGGCATTAGACTATCTCGCATAGTAAACTAGCCTATAATCTCGAGTCCTTTTCGGTACTTGAGTATATGCTTTATCGCAATTCAATAAGCTTGTCGAGGTTAGATTGATATCTAGCTACTATGCCTACCGCATAGCGTATATCGGGCCTCGTGCATAGCATTGCGTACATGAGACTTCCTACGGCGAAGCGTAAGGAACTTGTCTCATTCCTCTATCTCCTTCGCATCATAGGTGACAATTTGCCCAGATAAAGGAACGCCAAGTCCGCAAGGTAGCAATCCTTTCTTGGCGGTGCGCATACTAAAACGAGTAATCACAAGATCAATGTAAGGCGCCCGAGATAAGCTCAACATTTTCTTCTTGCGATCTCGGTAAACCTTGATCCCAAGAATATACGCTGCATCTCCTTAATCTTTCATTTGAAACTGATCAGATAGCCAACTCTTTACGTCTGATAACAACTTCACGTTGTTGCCAACTAGAAGAATGTCATCTACATAAAGTGCAAGAAATACCACATCACCGTTGACATCTAACCGATACACACAACTCTCGCTAGGCAACTGGGTAAATCCATAAGACTTTACCACCTCGTCAAAGCGTAAGTTCCATGATCGGGAGGCCTGTTTAAGTCCATAAATGGATTTCTTAAGCTTCCATACTAGATGCTCTTCACCCTTTACCACATAACCTTCGGGTTGCTGCATATAGATGTCTCTACCTTCCTCAAGGTAACCGCTTAGAAAAGTGGTTTTAACATCCATTTGCCAAACCTCAAGGTTTGAGTGGGCTGCTATGGCGTAAGAATTACGATAGACTTGAGCATTGCTACGGTGAAAAGGTCTCATCGAAATCGATGCCCTCAATCGAGTGTACCCTTTCGCCACAAGCACGGCTTTAAAAGCGAAACCTCTCCATCGAATCTCTTCCTTTTGTATATCCACTTACGCCTATGGCTTCCTTGCCATCCGGTAGAGGTGTCTTTTCATATACATCCATAGCCGTTATGGACTCCATTTCTAAGTCCATAGCGGTGTGCCATGATCTTGCATCAATGTTTTGTATCGTCTCCTTGTATGTCCATGGGTCGATTATTGCCTGCTCGCTTCACGGGACTAAACCAAGATTCTCCCACGAACATAAATCGCTCGGGTTGACGAACAACCTCCCACTACGACGAGGTTCTACAGCATAATGGCAACGGTGGGTGCGAAACTTGTGGTTCTCTATCTTGCACAACTTCTTTGGGTAGGTACCACTTATACGGTCGGTATCTCGGTGGAACTCGACCCACTTCAATTTCTTGAAGTATCTGGTGTCGATCCCTCACACTAGACTCGACATCTCATACTTTTAGCCTAATCGGTGGCGAAATACGATCATCTTCTAATTCTTGAAGAATGATTTCAACTTTGGACTTATGATTCTTCATATAATCCTCTTCTATGAATCGGGCATTAGTGCTAATAATGACCTTCTGATCCTTAGGACTATAGAATAAACCACCTTTCGTTCCTCTAGGATATCCAATAAACAGCCTTGCGTCGGATCTAGCCTCCAACTTGTCAGCCTTCTTGTTCAGCACGTGTGCTGGACTTCCCCATATCCTTATGTGGCTTAAACTGGGCTTGCGCCAAAACCACAACTCGAAAGGGGTCTTTTCGACTGACTTGGATGGTACTAGATTTAGCAAGTATATGCCGTTTCTAAGGCATACCCCGTAATCGAAATAGGCAATGTTGCATAACTCATCATTGATCTAACCATTTCCAAAAGAGTCCTATTTCTTCGCTCGACACACCATTTTTTGTGGTGTGCCCGGTGAATCTTGTTGGGAGGTAATCCCATACTTCACTAGATAGTCCATGAACTCGTTATCGAGGTATTCGCCACCGCGATCGGACCATGATGACTTGATACTCTTACCAAGCTTCGTCTCCACTTCCGCCTTAAACTCTTTGAATTTCTCAAAGCATTCGGACTTGCGGTGAAAGCGGTATACGTATCCGTACCTTGAGTAATCGTCAATGAAAGTGACTAAATACTGCATTCTCCACGAGCTTGTGTGGACATTGGTCCACACAGTCGAATGGACTAACTCTAACATTTCTTTGGCTCTATAACCCTTCGCTTTGAAGGGTCCGGTCGACATCTTACCTTCTATCTGAGATTCGCGCAGATCGAATGGAGTAAGCGTGAGATTACCCAACGCCCATTCTTAGCGGTCTTTGGATCCTATTTAGATTGATGTGACCTAATCTAAGATGCCGAGAGAAATGTGGTGTCATCTTCTAAGAAAACTTTCTCTTTCTATGGTTTGAAGAAGATGCAACATAGTTATAGGTATTATGTTTTGCGAAATAGTATAAAGCTTAATTATATAAAGTGCCAACACGAGATAACCGTCATTTCTTATGATAGAAACACCACTATCAAAAATAACGTAATATCCATGAGTAAATAGTTTCAAAGCGAAACAAGGTTCCATGAAAATCCGCACATATAAAACATCTTTTAAAACTAAACTGTTCTCTCAAAACATAAAGTAACATCTCCGATCGCAACGGCCTGAATTTCGCGCGTTGCCCATGGAGATCGTTATCTCGCCATTACTCGCCTCCTTGTCCGCAGAACCCCCGCAAGGTGTAACAAACATGATCGTTGCACCCGTGTCTACTACCCAAGAATGGATAGAACAAGTTGCTAAACATGTTTCCGTTATTAAAGCAAACGGCGACTTGAGCCTTCAAAGATAGGGCACTTAGCCTTCCAATGCCCGCCCACCGCACTTAAAGCACTTGCCTTCTCCTTTGGCTTCTTCAAGCCTCCGGTGGCAGCCATGTTCTTGCTCCCATTACACCCACTATTTCTCTTGCCTCTACCACCTTTGGTGCCCTTTTCTTTTCCATTTTGCAACGGAAAATTTGGGCCCTTAGATGTGCTAGCAAGAGCATGTGCTCCTTGCCCATAACTCCTTCCAGACCACAAGATCATCGAGCAACCGACTAAGTGTATACTCGGCCTTGCTCATGATCGCATTCACGCCGAAAGTTCTCAAAAGACTTGGGCGGTGTATTGAGGATGATATCGACCTGGCTTTGCCGTCAATACCTCCTCCCAACCGATCAAGACTACCCATGAGATGAGTCATGTGGGAGACATGTTCATGGACCGAACTTTCTTCTTCCATCTTACACGCCAAGATTTCTCTCATTGTGTGGAAGCGGACTATCCGATCCGACTGCCCAAACTTACTCTCGAGACTTGACCAAACATCAGTCGCGTCTACCATCGACTGATGCTGCAGCTGCAAGCCTTTGGACGTAGTAGTCATCATATAGCATTTAGCCATATTGTTTGACTTATTCCAAAGTCTGCTTGACTCTCGCTGTTCATTAGTCGATGCGTCAGTACGGGCATCGGGTTTAGGAGTAGTGAGAACAAACATGTGTTCTTCAAATGATAAGAACATATTCCATGTTTCTTTCCACTCGATAAAATTTGGACCGATAACGGATTTTGTGCGAGCATATTGATAATCGTGTAAGAGACATATCTCGAAACGATAATGTAAACACATAAGCATACGATCGCACATAATTCGTAATAATAATATTGTAACCTTTTGATAAAACAATATTAATTGAACCTCCAATCGCCCAAGGAATCCCACATGCAAGCCACGCGTGTGGACGCGTTACACACGAACCCCTCGACTGCACTAAAATATACCTTTTAGTCGCTTAATTTCAATCCATGTCAACTTATCCTTATGACAAATGAAATTAACGATTGGACCTTACTAGATCACATCACTATCACAAGAAGGATTTCGTGGGAAGTTGTACTTGAGGTGATGTCTAGCAATGACCACATTTTTAACAAACAGAAACGAATTCTTAGAATTAGCATACTCACTAGACCATGCCGCCCAATTCAAATTCTTTTGTTATCTCATTTTATATCTATCTCTAGAGAACTTATGAAAATCGCACATGTAAGCCACGCTGTGGATCGCCACACATGAAACTCCCACTTCTCAATAGATTTAAAATGTTTTATTTAGAAATCTCATCTAACAAACTTATGATAAACAAGGCAAGCAAGCCACGCGCGCGTGGGCGTTTACTCACGATCGTATCACTTTGTTTAGAGATCAAAAGTGGAGGTCTTGAAATTTTAATTTTAAAAAAATTAATTTGTCGGTTTGCTTGCTTAGTCTTTTTGTTCAAAAGGTTTGTCCATGCAGATCACGTAATCCTAGCATGCTTTTCTATAGAACTCAACATGTAAAACATGCTCGCAGAATTCTAAAATATGCTTGAAAACGCGATAAACCTAGCATGCTTACTATGCGCACCCAATTACGAAAACACTTAAAGGTTTGTCAACGAATTTAAACATACATAGCATGCTCTTGCATAATTTAAACATCCACGACATGCAATGAACGATAAAAATAAAATAAAACGCTCATCGTGGCTCACTCATGGAATCAGACTTTCCCGCCTAATCTATTACATAGAATTGCAAAGTACAGATCTTTATAATCTTCGAAACAGGCCTCGCGTGCACGGGCACGGACGGTCAGATTCGGGCCTCGCGTGCACGGCACGGACCGGACTCGTCACAAAACAGATTCGGGCCGAAAAACGGATCTCGGCTCGCCCGTCACGCGGTGCGTCCGCGGAGCCGTGCGCGCACGCGTGCCGTCGCCGCCGCATGCGCCGTCGCGACCCGTTTTCCCGTCGCCTCGATCCGGCGCTTTCGTCTTCGTTTTACTTTTACAGAAAAATAAATCTAATCTAACTACGGATTTTCTCGTGGTGAAAAACAAAATCCGACAAAATAAAACCGAGCCACGATGAACGACAGATCCAACAAATAATATATAGCGCACGTAATAATCAAACGTGAATTAATCCAACAGAGCCAAGATTCTGATCCCAGGCTCTGATACCAATTGTAGGGAAAACTAGGTTTAGCCCTCGCCCGAGGATCTATCTTGGATATTTAATTCACCATACATTGATTATATACCTAGCATGCACCTATATAATTAATTGCAACACGTTGGGGTTTTCTCGTGTTTACCTTTGAATCTGTCGAGGCGGAATGGATCGAGACTCGTGCTTTGACCTTCTAGACTGTATCCCGGTTGCCTAATCTCCAACGTCGAGTGAGGACGATCTATGGAGAATGCTTCGAAAAATCACCCTCAAGCTCTCAAGAATTTTCGAAAATCTCTCAAAGGATGAACCCTCAAATTCTCGAAAATAATGATGATGATTATTAATCATTGACCTAGATTTAATCTCTTACCTCATATTTATAATGCATTACCATAATCCTATATTGAAATTACCATAATTCCATATGGAAATTACCATAATCCTATATGGAAAGGATTATTACCATAATCTTATATGGAAAGGATCTATGCATATCCCATAAATATAATAATATCCTTATAGGATAAAGAGAATCAAATCCTTGCCTTGTAGAGCATAGGGGCGCCGATTTTGCCTAGCTTACGGGCCTGGATGGGCCAGCCCAGGGATCAAATACAAGGAATAAAGATGGGCCTCAAATAAATTAATTATCTTATGTTCAGCCAAGAACATAAATTAATTTATAAACATTTATTCATGCCACTAGAGAATAAATCTGACTTACCCTTTATTACCGAAGTTGAGTCGGGCTTGCACTTAGACATTACGAATCCCGTATTTAAGATATCGAACGTCCATTAATTATTTATAGCATTACGATCGATTAAAATAATTAATATCTTTAATTCCTTAAGTAGTACCACTCAACCTTATTATTGTACTTGAGCTAACTCAACTGCGGGGTTTAGTACAATAAACCTTTGAGCTCCTTAAGGGACGCCATCATCCTAAACGGATACGGTGACTCGTCTGAGATAACTAGCATGACATACAAGCACCGCCACCACCCAAGATGCGGAGAATATTGGGTTAGAACATATAACCTCACCCATAACAAGTCAAAGTGATGGTCAACAACTCATACTCATCTAATACCTTATAGAGGTTTAGATCATCGTAAGTCACCGAGATCTTGGTTCTTCACGACGGTCAGATAGAAGAACTCATCTCACTATGATCCTTCAATACGTAGACGCGTGCCAAAGCATAGAAAAGCAACCAAGTCAACTCACTTCTTATCTATACGCGAGCCTATACCGACAACTCATCCTCAAGTTGTCTCGGTGTGAAACTTTTATATCTCATTAAGCTTGACCAATCATACGGACTTCGTGATCTTCTACACAATCGTATGATCTAACTTATATATGAGATAAGGGACACAGATATATGCAATCAAGTATTCATTTCAAATAGGAGATTGTAATAGTGGTAACAGGAAACATTGTATACAAGCTTAACCAAAACTGCTTTCAGTATACAAATCCAACAACGTGTGCGTTGAGGAGCTGGGCGAGCGCGCTGAGTGAGTGAGCACAGAGGAGACGCTGGGTGCTGGAGGGGCAACACGCACGGAAGATGAGGGCGATTGGGCGCTTGCGTCGAGCGTCGGGGGATTAGGCGAGCGGGCGCTCGGCACCGAGCGCCGGATGCACGGGCAAGCGGGTGCGCGCTGGGGTGGCAATGCGCTCAGGGCACGTGGGATAAGCGGGCGACGGGCGTGCGGCCACTGGCCGTGCGACGGGGTGCCCGTGCGCGACTTTGATGATTCGATGCGTTCTCCCTCGTCTGAACTACGAATTGCGATCCGTTTGCGCCTATGGACTCCTATCGAAATGCTCTTCAATATACTTAACTCTTGGCTGATCCATTTCATCCTATTTAATGCCTTTTTTCCTACAAAACATCGCAACAAACCAAGTAAGTCCGAATCAATAATTACTAATCAAACCAACAGCATAAATAGGACAAACCACTGAAAACAACATTCAAAACAATACCAAGAATAAGCACAAAATGAAACCAAACAAATGCCATGTTGAGAGAATGTTAAACCCCTATATTCCCCCCCCAATCTTTTTGAATGGATTTTATTTTAGTGTTAAGCCGTTTTCAACCAAAGCTTTGAACTGTAGGAACACAGAATGTACTTCACTTTTTGCTTTGAGAAGATATATCCAAACATATCTACTTGAGTGATCAATGAAACTAACATAATAAGAGAAACCATTTGAACTGAGGATAGGAGTTAGACCCCAAATATCACTATGGATGAGTTCGAGGGGAGAAATGTGAGCAAAAGTGGAAGCAGAATAAGGTAATCGATGCATCTTAACAAACACAAGGTTGACAAAGAGTGGAAGACTTTATTTCATGAAAAGGAAGATTACAATAGACTAAGGATTTCTTAACAATGTCATAAGTACAATGCCATAGTCTATTGTGCCAAACATCTATGTCAAGAGTGAAAGATAGTTAAGAGAAAGCAATTGTGGGCTACAAAACGGTAGAAGCCACAGCTTGTCTTTTATTGAAAGCAGGTAACTGATTTGAAGTTGATCTACTGGAAGAGACAGGATGTAGACTTTAAAGAGGAAATTGATAGAGACCTTCCTTAAGAGTACCTTTGAGGAGAATAGCTCAGGTGACCTGATCTTTCACCACACAGAAAGTATGATGGAACTCAAAGAACACTTTATTGTCTCGAGCAAACTGAGACAATAAAAGGTTTTGTGGAAAAAGGAGCAGATAAGAGTCCTTTACCTATGTGAGCAATATCAACACCATGACCATTTGCCATTTGAATCTTAGAATTACCATGGTATTCTGCAGTAGAATTAAGATTTGAGAGATCCTGACTAGCATGATTAGTTACTCCCGAGTCAGGATACCACGAGTTCTCACTATTATAATCAGAGCTGCATGCTGAGAGGCACTAGAGTTGGAGTGTTGTGTTCCTGAGGGGAAATGTGCAACATGAGCTCCTGGATTGAAGTGAAAAGAATTCCCAGACTGATGACCTTGAGAAAACTGTTGCGGCTGTTGATTTTTTTGCTTTGGCATGAAATTTTGATTGAATCTGTGCCAGCATCTATCTACTGTGTGGCCTGATACAAAACAAACTTGACAAGTATGTTTGTTTCCTGGACTCCTGCCTCTGCCTCGACCACCAAAATATCCACCACGATGTGATCCATTTCTGCCCCCTCCTCTATAATTATTGAAGCTTTCTCTACCTTTGTAACTATGTGAACCTCCTCTTTGAGGTCCAGATTGAGCTATGTAGTTAAAAGAAGGCTGATAACCATCTGAATTTAGAGAGGCGGATCTTGTGGACTCCAATCTGTTTTCAAAACTAAGCAAAAAAGAGTGTACATCTATGGCAGACCATGATTCAACTTTAGAGCTCACTGTAACCATAACATGATCATATTCACTTCCTAGGCCATTTAAAACATGCATAATCTGATCTTCATTCGAAACATGATGTCCAATAGAATTAAGTAAATCGCAGCATGTTTTTTATAGGAAAAACACAGCCACAAACGGTAAATAACAAATGCGGAATCAATCTTCGTTTGGCTAATTTTCCCAATTCGTATGAACCTTTGAGGATGCAAACAAATAGGGTATTCTAAATGCACCAATATACGTCACTCAAAACAATAGGTACGCAACAATAAGGAGACACGAAATTTTAGCGTGGAAAACCTCTCAAAATGAAAGAGAGAAAAAAAACCCACGCGACTACTAGAGCCGCTTAAATCCACTATCATCAACAATGCAGCAATACACAATCTTGTCTAGATTATACTAGAGGCATACAAAACATCATACACTCGGAAATAAGCACATCAAGATGTATGGAATTAGAATCGAGCAAATATCAAGAAAAATATCACCCGAAAAATCTCTTCTGTTCAGACCGATGAAACCCGACATCCGGACCTCAAAATTTGATCTCCACTGTGTAAAATGTTGCCCGGATGCTGTGAAGCCGCTGTCCAAAAATCACAAAGATCTAACCGTTCAATCTCCGAAAAATAGAGTTTCTCTGAAACTGCGCACTGCAAAAACTGGGAGGAGAAAGGCTGCGATTTTTGTTTTTCTTCATTTTATTTTGCTGCTGCCTTTTGCCCTAATAAAAACTGACCATTTTCATGGGCTCATGGGCTTTCTCATGGGTCAAAAATAAAAGAAAGCCGAACAAATCTCCCCATTTTTTACTCATGAGGAAGAGTTCTCCATCCCGACGATCGAGCAACATATCTTTAATTTTTCCCTTGCCAAAACCTTTGTTAACATATCGGCACCATTATCATCGGTATGAACTTTATCAGGTTCAAATAGCTTGTCTTCAAGTGCATCTCTAATCCAATGATACCTCACATCGATATGCTTTGTTCTTTTGTGAAACGTATAATTCTTAGCAAGATGAATTGCACTTTGATTGTCACAAAGAACCACGTAACGCTGTTGCATCAAGTCAAGCTCTTGCATAAATCTTTTCAGCCATAATAGTTCTTTGCACGCTTCTCTTGCAGCCATATACTCAGCCTCGGTGGTAGATAAAGCCACACACTTTTGCAGTCTTGACTGCTATGACACAGCTCCTCCTGCAAAAGTCATCAAATATCCTGAAGTGGATTTCATGTTGTCTATATTTCCTGCCATATCAGAGTCAGTGTAACCAACAAGTATAGCTTCCCATTTCCAAATTTTATATCCACTTCACTACTTCCCAATGCTTTTTACCCGGATTTGACAGAAACCGACTGACAACACCTACTGCATGAGCAATATCAGGTCGTGTGCACAACATAGCATACATCAACTCCCTATAGCTGAGGCATAAGGGACCCTATCCATCTCTTCAATCTTCTTCTTAGAAGAGAGGCAATCTTTATATGTGAGCTTGAAGTTGGTAGTAAGAGGTGAGCTAACCTCTTTAGCTTTATCCGTGTCGAATCTACGAAGCACCTTCTAGATGTATTGCTTCTGTGACATGTGTAGCTTCTTGGAAGCTCTATCTTGAGTGATCTGAATGCCAAGAATTTATTTTTCTGGCCCTAAGTCTTTCATAGCAAAAGACTTGCTCAATTGTTTCATCAGCTGAGTTATTCTTTCTGTATTTTTGCCAACAATTAACATGTCATCAACATATAACAATAAAATGATGAAATCATCATCAACAAACCTCTGGAAGAAAACACAGTGATCTAAAATAGTCTTTCGGTAGTTTTGTTCCCCCATAACTGATTCAAACTTCTTGTACCACTGTCTTGGTGCTTGCTTCAACCCATAAAGACTCTTTTGAAGATTACACACATAATCTTCTTTGCCCTTAACCTGAAAACCTTCAGGTTGTTCCATGTAGATTTCCTTATCCAAGTCACCATGAAGGAATGCTGTCTTGACATCCATTTGCTCAACCTCAAGATCAAGGCAAGCTGCCAAACCAAGAACAACACGAATAGATCCCATCTTCACGCCCGGAGAGAAAATCTCATCAGAGTCAATACCTTTTTTCTGACTGAACCCTTTGACCACTAATCTAGCCTTGTATCTAGGCTATGAGGTGTGCTCTTCAGTCTTCACTTTGTAGACCCTTTTGTTCTTCAAAGCTCTCTTGCCCTTAGGCAACTTCACCAACTTTTTTTTGTTCTCATACAAGGAATTCATCTCATCTTGCATGGCTTCAAACCATTTCCTTTTGTGCTCATCTTCCATGGCCTCTGCATAACACTCAAGCTCTCTCCCATGAGTGAGTAAGACATACTCATCAGCAGAAACACAGGTGGAAGGATGACGATCTCTCGTAGACTACCTAAGTGGGATAAATGATGGCATATCTGGTAACGATAATTCTGGATGAAAGTCTTCATCCACCTCTGGCTGTTCTAGAGCATCAATATCATCAGTACCATGTTGTTCATCATTCTAAACATCATCTTCAACCGGTGGTTCAATATACTGAGGAGGGACCAGATCCAAATCAATAACATCATCATCATGTTGAGGAACTATCTCTTTCTTCTCAACATCTTTCAAGGTCTGATCTTCCATGAAAATAGTATCTCGGCTTCGAACAAGTTTCTTGTGGACTGGATCATATAATATGTAGCCAAACTCATCTCGGCCATAGCCCAAGAAAACACATAGCTTAAACTTCACATCAAGCTTTGATCTTTCATCTTTGGGAATGTGCACAAAGGCTTTGCATCCAAAGACCCTTAAGTGACGGTAAGAAACATCTTTTCCACTCCAAACCTTGTCAGGGACATCAAAGGACAAAGGAACACAAGGAGTTAGATTAATAACATGTACCACCGTATTCAAAGCTTCTCCCCAGAAGGAACTTGGCAACCCTGCATATGACAACAAGCATCTGACACGCTCCATCAAGGTTTTGTTCATCTGCTCTGCTAATCCATTCAATTGTGGTGTCTTGGGAGGACTCTTTTGATGTCGAATGCCTTGCTCTCTACAATAAGCGTCAAAGGGGCCAATGTATTCATCTCCATTATCTGTACGAATACACTTGAGCTTCTTTCCAGTCTGTCTCTCAACCGAGGCATGAAACTGCTTAAACACTTCAAATACTTGATCTTTAGATTTCAAGGTATAAACCCATACCTTTCTGGATTGATCATCGATGAATGTGACAAAGTAGGAGCAACCACCAAGTGTCCTAGTCTTCATAGGACCACAAACATCGGAATGCACCAAATCAGGTATACTCTCATTCCTGGAAGGAGGATGACTCTTAAAGGAAACTTTGTTCTGTTTACCTGCCAAACAGTGAGAACACTTCTTCAGATGAATATCATGCGTACCCGGTAATACATTTCTCTTCAACAGTAGAGACATCCATTTTTCACTCATGTGACCAAGTCTCTTATGCCACAAATCAGTCAAGTCAGTATTCACCACTGCGTTGACCATGTCTTTCAAGATCATCGGATGTGTCATGTATAACTTTGAGCATCTTTTACCTCTTGCCACGATCAAAGAGCCACGAGTGAGTTTCCATATTTCATTATCAAAGTTGTTGTTGTAACCATCATCGTCAAGCAAACCCGCGGAGATCAAATTAAGTCGCATATCTGGAACATGCTTTACATTATGTAAAACCAACTCCATTCCAGTATCAAACTTCAAACGAACATCTCTGATGCCTTCAATCTTTGATAATTCATTATTACCCATCCTAACATTACCAAAGTTACCTGGCGTGTAAGATGAATGAAAATCCCTCTGTGATGTTACATGACATGTAGCACCATTATCAATAACCCAACTCGCATCATCGTGTGCAGTGTTGACCATATCAAGATCACAACAAATAAAAAACTCTTCGGTAGTAGTGTTAACTTCACCATCGTCATTAACACTATCATCTTTCTTATGGTTGTTCTTTTGATTATTGTAATTGGCCTGCTTGTTCTCATTTTTCAACTGTCTACAGTACCGTTTTGTGTGTCATTTTCTACCACAATGATAGCACTCAAAATCAGCAGACTTTCCTTTGGATTTACTTCGATGTTTGCCTTTGTTACTCGGACCTCTACTCTGACTTCTCCCCCTGCTTTCTGTGACTAAGACATCTGAATATGAAAGGAACCTTGTGACTTTCTTCTCATCTCTTCATTTAAAATATTGCATTTAGCTAATTCCATGGAGATGACACCATCTGGTGCAGAGTTGGACAATGATGTCCTAAAAGTCTCCCACGAGTCTGGTAAAGTGCCAAGAGCCATAAGCCTTGTATCTCATCTTCAAACTTGATACCCATTCCTACAAGCTGATTAATAACTCCCTGAAAAGAATTCAAATGATCAGTAATAGGAGTTCCATCATGATACTTCAAGCTCATCATTTGTTTAATTAAGAAAAATTTATTGTTCCCGGTCTTTCGAGCATACAACTGTTCAAGCTTGTTCCACAAAGTGTAAGCATGAGTCTCTCCGCTGATATGATTCAAAACATTATCATCAACCAGTTGTCGAATATACCCACAAACCTGTCTATGCAAAATATTTCACTCTGCATCTGTTTTATCCTGAGGTTTATCAGTAGAAAACACAGACAAATAATAATCATTCACATAAAGAAGGTCTTCCATCTTGCTTTTCCAAATATGATAATTAGAACCATTTAAATTGACCATCCTACTTGTGTTAGCTTCCATTGTTCAAACAAGTCTAACCCAATAAAAGGCACTTAGCTCTGATACCAATCTGATGGGAAAAACACAACCACAAATGGTAAACAACAAATACGGAATCAATCTTTGTTTGGCTAATTTTCCCGACTCATATGAACCTTTGAGGATGCAAACAAATAGGATATTCTAAATGCACCAATATACGTCGCTCAAAAATAGAAGGTACGCAACAATAAGGAGACACAAAATTTTAGCGTGGAAAACCTCTCAAAACGAAAGAGAGGAAAAAACCATGGGACTACTAGAGCCGCTTAAATCCACTATCATCAACAATGGAGCAATACACAATCTTCTCTAGATTATACTAGAGGCTTAAAAAACATCATACACTCAGAAATAAGCACATCAAGATGTATGAAATCAGAATCGAGCAAATATCAAGAAAAATATCACCAGAAAAATATCCTCTGTTCAGAATGATGAAATCCGATCTCCACCGTCTAAAACGTTGGCCCAGATGCTACGAAGCCGCTATCAAAAAATCACAATGATCTAACGGTTCAATCTTTGGAAAACGGAGTTTCTACAAATTGTGCCTTTGGAAAAGCGGGAGAAGAAAGGTCATGCGATTTTGTTTTCTTCTTTTATTTTGTCACGCTTTTGCCCTATTAAAAACTGACCCTTTTCATGGGCTCATGGGCTTTCTTATGGGTCAAAAATAAAAGAAAGTCCAACAATTTTAACCTTGGATAAATACTCAGTCATGCTTAAACCTTCTTTCTTGATAGTCTGCAATTGTAGTTTATATTATATTACCTTTACATGAGATTGGCTAGAAAAATGAGTTTCAAGCGCATGCCAAATTGAAGCTGAAGTAGTAAGCCCAACAACTAGGATCATCACACTTTCAGTCAGGGAAGACTGGATCCATGCTGAAAGAATCTAATCTTATCTTTCCCATATAGTATATTCAGGATTTATAGATCTGCGTATTGTGGCTCCCCTCTTTTCTTCGATCCACATCTGCAGTGGTTGAACAAAACCAGTAAGATATCCTTCTAAACTGTAACCTCTAACAGTGGCTAGAACTTGTTGTATCCAAATCAGGAAATTTGTATCTTTTAATTTGATGGGTGTGGATATATTTTGAAGAAATATAACCGAGCTCATAATGGTTGAGCTTGATCCTCTTGTTACATATCTGTCTGGTGTAGGATTCATGATAAGGAGGAGAAAGAAACAAAAGTATCTAGAGATAGGTTGTGATATCTAGCTCTGATACTATGATAGAAAAGTTGAGAATAATACAAACGTATTGAATGAACATATCTCCTTTCATTGATGACAAGTTCTATTGCATAGTGATAAACCCCACTTCTACCTAGTTTATGAGGTTGTTTTCATTTGTTTTATAATAGTTAAGTGGTCATTTGAGCTTTCGTCTGATACGTTTATGTTTACCTTGAAAGATATTATGTCGTGTGTATTTCGTGTCGTTTTTGCACAGGTTTGGATGTCAAAAAAGTGGATCACGAGAAAGATGTATTTTTGTCCCGCAAGAGCTCGCGACATTGTCGCGCGAAGAAGTATCGTGAGCAAAGATCGCGAAGAATGACGAATTCAGCCAAGCTACGCCTCGCAACTTTGTCTCGCGAGGAAAACACGCGAGGAAGGGATAAGCATGTTTCGCGACTTTAGTTCGCGACCAATGGTCGCGACCCAAGCTCGCGAAGAAGGACGGGCGCACAAGTAACGATATCTCACGACATTCTATAGCGACTTTCTCTCACGAGCCCTATCTCGCGAGCCAAGACGGACGTAGGGTTACATATAGCTGCACAGTCCGGAATGGATGGGAGACTTTACCGAGAGTTTTTGGACGATTTTTACAGAACACATTTTTAGCTTTGTTTTTTAGATTTCTTTTAGTTCAGTTTCGTATTTAAGTTTTATTCGAGAGTACAGATTTATTGTGGATTCAAGTTGCTACATTATTCGTCGTGGATTCCTACGGTTTTATCTTTTCAATTCAATTCATGTTATTTTTTTTTTAATCCTGATTTTAGTATTTTAATTATAAGTAGCTAAATCTTGTATTGATCCTAAGGTTTGTATGTCTGACTAGATTCCTGTAATTTATCTGTTGAGACTATTTTGCCGTCTCATTCATGATTTATGATTCTTAGCTTTATTTCTCATGTGTTGGTACCTGCTCAATATCGATGCATGCTAGTTATGTGATGGATGTCCTAGCGGAATTAATTGCATAGTCGATATCTTGAATATATAATACAGACCTTACCTTGAGACCTGGCGGAGATAGGTGAACTCTAGGAGGTTATTCTTTGTGTGCTTTTGGTAATTAGCTTACTTCTCTTGAGACCTGATGGAAATAGAGTTTAGGTTAACCTACTATTATAGGTTGTCCTGGCGGAAGACTGTAGTTACATTAGTGATTCTTCATATGATTATGGATTAAAATTGGTAAACCGATGAATAGATTAATTGTGTGAATCTAGTTAGGTTAAGTACATCCCTAGGTTCAGTCTTTTATTCATGAGTTCATCCTTATTTAATTTGAGTCTAGTTTAATAATCACCTTCTTAATTTTGTTGCCTGAATAATAATAAAGATTTTGTGTTAATTAATCATTGTGTTTTGAGTATCAGTCCATGTGGATACGATAAATTACTTGCTGTTTTACTATCATTTATTTGTTAGGAAAATAAGCTATCACATAGCGGCTACAGAAGGAAACCTTCCATATAGAACATCACAGCTCAAACCCTAGACACTAGGAATAAAAACGAATATGCTAAAACAATGTACGGATCCAATAACAAAACTACACACGTATCAAACATCTAGATCATTCTCATTCACGTGTTCTTCATGTTGAGATGGTTGAGAACTTACAGCTGCATTATCTTTGAGTTGACAATGCATGCCACGTCGTGCGATTTCTTCTACGGTTGTAACAGCTACAATAAACAAATTAAGTGAGGATTTTTTTGGGGAATTTGATATTAAGATAGAAGGTAAATTATCATCTAACTGGATGATAAGTATAAGAGCCGAATAATCTATCACATGTCAAATAATACAAACCAAACATGTGATTAAACTATATTGTTTTATCAGCTATACATAATAACTCAAATCAAATAACCCTTATATACATAGAGAGAAAAATTAGTTGAGGAATAATGAATTATAAACTTTCTTCGTACTAATAATTAAAAATCAATTTGCATCATTACTTTGCATGATCTTTTCTTGGTCTTTGAGAAACCACAATATGATTTCATTCTCTTGCTAGTTTAGTTAATGTTTGTACATATTTTATGCATTTGTATATGATCCTCAATTTGTGTTTGGATCACTTAGGGAGTGTTTACTTTTCATGATTAGCATTTTGAATGATTGATTATTTGATGGATTAAATATGTGATAAGATAATTTTTATCTATCTATCATTTGTTTACTACGAAGGATTAGTGGATGATTAAAATTGAGATAAATAATTTTTCCTTTATTTGGAGGATTATTTCAATCCTACCTATATTGGTTGGATTAAAATTAATGAAGAACAATTCAAAGGATTAAAATAATCCCGGGCTTTGGGATATCCTCAAATATTAATCCTTAAAAGTAAACACTTGATTAGATTATATTAGATTGGATTATAATCATACAAAGTAAACAGCACTTACTGGCACAGAGCACATGGTAACATACGTGATTTATCATGTTTACTCTAACAATATTACTATTTGATCGTTTTAAGAGTAATTACTTTTCTACGGTTCCACCTATTCTTCATGAAGCGTTTTATTAAAGAATATTATCCATTCCTTTTGACTGATATTGTAGAAAGTCTATGGAATTATTTCATCCAACAAAGAAGCTAATGATTGTTCTTATATGAATATATAATTATGAACACTTTGTTTTATTGTTGTCTTATGATTATTATAAACATTTTTTTCTTATTTAGGTGGACTTCTGTGAGGATGTTCCTGACGTGAACATTGACACTTTTTTAGTATAAATTGTACTTTTATTTGGTACAAATGATACTATTATTTAGTATAAATGATATTTTTATTTAGATTAAATGATACTTTCTAATTACATGATAAACAAACGATATTTATCTTTAGAATAATTGATACTCTTAGAATATTCGCACCTATGGACGTCCTTACGGGAGTTTTTTTGTTTCTTATAAGACATCATGATATAATTAATAATTAGTGTGACTATCAGGGTATTGGGTAGTCGGGTACCCGATAATGACCCGTAATTTGTCGGGTATTGGGTAGCCAATTACCCGAAAATCGAGTATAGATGTCGGGATCGAGTATGGCTATTTAGGTGCGATCAGATATTGGGTATACCCGACACCCATTTTAATATATATATATATATATAGTGGGGTTCAAATAAGAACCAATTTTAACGTGAGAACTAAGAACCACGAAAATTCTTTACGAACAAAATGAATTTGCTATGAAAGTTAATGAATCATTGGAAAGTTCTTGAATCCAAAATTTAGAATTTTCACCCAATGTTTGAATCCCATGAGAGGCGAAAATTCTATTTTTTTTTATTCAGTAACTTTCCCCACGGATTCATCAAGTTTCACACCGAATTCATCATTTTTTGGTTCTCATATTCTCATGATAAAAATGGTTCTCACGTTAACCCTCCCCTCTATATATATATATATATATATATATATATATATATATATATATATTACATATTTTTATATATTTGAATATATTAACTCATATATTGATATTTAAAACTAAAAAGAGATTAGAACTTAAATTAGATTTCAAGAACAGAACTTACCATGCGTGCCCAGTGCAAATAGTATATGTACTATCTAATTGTATTATCCATGTATTATTGATGTTGACAATATAGTTTTATTATACTTAATTTTAATATGTCAAATTTATATATGACAAATTAATTTTAAAAATAGCATATACCCTTAAATACATGATATGCTATCATAACTTCAAAAAATATGTCACGATCCGACTACCTAATCAGGTAATTAGGCCGTGACTCAGGGTTAGGAAGAAAATTTAACAACAACGGCTCAAACATATGTCAAGAGAAAAGATGGCTACAACTTTTGTCATAATAAATCGAACATTTATGACTCAAGAGGTGAACTAAAGTTGAACGAAGAATGATTTTAGGGTCCTCAAATCCCAATAAAGAATCAAATGAGAAGAACAATGACTGATGACAGATAATCACAACGGAATAACTAATATCAAGAATGTACATATTTGAGCATGTTTGACAACTTTAAGAATTTATCCACAATTCAAATCATAACGGAGCATTGAACATGATCAATTTGTTCTAGCAGAACACATAACAAGTAAGGGCCAAAGTTCGGCCACGGAAAGTATGGTTGAGAATTATGTGTGAAGACATAATTCTATGAGCATCAAAACATGTGAACATCAATTGAATAACATCAACAAATTCTCAATATTATCATGAATCAAATTACTTAGAGAAGCCCCTTCGCGCAGCATTCGATTCCAGCATCCTCTCAAGCTCAACCTGCATTTTTAGAAATATATGTAGGGCGTGAGTACAAAAATGCACTCAGTGGGTATACGCTAAAAACATTTAAAACTTTGCTCTTAGAGCTATAAACTTGACTTGCCATAAAAATAAACTTATGCAGGGTTTTATTGAAATTACCTGCATAAAGCTTCTCAAAATCTGTTCATACATGTTCATATTTTCATATCATCATATCATATGCATATGCATGTTTAATGTCTGCATGCAGCTTTCTTTTCCTTCCCATATCCACGTATATTTTCTTTGTGTTGATCCGAGGAGTAAGCCTCCTCCTCAAACACACTTTAACTTCATATACCCGAGTTGGTTCCGAAGGATCTCAACTTCGGTCATACCCGACGTCGGTCATTTCTTTCTTTTCTTTCTTTTCCGTGGATAGGTAGTGCATTATGTTTATGCTCATGCTCAAAACATTGGCAAGTCAATCAACTTTTCAAATCAATGCATATCATAAAATTTCATATCATCTTTCATGCATAATCATATCATATCATTTGAAAACATTTAAAAGCATAAGCATATTTTATAGGAAATACTTATACCCACCTGGACGTTCCTTAGAGCTAAGGAACTAATTCCCAATTCCACTTCTTTCTTTATCCATATTTTATCCTCATAGAATGGCATAAATGCCTATCAAGACCAAACAAGAACATTAATCATCTTTAGTCGTCAACACGACTATTTCTTCTTGATATCAAAACACTATGGTCTATTGACACTTGGGTCATTGCATCCTCTAACATCTTAGACATATAACAACTTTAGTAATCTTCATAAGGCCAAACAAGCGCATAAGATTCATATACGCACGTAAACCTTCGAACTTATTCAAATACATGCGAATTCTAACGAAATTTCGGCAGCGTAACGTTTATAAAACGCTTCGCCAAATCAACACCAAATCAACCAATATCATCCCAACCTCCACCAAATCAACAACATATGTCTCAATATGCATAGGAAACTCAATAACAAGCTTCAACTATCAAATCTTAGCCATAACCGAAAATCCCCTTAAGACGTCACTTTAGGTCTAACGTCGAAAATTCACGTGAGACGTCATCTAACACTAACGAACCTATATACATGCTCAACTATCATTAAATATCATCATTTTATCAACAAAATATAAAGATCAAAGCTTTGGCATTGAAAACCAATTTTCGCCGACAAACTAAAATTTTACCGTTTTTGAATACGTCGGCGGAAAAATCCGAATAAATCATTTTAGGCTTTATTCATATCATAGAGTTCAAATATGAAGTCAAAATGATCAAATAAAAATTAAAAATCCAACATTATAACACTTAGGGTTTCGGCCCTTTTGGGAAAATTTGTGTAGTTTCGATTTCAAACGTTTTTCTTGTTCCAAACACGTTTATATCAATCCAAAACACATATATGAAGACAATTCAATCATAACAACATCATAAATTCAAGATCCAAGCATGCCCTTTTTCGAAAATTTCATGATTTTCAAAATAATAAACATATGCTTTACAAATTCAACGTTAAACAATCGTAGACATCAAATCTATCATAATATTAACAAATAATCAAACAACACATAATCATTCATATTTTTAGCATATGACCGAAAATATAATAAGAGCTTAGGATCATATTTTTAAAAATTTCAAACCGTAGATGTGTTCTAGAGATGAAATTATACCTCTATTCGAAGACCGATCGAAAATTCAACGATCGGATCTTTCTATTTTTGAAACCCTATTTTCAAAAATTTGTAGTTGAAAATGTGTGTGTGAGTGTGTGAACCGTGATTTGAGGGAGAGAAATGAGGAAGAGATAAGCTTTGAAAAGTCTAAAGTATAAACTTTATATTATGTAATAATTAATTAAATTTTGATTTTCTTTTATGTGGTGCTTATTCACCACTTCTAGAAAACTAAATTTCCTTTTCTTATTCTCATTTTCTTTAATAAATAAAAATCACATTTATTGTAGAAAATAATTATAAATATTGTAGAATAATACATAACGTTTTTATTGCAAGAAATCGGCACTAATTATCCGATAAAACAACCTCTTTTGAATCTCTACTTTTAACCTCAATAATTACTCATAAACATCAAAATATAATAATTAAACATATTTTTGATCTTAAAAACCATTTTAAATATTTTGCTCTTCATCCGAGCTTAATCGGCAACGCCGACGTCACAAAAACATAGATTTTGAAATTCTAAATTTTCTGAAATCAAGACTTATTTGAGCATGTATCTATCATCTCAAGACTATTTAAATCTAGATCTTCTCATGTTCAACTAGATTTAAGAATCTTATCTCAGATTCTATCTCAAATCTGCCGAAATTCTATCGTCTCAACTCGAAGCTTAACGTAAAAGCTTCTAACTTAACCAACTCTTTCTTAAGGATGCAATGCCCTTCTTAATAAGCTCTTAATCACAAGCTAATGTTTGCTACAGAAATACGGGGTATTACAAAATAGGAATACATGAATTGGATCAAATATAAACCAAACTTAAAGTATAAAATAAGAACAATTTCCAGTCCTTGATTCGTCAATATCTACAATGAATTTAACACCTTACTTAATGAATTCTATATCTAAGTTCGAATCCATGAGGGACGATTTTTTTTTTCGAATTCGAATACTTTCACGACGAATTCAGACACTTTTAAGGTGAATTTAGACGATTTCATGGGTTGTAGTTTATACACGAATGATGACTTTTACAATAATCACTCCTTATGAATAAATATAACTTACAATATATAGAGATTTATATAAAAAATAAAATAAAATAAAATAAATAAACCCAAAACAAAATAAAACAAAAAAGAAAATTTGCGCCTAGAAAGGATCGAACTCCAGAACCATACTTTAAATTACTAAATTTGGCACTAAACCCAATCAGCTAGATGTTTTAAATATTAAAAGATAAATTAAATTAATAACGGTATATTAGGGTACTCGGACTTATAAATTCGGGTAAGGATCGATTGGCATATTTTATACAAAACGGGATTGGGTACCTGATTTTTTTGAATAGGGTATCTGATCCATACCGAATAATAACCCTTAGTTATTAAATTAATTTAACTATATTAAAATTTAACTTCTTATAGTTTAAAAATGAACTAATTTCCTACTATACCTAATGTAATTTACATACAAATATGATGTTTATCGACATAATGTAATTTATATACAAATATGATGTGTATGTGTTTATCGACATAGTATACTTTGTATACATTGCTAATGAGTTAGATTATAGTAAAAACATGCCATACAAAAGAACCCATTCGAACCTTCGATTAACATTAATCGGTTTGGATTATATAATGCACTAGACCAGTTCACTCAAAATTGGCGATTTCTTCTTCTTTTTCTACTTATTTTTCTTCTTCCGCAATTTTGGGGCAAAATCATCCAACCCACAAATAAATTCTCCAATCTGTTATGGACTGGGAAAATTTGAAGACGTAGAGAGAAGAAAGACATGATTTTTCATTTGGGGAAGAAGGAGAATAGCTAGGGCTGAGTTGTAATTGGGAAAAGAAGATGTCTTGTTCCACGTGGCTAGTAGTGGGAGAAATGAAGCAAATGAAGTCACGCACTTTCGAAAATGCATTTATCCTATTTCTTCTGCATTGATAATTTAACTTATTTTAATTATTAATTATCAAATTTGTGGGGACTAGTCTGTTAGTTTGTTAGAGCTTTTGGGACCATTGTATTCGTCTCTCGCTTTCCAAGTTTTCAGAACAATGAAAAACCTCCTCAAATCTTTTCCTCCCCCTTTCTCAAATCAAAATTCCAGTCTCTTTTACACACAAATTCTTATTAAACTACACAAATAGTTACTGGGTTCACTACAAGTGGTATCATAGCACCATTTTTCGCACTTTTGAGCCAATTTTGGGCGATCATGACTGAAGGCACTAGATTCAAGGACCTGCAAGAAGCACACACACAAAAAAGATGGATCAGATTTTACAAACAGAGACAATGAAACGAGCAACAACTTAAGAGTGGTTACATGCGCAAATTCTGGGTGTTGATCAGAAGATGGATCAGAAAATGTAGGGAATTGGTAAGAAATGTCAGCATCTATCTAAAGTCCCAGGTGAAATCCAGATCCAGCTGCTGAATCTCAACAAAGGGAAGACACCATAGGATGAGGAGTCAATCTTGGGTGATCCACACTCTTTTGCAGAGATGGAAGGTAATCAAGGACGGAGCCACATAGGGGCCTGGGGGGCCCATGAACCCCCCAACTTTTTAAAAAAAAATAGATATATATTTGATATGCCAAATAATATTAGAAGTGTTTGTCTAGCCTGTGGTTAGGATCATTTTCAAATTTTCGGTCAACCCGAGTTCGAAACTTCACAGCAGCATTTTTTCTCTTTTTTTTTCCTTCTTTTCTGGTTTTCTCTCTCACTCTCTCTCCTTCTTTTTATCGTTTCCTTCATTTTCTCTCTCTTTTTCCTTCCTTGTTTTCTCTCTCTCTCTTTTTCCTTCTTTTTCTCGTTTCCTTATTTTCCTTTATTTCTTTCCTTATTTTTTCCCCTCCCCTGTTTTTTTCTTTTTGGTTTGTACTTTTTTCCACTTCTCTCTGTATTCTATTTCTTCTCTTTATTTTGAGATCTTTTTTCTTTTTTTCTTTCTTATATAATTTGTTTTATGTTAATAAAAGAAAATATGTATGCAAATAATAACACTATGTGAATTAATTCTTAGCTAAACATGTGTGCTCTCTATAAATATTTAATAACTAAATCCATTGTAGTCTAATGTGTTAGGATTTTTATCTCACATTTAGGAGATCTTAGTTCAATTCTTTTTAGTTAGATGTTTTCTTTTTTCTATACTTATTTTCTTTTATTTCCTTTATCTTTTTCCTATAATTTGTTTTATGTTGATAAAATGTTATTTCTTTTCTTTTTCTATAATTTATTTTATATTGATAAAATAAAAGATATATGTAAATAATAAATTTTTATATGTGAATTAATATTAACAATCAAATTTCTAAAAGGATTATAATAAACTCATTATATTATTAAATTATTATTATTTTATAATTTATTTTATTTTACCTTTTTAAAATTATAATTAATTGGGCCCCCAGAAAAAATTTCCGGCTTCGTCACTGAAGGTAATCCTTAGTTACTCCTCTTAAGTTCAGGATTTAATACCTTCCATAAAGTGGATTTTCCCAGATTTAATGGGCCTAACCCTCGAGCATGGATTATTAATGTAATAGTTATTTTAAGCTCTCTTCATCTATGACTGATGAACATAAGGTGCAAATGGTTATTCATAATTTTGAGGGTAAGGCATTGCAATGGTTTCAGAATTTTAGATATGTAGAAAGGCCCCTGTGATAGCTTTGTGGAGAAGTTTGAGAAATCATGGGCATGTTTACTTATAAGCAGTAATATAAAATATTTAAATGAGTATTTTGTAGCAAACTTTATCATCGTGTTATCCGAGGAGATGCAGAATTTCATGCTCTTGTTTAAACTTCGAACACTCCAAGATGCAATAGAAATGGGGCAGAGCCAGAGATAGATTTTTACACTTGAGGCGATTGCCAAAAGGGTTAAATCAGCATTACCTGAATTTATCCAAACTAAGGATCTAATTATAAGAGACCAGAGGGAAATGCAGTACATAAACCCTTCACCCTAAGTAGTACAAAATTATGTCAAGTTTTTAACTAAGGCTGAAATGGCAGTAAGAAAGGAGAAAAGGTTGTGCTATAATTGTGATTAGAGGTGGCAAAATTGGTGGGCGCGTCAGCCCGCCCGCATAGTGCTATCGGGTCAAAAACTTTAGAGCCCAACGCAACCCCATGTGGGTCATCGGTCTAAGCCCGCCCATAAGATAATAGGATATTTTGATGTGTCATATTAGTATTATAGTATAATACTTTAATAAATTCATATAACTATCCTAATAGATACTCGAATAAAACACAAAAGATAATAGAACACTTATATACATCGTATTAAGTGTTATAATGTGATACTCAAAAGATAATAAGACACTTAATGTGCGTCCTAATAGGTATTACAGTAACAAAATCCGGACGAACTTTTTAACCCGAAAACCCTGGGCTTTTTAGCCCCAAATCCCAGTACGGGTTATGTGGGCAGGCTTTTAGACTCGTTTTTATTCGGGCCACAATTTTACGAACCTAACCCGGCAACCCATGTCAGGCCAATTTTGGCGGCTCTAATTGTGATGAACCTTATATCTTTGGGCATAAGTGCAAGCATATGGTGTTTAACCTTACTATGTCAAATGAGCAGGAATTGACACACATGCAGCATATAGAGGAATATGTGGAAATGGAGATTACTAAGCCTGAACCTGATCCCATGGAAAAGATTCAAATGTCTATTAATGTCTTATTGGGAGAAAACTGGCATTAAAACTATTAGATCATAAATTGCAGATACTAGTAGACACAAGCAACACTCTTGGCTCTTAAGAGAAGTAACAACTAAAAGGTTGGGCAACAAGTTAGATAGGGATAAACCTATACTTGTGAAGGTGGCCAATGGTCAAAAGCTAGTTTGCACTAGGGGTGGAAAAAAATACCGAAAAACCGATATACCGTGCTTATCGTATTGAAAAAATATCAAACATACTGAAATCATCGGTATACCGAAAAATCGGTACGGTATGGTACCGTACCAAAAAAATTCAGTACGGTATCGGTATCGATTTTGGTGATACCGCGGTATACCGAAAAATACCGAAATTTTGTTATACACCGATATTTCGGTACATACCGAAATTTTTGTATTTTTCGGTATAACAATATATATTGGTTTCAAAATTCTAAATATTTAACTATATATAATGTATTACTAAAAAATTCTAACCCTATTACATACTCCCTCTGTTGTCCGCCTACTTATTCTCAATTTCACTTGTTAATATCTAACCCTACAATTTGGGGAAAAACAGCGCTGCAGCGGCTGCCTCTCAGCCTCCTAGCAATCGCGCCAACGTCAACCCTCCTCGCCAGTCGTCGTCCACTCAGCCTCCTAGCAATCTATCACTGAAAAAGTAAAATACTCCCTTACTGTACAAGAGCTTCTCTTTTTATTCATCTGATTGTCAAGTTTGTTGCATAGGTTTTCGTCTACCACAAGGACTCCCGATGCCTGCATTGTCATTTAAATTCAACAGCTCGGATCCACTCTCTGGCGATGAAGTGGACGACACTGCACCGTTCATCTCATCCGTGTGTTGGCGTGGTCAATCTTCCACCTTAGTAGCTGCAAACTCCATGGGAAACATCAAGCTATTGGAGATGGCATGATTTCCTCTTAGTACCAAATGTTTGAAGTAGAATATTGGTTGGGTCAAACAAGTTTTTTGCCTTAGTTTAGTAGTGGTATATATATATATATATTATACTTGACTTGATTGTGCGATTCATCTTTTGGAAAAGTATAGGGATATTCGTATATAAATACACGAACTTTGATGTGATTTTGGTTTTGCACACGAACTTTAAAGGAGTATATAAATACGAACTTATTAAGCTGTAGCAATTTTACCATGATTTTTTTGGACAAATTAAAGCGATGTGGCAATGATGTGGCAAAAATAATAAATAAAATACAAAACAAACAAATAAATAAACAATAAAATAAATACAAACAATTCACATCAAAGACACATAAATAAAATATAATACAAAAAAGCACACTCTCTGCGTCATTTCGGATCAACGATATTAAATATTTGATTGTAACAAATTGTACAATTTGATGAAATGTCCAAAATCTCGAAGGTGTGAGTATATTTTAAGTTTGGGTCGTATTTATTTAGGTTGTACATTACATCAAATTGTACAATTTGTTACAATCAAATATTTAATATCGTTGATCCGAAATGGCCTTGAGAGGAGAGTGTACTTTTTTTATATTATATTTTTATTTATGTGTCCGCTTTCTGTGATTTGTGTGTCTTTTGATGTGTGAATTGTTTGTATTTGTTTTATTATTTATTTATTTGTTTGTTTTTGTATTTTATTTATTATTTTTTTGCCACATTAGTTTTAATTTGTCCAGAAAAAAAATCATGGTAAAATTGCTACAGTTAATAAGTTCGTGTATTTATATACTCCTTTTAAAGTTCGTGTGCAAAACCAAAATCACATCAAAGTTCGTGTATTTATATGCCAATATCCCAAAAGTATATTGTAGATAAACATGAGTTGTAGTGAAGAAGTGTGTGAAAAATGGTTGTTATTATTTGATGGGATATGGCCTAACCGCTCAAGCCCAATAGCAGGCCCAAGCGAACTGGGCCCAGCCTAGCAATTCGGCCTACACGGTTCGGCCCAAAGCCCAACATCTAAACCCTATTCAAGATCAAATCTAAGAAGAGATATTAAAGGAGATACTCAAGGATCGAGCCTATGACCAGAGATCGGATCACACAAGGCAATGGATCTATGATAATCTTAAGGGATCCACAACATGTATAAATAGAGGTGAGATTGAAGGTAGAAGAGGTTGGCAACTATTGAATACTAGAGTTTTTAGATACATTCATTGTAATCAAACATAGTGAAAGTATTGAGTAATCATACCTCCGTGGACGTAGATCTTTACCTTGATCGAACCACGTAAAAACCTCATGTGTTCTTTATCGTTTTCACAAACTCACACACTAGATTTATCATTGGCGCAGTCTGTGGGAAGCTTTGAACAAAAAGCTTCGTTTTCTACGCAAAATCAATGGCAATGACTCGTGCAAATATTAGCGCTTGTGGTGGTCCGGGCAATGGACTGATGAAGACCCCAACCAGTATTCACGCAGTACGGGAAAAGAAGTCGTCGCTGCCGATAACAACAACCCGCCTGAGGGTTACATAGAGGACCAACCTATACACCCTCAGGACCATCTCCCTTCCGAAGAGGAAGAAGACGACCTCAACGCCGGTGAATAAGCAACTCACGAAACTCATGAGGTCCTCGGCAAAGCCGTGTCTGAATTCCTCAATGCCCATATGGGCCAATTTGAAACCTTTCTGAGCCAAAGGGCGAACGGTGCGGGAACCTCGAGAACCATGAATAGAACGTCCAGTTTGGCAATCACGGGCGCCCGGAGTCGCTCACCTCTCCGCAATAGCCGAGGACGTTCACCTCTCCGCAATAGTCGAGGACGTTCACCTCGGCGAAATAGCCAAGGAAGTTCACCTCGACGAGATAGCCGAGAATGATCACCTCGGCATGATGCCCGAAGTCGATCACCTCGGCAAGCCACCCATAACTATTCATCCCGGCGTCACCCGTGAAGTCGATCACCTCAGCATAATTGTCGAAGCCGTTCGCCTAGACACGTCCGCATGCCCGAACGGGACCGAAGAGAGGAAAGACGGAGTCGATCCCCTCATCAGAGAGACGATAGACGTCGCTACTGATCTCCCACTCCTCCTGGGAGGGATGGCAACGAACTCCCGGGATTCGACCGACATGGATGGATCATCTCCCCTTTTTCCGGAGAAATCACGGATACACCCGGCGGCCGCGATATCGAGCACCCAACATCGCGCCTTTGACGGTGCGGGAGATCCTCATATTTCCTTTTTGCCTATACTACTAACATGGCAAATCAGGGGATGGAAGATTTTCACATGTGCAAAATCTTCCCGAGGTGCTGGTCTCCAACGCCCGGCGTTGGTTCACCTCACTTCGCCAAAAAGAGCATACATAGCTTTAGAGATCTCATGGATCAATTCAAGTGGCGCTTCTATCAAAAGATACCACCTCAGAAACCTTCATCCGACCTGCTCACCATCCGCCAAGGACGCGACGAGACGATGTCAAACTTCGTCTCAAGGTTCATCAAAGAATCCCTCAAGATCGATGAGAGCAACGACCTCTACATCATCAATGCATTCAAAAATGGGATCCGACCTGGCGCACTAAAAAAAGAAATCACCAGGGAGAAACCGAAGACGGCGAGTAGCCTTTGGACCTTGGTGGATAACTATGTTAAAGGGACAAGTCGGATCGTAAAAAGAGAGACATGGGACGAATGGAAAATATGTTAAAGGCACCGAAGGAAAACGTATGTTAACCCTCGCCCGAGGATCCATCTTGGGTGTTTAATTCACCATACATTGATTATAAACCTAGCATGCGTCTATATAATTAAATCGCAACGTTGGGGTTTTCACGTGTTTACCTTTGGATCCGCCGGTGGATCGAGCGGATGAACGAATCGAGCGGTCGAGACTCGTGCTTGACCTTCCGGATTGTATCCCGGATGCCCAATCTCCAACGTCGAGTGAGGACGATCTATGGAGAATGCTGGGAAAATCACCCAATGCTCTCTTCACAACTTTCAAAATTGTCTCTCAACACAATGAGGGGCGAAAATGTGTGTGTGATTAATGAGCATTAACCTAGACTTTATCTCATACCTTATATTTATAATGCACTACCTAATCCCATATGGAAATAACTATAATCCTATATGGAAATAACCATAATCTATATGGAATATTACCATAATCTTAGGATTATTTCCATACTCTTAGGATTATTTCCATACTCTTAGGATTATTTCCATAATGATGATCGAGAAAGAGCCGATCGTCGAAGTGCCTTGACGTAATCAAAAAGGCCCAATGGAGTCAGAGGCGGGACCTCGGCCAAACTCGCAATAATATGCATAATCGCTCAAGTCAAGGCGGAGATATTAACTCCACACCGAGCTCTTCCGAAACCACCTCCCATGAAAGGAGGATCCAGAAAAGTCGAAGGACAAGTATTGTGACTACCACCAGGGGTACGGTCACAATACCGATGACTGCAGAAGTCTGAGCTCGAAGATAGACGAGCTCGTTAAAAGAAGGGCGCTTAAGAAATACCTCAACCGCACCACAACTGAGTCGGAAGCAAGAAGCGCAAAGGAAAGAATGGAGGTGGCAACAATTGTGGGCAGACCTCGAAGATGACGCACCCCGATGATGACAAGGACGACGGCTCACCCAACGCAATGGAACAAGTTTATGCCATCACCGGACTTCCTGTGGGTGCGACGAGGTCGTCACTGATAAACGAAGCTCGGAGATCGATCCCCGAGGAGCAAAAAACAAACGACTTCGGGACGATGAGAGCATCGTGTTTTCCAACAACGACCCGGTACCCAAGATCATGCCCCATCAAGATGCTATTACCATACAAGTAGTGGTGGGTAACAAAAACGTCCACATGGTCTACATCGACATCGGTGCCTCTGTCAGCATCATCTTCCAAAGTTGCTTAGACAAACTTGAGGTCGGAGGGATTCACATTCTTCCAGCACCATCTAAACTATGGAGCTTCACTCAGGAGGCGATACAACCTGAAGGCATCATCACCCTTCCGGTCACTGTAGGACGTGCTCCCAGGTCGATCACCAAAGCCATTCAGTTCTTTCTTATCAAGGCTCCCTCTCCGTATAACATCATCCTCGGAAGAGACTGACTCTATGCCACCAAGGCCGTCTGCTCGGTCTACCACCTTACCGTCAAGATACCCACTCCGGCAGGAGTATTAAGTATCCAAGGTGATCAAGCAGCAGCGAAAGAATGTCTGAGGATCTCAACCCAAGATGGGGCCTTACCTCAGGCCTAGCAATTACAGAACCCTCAAAGTTCCAATTATATGACGACGATCCCTCCAAGGTCATCAAGGTCGGCACCCAGGGTCCCACAGACGTTCGACAGCATGTTATGCAACTTCTGAGGGAATACAGGGACGTGTTCGCATGGTCACCACTCGACATGACAGGAGTGTCACCCGAGCTCATCACTCATCGACTCAACATCGATCCGGCTACCAAACCAATTCGATAAAAGAAGAGGGTGTTTGCGGCAGAGCGCAGCAAGGTGATAAGGGACGAGGTGACCCAACTCCAGGAAGCCAAGATCCTGTTCGAGGTCAAGTACCCAACCTGGATGGCTAATCCCGTCATAGTTCAAAAGCTAGGAGGGAGTGGCGCATGTGTGTCGACTATACCGATCTCAATAAACACTGCCCAAAGGACTGTTATCCCCTCCCCGATATTGATAAGAAGGTGGAGGCATTGGTGGGCCATGAGATCTTCAGTTTCTTGGATCTATATAAGGGATACCACCAAGTCTTGATGAGCAAGGAAGATGCTCCAAAAACAGCATTCATCACTGACTTCGGTGTCTTCGCATACCGAAAAATGCCTTTTGGGTTGAAAAACGTCGGAGCTACCTACCAACGAATGGTGGACGCAATATTCAAAGACCACATAGGAAAGATCGTCGAGGTCTACGTCGACGACATCGTGGTCAAAAGCAAAAAAATAGAAAGTTGTGCCGAGGATCTCAGAACTATCCTCCAGCTCCTCAGGTCGGTCAACCTCAAGCTCAACCCTCAAAAGTGCACGTTCGTAGTAAAAACGGGGAAATTCTTGGGATGCTGAGTTTCTCAAGAAGGGTTAAAGGCAATCCCACCAAAGTGAAGACGATACTTGACATGCAAGTGCCAAAAACAATTCGTGAAATCCACAAACTCACCGGATGCTTAGCCGCCTCAAGAGGTTTCTATCCCGGTCGAAAAACAAATCTTTTTTCAAAATCTTGAGGAGAGCCCCAGACTTCGCCTGGGAGGAAGAGCACCATACCGCCTTTACACAACTAAAGGAGTACCTGGCTGCCTCAGACAAAGCAATCAGTGCGGTACTTGTGCGAGATGAGCTCGGACGACAACTTCCTATTTACTTCATCGGTCGAGCTCTCAAAGGACCGAGACTAGATACTCCGACTTTGAAAAATAGCGTTGGCATTGGTGAGCATGGCGGCGTCTCCGACCTTATTTTCAAGCCCATTCCATCCAGGTACTAACTGACTTACCCCTGAGGCAAGTCTTGTCGAAACCTGAATCGTCATGACGTATCGCTAAATGGGCACTGGAGTTCGCGAGCATGACATCATATACTCCCCCCGACCGGCCATAAAGGGGCAAGCTCTGGTTGATTTCCTGGTAGAAGCCAAGTTTACCAAGGTCAATCTTACCAGCGAGGTCACCCCGACCTCCGCCCTAACAACGGAGGAACCGGCCCTCAACCTACCTCACGGCTGTTGGCAAATGTACGTGGACAGAGCCTCATGCAAAATAGGTAGCGGGGCAGGCATCTTGCTTCTCGGTCCGGAAAAGCAAAAGGTAACCTATGCACTTTGGTTCTCCTTCCCGACCACAAACAACGAGGTGGAGTATGAAGCACTAATCTCAGGACTTCGTCTCGCAAAAGAATTGAAAGTGGAAAAAATCCAGATCTTTGGAGATTCCCAGGTGGTGGTAAACCAGGTCTTAGGGAAATACGAGGCCAAAGAGGATAGGATGAAGCAATACCTTGAGAAAGCTAAAGAGTTCTTGACACGCCTGTATTTCACAATTCACCGAATCCCACGAGGAGAGAATAGCCGAGCTGACGTCCTCAGCAAATTAGCCTCGTCATCAACGAATCCACCAGTGGAGGAAGTTCAATCCAGAAGTATCGAGGAGCCCCACATCGGCATCATCACAGAGACCGAACCGAACTGGATGACTCCTATAAGGGCATACCTGGAAGAAGGCGTGCTACCGCAGGATCGGCTCGAAGCCAAAAAAATGATGGTCAAGTCCCAAAGATACCTTATTCATGAAGGAACTCTCTATAGGAAATCCTACCTCCAACCCCTCCTGAGATGCCTTGGGCCAGAAGAGGCGGACTATGTACTTAGAGAAATTCACATGGGATCTTGTGAAAGCCACATCGGATCACGAGCTCTCTCAAAGAAAACGTTGAGGTCGGGATATTATTGGCCCACACTCATCCTAGATTCGGCCGAGCTCGTCAAGAAGTGTCCGAAGTGCCAACTTCACGCCACAGTCAAAAAGCTACCTCAAACCGACCTCAGTAGCCTACAAAGTCCATAGCCTTTTATGCAGTGGGGGATCGACATCGTTGGTCCCTTCGACCGAGCACCGGGACAACTTCGGTATTTGGTTGTAGCCATAGATTACTTCACAAAATGGGTCGAAGCTGAGCCTCTTTCAAACCTCACAAGCAAAAGGATTCAGAACTTTGTTTGGAAAAGTATAGTTTGCCGCTTCGGCTGAAGGGAAAACTAGGTTTAGCCCTCGCCCCGAGGATCTATCTTGGATATTTAATTCACCATACATTGATTATATTCCTAGCATGCGTCTATATAATTAATTGCAACACGTAGGGGTTTTCTTGTGTTTATCTTTGAATCTGTCGGGGTCGAACGGAAAGAACGGATCGAGACTCGTGCTTTGATCTTCTGGACTGTATCCCGGTTACCCAATCTCCAACGTCGAGTGAGGACGATCTATAGAGAATGCTTCGGAAAATCACCCTAAGCTCTCTCAAAATTCTCGAAAATCTCTCCTATTTTTCCTTAGGAATTCTCGAAAATTATGGTGTTAATGGGATCATTAACCTAGACTTTATCTCTTACCTTATATTTATAATGCATTACCATAATTCCACAAGGAAAGGATCCATGCATATCCTATAAATATAATTATATCCTTATAGGATAAAGAGAATAAAATCTTTCCTTAGGAGCATTGTAGGCGCCGATTTTCCTCCAGCTTACGGGCCTGGATGGGCCAGCCCAGGGATCAAATGCAAGGAATAAAGATGGGCCTCAAATAAATTAATTATCTTATGTTCACCCGAACATAAATTAATTTATAAATATTTATTCATGCCACTAGAGAATAAATCTCGACTTACCCTTTATTACCGAAGTTGAGTCGGGCTTGCACTTAGACATTCTGAATCCCGTATTTAAGATATCGAGCGTCCATTAATTATTTATAGCATTCGACCGCTTAAAATAATTAATATCTTCATATCCTTAAGTAGTACCACTCAACCTTATTATTGTACTTGAGTTAACTCAACTGCGGGGTTTAGTACAATAAACCTTTGAGCTCCTTAAGGGACGTCATCATTCTAAGCGGATACGGTGACTCGACACGATAACTAGCATGACATACAAGCACCGCCACCACCCAAGATGCGGAGAATATTGGGTTAGAACATATAACCCTCACCCATAACAAGTCAAAGTGATGGTCAAGAACTCATACTCATCTAATACCTTATCGTGGTTTAGATCATCGTAAGTCACCGAGATCTAGGTTCTTCACGACGGTCGGATAGAAGAACCCATCTCACCGTGATCCTTGATACGTCGAGGCGCATCGGCATAGACAAGCAATCAAGTCAAGTCACTTCTTATCTATACCGCAGCTATACCTGAGCAACTTGTCCTCAAGTCGTCTCGGTGTGAAACTTTTATATCTCATTAAGCTTGACCAATCATACGGACTTACGTGATCTTCTACACACTCGTATGATCTAACTTATATATGAGATAAGGGACACGAGATATATGCAATCAAGTATTCAATTCAGATAGGAGATTGTAATGGTGGTAACAGGAAACATTGTATACAAGCTCAACCAAAAACTGCTTTCAGTATACAAATCCAACAATATCCCACTTATACTAAAGCAAACTTTTAGTATACAATGTGTCTCTCTACTAGCTATTACAAACAAAACATCACTTTGCTTCTCCCACTTATACAAAAGTTTCCTTTCTAAGTGGGTGCCATCAAGTGCAATCCAAGTCCTCTAACGTGTCCGTCGTAGACTTTTTGCGGCAGGATTTTCGTGAATGAATCCGCTAGGTTATCCGTCGTATCAATCTTCTCAATCAGCACGTCACCTCGTCTAACGATTTCTCGTATGACATGGTACTTTCTCTCTATGTGTTTGGTCGCTTGTGGGTCCGTGGTTCCTTCGAGTTTGCATCGCACCGAGTTATCACAAGAACTATGATACTCTTGGGCAAACCAGTACCACATCTAGATCCACGAGGTAGTTCTTGAACCATCTGACCTCTTTAGAAGCCTCAAGCGGCTACATATTCGGCTTCCATGGTAGAGTCCGCAATGCATCGCCGCTTTGCACTCCGCCAGATACGGCTCCACCTCCCAAGGTAAACACATGCCCGAGGTAGACTTTTTCTCATCACGGTCGACTTGGAAATCGAGTCAGATAACCCAAAGGCATTAGACTATCTCGCATGGTAAACTAGCCTATAATCTCGAGTCCTTTCGGTACTTGAGTATATGCTTCATCGCGATTCAATGAGCTTGTCCAGGTTAGGCGATATCTAGCTACTATGCTCACCGCATAGCGTATATCGGGCCTCGTGCATAGCATTGCGTACATGAGACTTCCTACGGCGGAGCGTAAGGAACTTGTCTCATTTCCTCTATCTCCTTTGCGTCATAGGTATTGCGTCTTAGATAAAGGAACGCCATGTCCGAAGGTAGCAATCCTTTCTTGGCGGTTTGCATACTAAAACGAGTAATCACAGATCAATGTAAGACGCCGAGATAAGCTCAATATTTTCTTCTTGCGATCTCGGTAAACCTTGATCCCAAGAATGTACTGCATCTCCTAAGTCTTTCATTTGAAACCGATCGGATAACCAACTCTTTACGTCGATAATGACTTCACGTTGTTGCCAACTAGAAGAATGTCATCTACATAAAGTGCAAGAAATACCACATCACGTTAACATCTAACCGATACACACAACTCTCGCTAGGCAACTGGGTAAATCCATAGGACTTTACCACCTCGTCAAAGCGTAAGTTCCATGATCGGGAGGTTCGCTTAAGTCCATAAATGGACTTCTTAAGCTTCCATACTAGATGCTCTTCACCATTTACCACATAACCTTCGGGTCTTTGCATATAGATGTCTCTACCTTCCTCAAGGTAACCGCTTAGAAAAGCGGTTTTAACATCCATTTGCCAAACCTCTAGGTTGAGTGGGTCTGCTATGGCCGGAAGAATTCGATGGACTTGAGCATTGCTACAGGTGAAAGGTCTCATCGAAATCGATGCCCTCAACTGAGTGTACCCTTTCGCCACAAGCTCGGCTTTAAAAGCCGAACCTCTCCATCGGAATCTCTCTTCCTTTGTATATCCACTTACTACCTACGGCTTCCTTGCCATCTGGTTGAGGTGTCTTTTCATATACATCCATAGTCGTTATAGACTCCATTTCTAAGTCCATAGTGGTGTGCCATGATCTTGCATCAATGTCTTGTATCGCCTCCTTGTATGTCCATGGGTCGATTATTGCATTCGCTTCACGACTAAATCAAGATTGTCCCACGAACATAAATCTCTCGGGTTGACGAACAACCCTCCCACTACTGACGAGGTTCTACAGCACTATGGCAACGGTGGGTGCGAGAAACTTGTGGTTCTCTATCTTGCACAACATCTTTGGTAGGTACCACTTATGCGGTCGGTATCTCGGTGGAACTCGACCCACTTCAATTTCTTCAAGTATCGTGTCGATCCTCCCACTAGACTCGACATCTCGCACCTTTCGCCTAATCGGTGGTGGAATACTATCATCTTCTAATTCTTGAAGAATGATTTCAACTTTGGATTTATGATTTTCATGTAGTCCTCTTCAAGAATTGAGCATTAGTGCTAATAATGACCTTCCGATCCTTGGGACTATAGAATAAACCACCTTCGTTCCTCTAGATAGCCAATAAATGACCTGCGCCGATCTAGCCTCCAACTTGTCGCCTTCTTGTTCAAAGACGTGTCCGGATCGCCCATATCCTTATGTGGCTTAAACTGGTCTTGCGCCCAAACCACAACTCGAAAGGGGTCTTTTCGACTGAATTGGATGGTACTAGATTCAGTAAGTATGCCGCCGTTTCTAAGGCATACCCCCATAACGAAATAGGCAATGTAGCATAACTCATCATAGATCTAACCATTTCCAAAAGAGTCCTATTTCTTCGCCTCGACACACCATTTCTGTCAGTAGGTGTGCCCGGTGAAATCTTGTTGGGATGTAATCCCACACTTCACTAGATAGTCCATAAACTTTATCGAGGTATTCGCCACCGCGATCGGACCCATGATGACTTGATACTCTTACCTAGCTTCGTCTCCACTTCCGCCTTAAACTCTTTGAATTTCTCAAAGCATTCGGACTTGCGGTGAAGCGGTATACGTATCCGCACCTCGAGTAATCGTCAATGAAAGTGACAAAATACTGCACCCTCCACGAGCTTGTGTGGACATCGGTCCACACAGTCGAATGGACTAACTCAAACATTTCTTTGGCTCTATAACCTTCGCTTTGAGGGTCCGGGTCGATATCTTACCTCTATCAGATTCGTAGCGGGAGCGGAGTAACCGTGAGATAACCCAACGCCCATTCTTAGCCGCTTTGGATCCTATTTAGATTGATGTGACCTAATCTAAGATGCCGAGAAAAGTGGTGTCATCTTGAAGAAAACTTTCTCTTTTTAGGGTTTGTAGAAGATGCAACATAGTTATAGGTATTATGTTTTGCGAGAAATAGTATAAAGCTTAATTATATAAAGTGCCAACACGATAACTTCGTCATTTCTTATGATAGAAACACCACTATCAAAAATAATGTAATATCCATGAGAAAATAATTTCAAACAGAACAAGGTTCCATGAAAATCCGGCACATATAAAACGTCTTTCAAAACTAAACTGTTGTTCCAAAACACAAAGAAACATCTCCAACCGCAATGCCTCGACTTTCGCCGCGTTGCCCATGGAGATCGTTATCTCGCCATTAGCTAGCTCCATTGTCCGCAGAACCCCGCAGGTGTAACAAACATGATCAACAGACCAGATCTACTACCCAAGAATGGGTAGAACAAGTAGCTAAACATGTTTCACATTAAAGCAAATCCTGCACTGAGCCTCGAGCATAGGGCACTTAGCCTTCCAACGCCCGCCCACCGCACTTCAAGCATTTTCCTTCTCCTTGGCTTCTTCAAACCTCCGTGGCAGCCATGTTCTTGCTCCCAATACTTCCACTTTCCTCGCCTCTACCACCTTTGGTGCCCCTTTTCTTTTCCATTTGCAACGAAAAATTGGGCCCTCGATGTGCTAGCAAGAGCATGTGCTCCTTTTCCCATAACTCCTTCCGCAGCTCACGAGATCATTAAGCAACCGACTAAGTGTATACTCGGTCTTGCTCATGATCACATTCACGAAAGTTCTCAAAAGACTTGGCGCAGTATTGAGGATGATATCGACCTGGCTTGCCGTCAATACCTCCTCCCAACCGATCAAGACTATCCATGAGACGAGTCATGGGAGACATGTTCATGGACCGAACTTCCTTCTTCCATCTTACACGCCAAGATTTCTCTCATTGTGTGGAAGACGATGTCCGATCCGATCGCCCAAACTTACTCTCGAGACTTGACCAAATATCATCGCGTCTACCATCGATCGATGTCAGTACCGCAAGCCTTTGGACATAGTAGTCATCATATAAGATTTAGCCATATTGTTCGACTTATTCCAAAGTCCTTGACTCTCACCGCTCATCACCGATCGTCGCAAGGGCATCGGGTTTAGGAGTAGTGAGAACAAACATGTGTTCTTCAAACGATAAGAACATATTCCAAGTTTCGCTTCCACTGATAAAATTTGGACGGATAGGATTTTGTGCGAGCATATTGATAATCTGTAAGAGACATATCCGAAACGATAATGAAAAAACATAAGCATACGATCGCACATAATTCGTGAATAATAATATTGTAACCTTGATAAAACAATATTAATTGAAACCTCCAATCACCCAAGGAATCCCACATGCAAGCCACGCTGTGGATCGTTTACATGAACCCCGACTGCACTAAAATATACCTTTTAGTCGTTTAATTTCAATCCATGTCAACTTAACCTTATGACAAATGAAATTAACGATTGGACCTTACTTAGACCACATCACTATCACTAGAAGCGGACTTCACGGGAAGTTGTACTCGAGGTGATGTCTAAGCAATGACCACATTTTTAACAAATAGAAAATGAATTCTTAGAATTCGCATACTCACCGGACCATACCGCCCAATTCAAATTCTTTTGTTATCTCATTTTATATCTATCTCTAGAGAACTTATGAAAATCGCATATAAGCAAGCCGCGCGTGTGGGCGCCACATGAAACTCCCACTTCTCAATAGATTTAAAATGTTTTATTTAGAAATCTCATCTAACAAACTTATGATAAACAAGGCAAGCAAGCCACGCGTGTGGGCGTTTACTCACAAATGCGTATCACTTTGTTTAGAGATTAAAAGTGGAGGTCTTGACATTTTAATTTGAAAATTAATATGTCGGGTTGCTTGCTTAGTCTTTTTGTTCAAAAGGTTTGTCCATGCAGATCACATAATCCTAGCATGATTGTCTATAGAACTCAACATGTAAAAATGCTCGCAGTAATTCTAAAATATGCTTGAAAACGCGATAAATCTAGCATGCTTACTATGCGCACTTAAATACGTAAAACACTTAAAGGTTTGTCAACGTAATTTAAACATACATAGCATGCTCTCGCATAATTTAAACATCCACGACATGCAATGAACGATAAAAATAAAATAAAACGCTCATCGTGGCCCACTCGTGGAACCCGCACTTTCTTGCCTAATCTATTACATAGAATTGCAAAGCTGTAATTAAATATCGAAACGGGCCTCGCGTGCGGGCATGGACGGATTCGTCAAAACCGATTCGCCCAAAAAAGGGTTGGCCGAAAACAGGTGCAGGCATGAAAATTGGTCTGGGCGGGTTTGGGCGGGTTGGCCCAAAATGGGTTAGGCCGTCGCGCTAGGGCACAACCCATGCGCCAAAGACCGCGCCGCCCCTATCCTCACAAGACTGGCGTACTTGTCTCTGGATACCTCGCGAGGACGACCGCGACCCGCCGAGCTCACCCGCGCCTCCGCCGAAAGCAGCTGCCGAGCCGCGAAGCGCTTTGGGCATCCGCTAAAAATCATGCACCCCGAGTTGCCCGCGCGCCGCCGAGACCTCGCCGAGGTTTCCTGCGTGCTACCGCTGAAGCGCCAGGCAGGCGGGCTCGCGCGCAGCTGCTGCGATGCGACGCCGGGTGGCCTTCGCCCGCGCGATGCAGTGTCTGCAGCCCGCGCGAGCGCGCTCGAGGTTTCCCGCGACGGCGCCGCGGCCGCCCGGGCTGGTCGGTGGTGCCGAGGCATCCGCACAAGCGCCGCCGCCCGCACCCGCCGCCGATCCGTGCCGCCCGCCGCCCATCTACCCCGCTACCGCCGCGCCCTCGCCAAGAAACGCGCATGGCGCCGAGAGGTGTGCGCGAGTGCCGAAAGCACGCACGGCGTGCCGTCGCCAGACACACTGCGCGCCTGCGGCGTTTTCGGTGTCTTCCGTCGTCTCTTTCTTCGTGCTTTCGTCTTCGTTCTTCTTTACGTATAAGATTTACGAGGAAAATAAATCTAATCTAACCACGGATTTTCTCGTGGTGAAAAACAAAACCACCACGATGAATCCATGATCCAACAATTAATTAAGCGCACTTAATAATCAAACGTGAATTAATCCAACAGAGCCAAGATACTGATCCCATGCTCTGATACCAATTGAAGGGAAAACTAGGTTTAGCCCTCGCCCCGAGGATCTATCTTTGATATTTAATTCACCATACATTGATTATATTCTTAGCATGCGTCTATATAATTAATTGCAACACGTAGGGGTTTTCTCGTGTTTACCTTTGAATCTATCGGGGTCGAACGGAAAGAACGGATCGAGACTCGTGCTTTGATCTTCTGGACTGTATCTCGGTTACCCAATCTCCAACGTCGAGTGAGGACGATCTATGGAGAATGCTTCGGAAAATCACCCTAAGCTCTCTCAAAATTCTCGAAAATCTCTCCTATTTTTCCTTAGGAATTCTCGAAAATTATGGTGTTAATGTGATCATTAACCTAGACTTTATCTCTTACCTTATATTTATAATGCATTACCATAATTCCACAAGGAAATGATCCATGCATATCCCATAAATATAATTATATCCTTATAGGATAAAGAGAATAAAATCTTTCCTTAGGAGCATTGTAGGCGCGATTTTCCTCCGACTTACGGGCCCGGACGGGCAGCCTGAGGATCAAATGCAAGGAATAAAGATGGGCCTCAAATAAATTAAGTATCTTATGTTCATTTGAACATAAATTAATTTATAAACATTTATTCATGCCACTAGAGAATAAATGCCGACTTACCCTTTATTACCGAAGTTGAGCTCGGGCTTGCACTTAGACATTACGAATCCCGTATTTAAGATATCGAGCGTCCATTAATTATTTATAGCATTCTGATCGCTTAAAATAATTAATATCTTCATATCCCAAGTAGTACCACTCAACCTTATTATTGTACTTGAGCTAACTCAACTGCGGGGTTTAGTACAATAAACCTTTGAGCTCCTTAAGGGACGCCATCATCCTAAACGGATACGGTGACTCGTCTGAGATAACTAGCATGACATACAAGCACCGCCACCACCCAAGATGCGGAAAATATTGGGTTAGAACATATAACCTCACCCAAAACAAGTCAAAGTGATGGTCAAGAACTCATACTCATCTAATACCTTATCGTGGTTTAGATCATCGTAAGTCACCGAGATCTAGGTTCTTCACGATGGTCGATAGAAGAACCCATCTCACCGTGATCCTTCAATACGCCGAGACGTAATAGCAGAGACAAGCAACCAAGTCAAGTCACTTATCTATACCATAACTATACCGACAACTTGTCCTCAAGTCGCCCTCGGTGTGAAACTTTTATATCTCATTAAGCTCGACCAATCATACGCACTTCGTGATCTTCTACACATCGTATGATCTAACTTATATATGAGATAAGGGACACGGATATATGCAATCAAGTATTCAATTCAGATAGGAGATTGTAATGGTGGTAACAGAAATATTGTATACAAGCTCAACCAAAACCGCTTTCAAGATACAAATCCAACATCGGCATACCACATGTCTTGATCTCGGACAACGGCACCTAGTTCATCGACAAAAATTTCAAAGAATGGTGTGAAGAGCTCCAGATTAAGCAACAGTTGACCTTGGTCGCACATCCACAAAGTAACGGTCGGACCAAGTGACAAATCGCACGATCGCATAAGGATTAAATAAGAGGCTAGATCGAGCTAAAGGAGATTGGGTTGAAAATCTCCCTCAAGTCCTCGGGTCATACGTAGCCACACCCTGACTTCCCACTTGAAACACCCTTCAGCCTAGTCTATGGTACCGAGGCTGTTATACCAGCTGAGATCGGTGCCCCGAGCCCAAGAACTCTTAACTTTGCTGAGCATGGCAACGAGGAGAACCTATGATCCAATCTCGATGCTCTAGAGGAAAGGCGTGAACTCGATTTCATCAATGAAGCCAAGTACAAATGCCAAGTAGCAAAGTACTACAACAAGAGGGTGAAAGCCTCCACACTCCACGTGGGCGACCTCGTCCTACGGAACAATGAAGCTAGTAAAGCTGAGTGCCTTAATAAGTTGGATCCAACATGGGAAGGCCCATACCGCATCCACGAGGACCTCGACAAAGGGGCCTATAAGCTTGCTCACCTATCTGGTACACTTATCCCCCGAACCTGGCATATTACTCACCTGAGGAGGTATTTTACATAGTTTTTATTTCACGTCGGCATTATGTTAGCCCTCTTTCTATTTTTTTTTCCAAGGCACGATGTCATTTACTTATCAATAAAACATTTTTTTTTATTATGAGTGGATTACTTCGTCCCATCTTATATCTATGTGAAAATCCATTCTCACCTCGGGTGAAACACAACTTACCTTCAAAAGGGGACGCCCTTGCGAGGATGACAAACCTACAAAGTAGGATACTCAAACTAAGCGTGCGCCAGGGGACCACCCCTATCGATATTTCTCGACAAACAAGGCAAGCACATACAGATTACTCATTAATTTGAACATCTACGCAAGCACATGATTACTCATTAATTTGAGCACCACGTAAACCGATAAACGCAAGATTTTACACGTATTTAGTTGATATTTGAAGATGAGTTTAGCTCGCTTAACGTATGCTTATGTATCGATTCTTAATGTTTCATCTATTTCTAGACGATATTGCTTGGGTGTTATTTTGGTGTTTTGTAGGGTTATGTGTTCAAAATCAAGCAAGGAACGAAGACGAACAAAATGAACAATCTGTCCGGGCTTAGCGACCAGCCCAGCGGTCGCTAGGACTGGTCGCGAGGCAAACCAATGAGCGCCCGAAGAGCGACCGCGATCGTGACTGCGGTTCGCGAAATAAGCTTTAGCATCGAGAATTCACCGGACGATTTCGCGACCGATTCATAACGGCTAGCGACCGCTAAGCGGTCATGAGGTACAAAGCGAGCGCGAAGCGAGAAGAACGCCACATGAGACATACCTAGCGATCTCACTAGCGATCGCGAGGATCGGTCATGGCGCTGGGCGCGGCAGAGAGAAATTGTGGTTTCCACCCTTTTCTATAAACAGGGATCACCCCACTCGCGCCTCCTTAGACCCCAACACGCCCCTGCACCTAATTTCCTTGATTTTCCTCGGTTTTCCATTCTTTGTCTTTAATCTTCGCTTAGTTTAATTCTAGTATTGTCTTTCCGTTGTTCTAGTTTAGTTTATTGTTTCGCTATCGATAGGAACGTTTTGTCCGATTGTTTTCGTTGTTTTCCGCTCGCTCGCTCGGGATCGATTCAAGACCAACCATTGTTCATCCGACGCTTCCCTACGGGTTTTATATATTTAATTTCGCTTTTATGGTTAAATCGTATTTCATTCCGCTTATTATGTCTCGCTAGTTTTCATTCTAATCCTAGGGTTTGCATGATCCGATCCTATATGTTGTGAGTTCCGCTATCGTTATTTACCTTCCGCATCGATTCATGATTCATGGTGCTTATTAATATGTGTTGATTTCGATCAATCTTGATGCATACCTAGTCGCCGCTAACGACGAATCGTATTAATTGTCAATCGATCTTGAATGCGTGATACGAATAAGCCTCAGAGTGAATCGAGATAGGATATTCGTAGGAAGCATATTCTTAGTGATCCTTTCGAGTTGCTTATTTTCCTCTAGAGACGAATCGTGATAGGAAAATTAGTAATCAATCGCCGCAATTGTCGAATCAAGTTGTTGGTTATATATGTGATCTTCCGCCTTGTCCGGATTAAAGCGGTTAATAATAAGCAGGATAAACATTGTTGTGGATAGGATTGGTGCATCCTAGGGTTAGTCTTTCTTCATAGTTATCTTTCGTGATTTTTATCGCTTTATTTTATATTTCGCTTGGTTACCTTTGCTTGGATTAATTTCCAAGCCTTAAACCTCTCACCCTTTATCCGTGTCAATAATGATGAATAGTCGCTGAGCTAGCTTCTATGTTTCGTGATACAATCAGGATACGATACTGCTACCCTATCATTACACTTTTACGTGTGAAAGGAGCGATCAAATTTTGGCGCCGTCGGGATTGTTAAGATCACATAGGAATAATTTGACAATTTGGATTTATTAATCAAGTTATATATATTATATTATATTTATTTATTTTTGTCGGTGCTAAATCTCTCTTTTCTCGGTGGTTTATGCGCACAAGATCTCGTGGACCTCAAGTATTATCGATCCCGAGATCGAAAGCTCTCAAAGGAGAAGAGACGAGAGAGACGGGCCGCAATGGCAGCCAATCCACGTAATCGGGCATTCCTCCCAGCAAGTTGCAGACGATGCTAGCCGACTTTGCAGATGCAAGTCGGATGGCGAATATGGGAATCATTGTCCCGCCTCCGCAGGAAAGACCTTCAATCACATGTACCGACATCCCACCGAACAGTTCAAGGAGGCGGTTGGGGCCCGCACGTAGATGCAAATAATTTTGAGCTAAAACCGCCCCGATCGGTATGGTCCAAGGAGCGGTTTGGGGAGGAGTCACGGAAGACCGAATGCGCATCTCGAGACTTTTTCGATATTTGTGACACCATCAAATGAGAATGGGGTGCCACAAGACACGATCCGGACAAGATGTTCGGTTTCTCGCTGCGAACCAAAGTAAAGATTGGTTCAAGAGTTTGGACCGAATCGGCATCGACACTTGGGGAAACTTTATGAAGTTTTTTCAAATACTTTCCGCCGGTGAAAGCGCTAGAAGATCATCGCCAAATCTCTCATTTTTGCCAAAACCACGATTTAATCATTATTCGAGGCATGGGAGAGATTCAGAGGTCTATCGAGACGATGTCCACAACATGGGTTCTCCAAGGAGCAACAAATCACTGCAGTTACGCTGGGGTCGATACGGCGATTTGAGGAAGATGGTAGATCGCGTCGTGGGCTGCTTATTGAACCGACTCACCGGCGAGGCAAGCCGACAGAAGAGATGGTCGCCAACAGCTATCAATGGCCAACGGAGAGAACGCCATCGCTCAAAGCGTACCGTGTTGAGAGTGATTCAAAATATGACTATCTCGAAGAAGTTCACTCTTTTGAAGAGTCGATTGAGACAGAACGCCACCACATCAATCGTAGGAGTCATTCTAATTTCCAACAACCTTCAAGCAGCTTCAATATTCGTAATTCGATTCAAGAGCCGAGGAAGCCAAGTCTCAAGACATGATGCAAAGCTGGTTGTAAGCAACCAACAATTGGCAACGAATCGTAATCGCTCATAAGCAACACGGGCAAAGATAAATCATTTCGAGTCCATCAGACGGCTATGGGGAAGCACATGAAGATGTTGGAAAATCAAATTGTCAAATAGCCGTGCAGTGAATGCACCATGAAGACGGGTCAATTTTCGAGTAATACGGAGGTGAACCTCAAGAGTCAATGCTTCGCCATTCGGACGAGGAAAGGACGAGCTTACCCAAGCCCCACCGATGAAGAAGAGCATGATAGCACACCGACGCAGTAAACTTCGCGATCGAAGCCATGCATCATGAGCCCGATCGCGAACCATCCGTAAATTTTTCCACAGAGCTCGAGACCGAGCACGCGTCCGCGACCCGACCGCGAGCCATCCGAGTATCCGCGTGCGTAATTGTTCATGGCGACCCAGGCCGCAAACCCGACCGCGATGCAATCGAGCCGAGCATATGGCGAGAATCAGCGCGAGCTCACGCCCGCAAGCTTGCACGCAGCGAAGGAGTCCAACACAGCAGCAGACTCCTCGCGACCTTCCCAGCCGGTCGAGGTAGATCGCGAGGCAACCCTGTACAAATCCTCGCACGCACACCTCCGGTCCCGTTCCGAGTCGACTTGTCAAGTCGAAATATGACGAGGAGTTTGCTCGCTTCAAAGAGGTTTTTCAAAAGTTGAGATAAATTTGCCTCTCTTTCAAGTCACTGCGAAACATGCCTACATGAAATTCTTAAGACGCGCTTGCAAGAAGAAGAAACTTGGGAAATTTGAGAAAATTTCCTATCCAAGAATGCAAAGGCCGCCTTGCAAAGGAAGCTCCCTCTGAGCGTATGATCCGCGGCTTCACGTTAGAGTGCGAGATCGCCGAGCGATTTTCCCCAATGTTTTGTGCGATTGGGGCGAGCATCAACTGATGCCATTGACGCGTTTTCAACCGCTACACCTAGGAAAGATGAAGCCGCGAAGATTTCATCGATGATGGCTGACCCGGTGGTCACATATCCAAAAGGTATCGTCAAGACGTGTTGGTAAGAATCGGGATTTTGTTTTTCCCGCCGATTTTGTTATTTTAGATATTCCAATTCAAACAACAACCACTAATCCTTGGTGGACCTTTTCTAGCAACCGGTCGTGCGCTGATTGATGTGCGGGAAGGAAACCTCACGTTTCGTGTTAACGGCGAGGAACTCAAAATTTCCATATACGACGCCATCAAGCAACACGACGCTGGAAAGTCGGAAGATTGTTGCTCAATCATAATCGCTTCCGTCGCATTAACGCTCGCGCCAGAGGTGCTCGACCACCGAGGAAGTCTGCGAGAAGGAAGAAGTGGACTCGGCATGGTACTCCGAGTGTTTCATTCAAGTTTGGGGGGCCACTTCCATACCAAGGTGGTCATCCGTGAATGCGGTTTAGGAGGTTCCACAAGTCGGGAAAGATGTCTATTGCTACTAAACGCCAGATCGACGAGGTTAGTGATGGTCTAGCTAAAGACGTTAAAGTAAGCACTTGTTGGGAGGTAACCCAACGTTTTTTATTTTTTTTTTTTTTCGTCGGTCTTCGCTTGTGCTGCTTTTTATCGTGTCTCTGTTTTCTTTTCGTTGTTGTGTCGGTCGATCAACGAGTTTAAGTGAAGTGTGTTAATCCATGTGGCCAATGACGATAGAAATTTTTTGTGAAATTTAATGATAGTGCGCATGATATGTTAGAAAATGACGCATGAATGACGTGAGATGGCTTAGGCTTGTTGTTTTTCACCATTTGCTTATCCTGTGAGACTTGAGCTCAATCGTATAAACATCTTGATCTGATTTCTTTTAATTGTATGATATCATGCATGTGATTATCTTCTAGAACTTGCCGTTTTTCTGTGTCGAGACTGCAATATGTGTTTCGAATTTGGAAAGGATAAAAGGCCATCTTTGTTAACCACATATTCACCCAAACACTAACCCGATGATATATACCATTTGTCGCCTTCTTTGAGCCTTTATTAGACTTTTCTTCGATTAACCGGATGATAGGAGGTGAGGATGGATATGGGAATCAAAAGGGTGAAATTTTGATGTAAGTTATGACGAGAAAAGTTTCTTTTAGAAAAATACATCTGTGGTGAAGAATAGTACCTTGTTCGTGAAAGTTAAACCCTATAAGCTCTAGAAAAGAAAAGAAAAAGGAAAATGTTAAGTTCACTATGAGTGTTGAGCATAGGGTCTTTAATCAAAGTATAAGTACCTTACGTGGCATTAAACGTTGATTTAGCATGTTGAGAGAGAGAACATGGACAAAGTCCATATGTGTCTAAATGTATAAATGGTGGTACTTGGAATATTCTTGAGTCACTTAGCCATATTTTATCCTACCTTAACCAATGTGCCTACATTATAACCTATCAAAAGACCTCTTTGATCCTTATTTGAACACATTTGACGTGGTGGAGATGTTAGAGAAACGGCAAGCCTATGGTAAGATGTTGCATTGCATTGATCTTTGAGTGTATACACGTCCTTAATTTCTTTACGACTTTGAGTGTATTCTATATATTTTACGCACATGCCTTTGTGAGGGTTGAAATAAATGAGTTCTTACCCCGATGGTTGTTTGTGTTGAGTTGGCTAACGTCGTCATGTGCGCCAATGTTTTGGAGCGTTAATATGTTTCCGAGGCCTAGAATGGTTATCCTCTTTGCTACGCTCGTTGATCTTCGTTTTCTTTCTGTTTACGTTTTTTGTTTGAGGACAAACAATGCTTTAAGTTTGGGGTTTGATAAACGCGCATTTTACACGTATTTAGTTGATATTTGAAGATGAGTTTAGCTCGCTTAACGACGCTTATGTATCGATTCTTAATGTTTCATCTATTTCTAGAAGATATTGCTCTTGGGTGTTTTTGGCGTTTGTAGGTTTATATGTTGATAATCGAAGCAAGGAGCGCCTTGCGAGCAAATGAGCAATCTATCGGTTTCTAGCGACCACTGGCGGTCGCTAGGCTGTCATGAGGAAAAACCGGCGCCCGGAAGAGCGACCGCGACCTCGTGCCGCAATGACTGCGCCGAGAACTCATGGACGATTTCGTGACTGTTGATGCTAGCGACCGCTAGTCGGTCGCGGTACCTCTGGCCAGGCGGCGCGGCGACGCGAGACATAGCGATCGCACTAGCGATCGCGAGGACCTCAGCTGTGGCGGCGGGCGCAAATTAGGGTTTCCACCTTTTCTATAAATAGGGCGAGCCCTTGCGCCCCTCGGACCCATCGCCCAGCTTGTTTTCTTGTTTTTCATTCTTTAGCTTTATCTTCATTTAGTTTAATTCTAGTATTGATTTCCGTTGTTCTAGTTTAGTTTATCATTTCGTTATCGATCGAACGTTTTTGTCCGTGTTTTCGTTCGTTGCGGATTGGATTGAACCAACCATTGTTCATCACTTCCTACGGGTTTATATATTTAATTTCTGTTTTATGGTTAAATCGTATTTTATTCGTTTATTATGTCGCTAGTTTTCGTTCTAATCTAGGGTTTGCATGATTCGATCCTATAGTTGTGAGTCTCTTTTGTTATTTACCTTCGAGCATTGATTCATGATTCATGGTGCTTATTTATATGTGTTGATTTGATCAATCTTGATGCATATCTAGTTGCGATTAATGGCGTAAGCGTATTAATTGTCTCGATCTTGAATGCATGATCGAATAAGCTGTCGTAATTGAGATAGGAATTCGTAGGAAGCATATTCTTAGTGATCCTTTGGGTTGCTTATTTTCCTCTAGAGCAAGCGTGATAGGGAAAATTAGTAATCAACTCGCAATTATAAATGCGAAGTTGTTGGTTATATATGTGATCTTAGTCTTGTATGGATTAAAGCGGTTAATAATAGCGGGATAAACATGTTGTGGATAGGATTGGTGCATCCCTAGGGTTAGTCTTTCTTCATAGTTATCTTTTTGATTTTATTCTTTATTTTATATTTACGCTGGTTACCTTTGCTTTGGATTAATTCGAAGCCTAAACACATTCTCACCCATTACGTGCTTGGATAATGATGAATAATCGTTGAGCTAGCTTCTATGTTTTGTGATACAATCTCGTGGATCGATACTTAACCTATACTTACACCTTTACGTGTGGAAAAGGAGCGTCGATACGCCTTGAAAATCGGAACCCACCTTTATGGAGTAAGATGTGAGATTTTCAGCTGATCATAAAGTTTGAAATACTTCTTCAAGCAAGAGATTTAAATATGAGGCAATGGAGATGGCTCGAACTAGTAAAAGATTACGGTGTGGTATAAATTACCACCGCGGCAGAGCAAATGTGATGGCCGGCCTTGAGTCGTAGAATCGATCAATTGGGAAGTCTCTTCACGAGAGAGAAACTCATTAGTGAGTTTGAGAGGATGAAAATAGAGATGGTTGAAAAACCAGGGCGATCATGAGTTGTGTCACTACGCTCGCATTGACGTCGACTTGAGAAAAAGAATCATAGATGAGCAAAGAAAAGATGAGAAATTGGAAAGATAAGAGTCGAGGTGAGTGAAGGGTAAAAGATTTTAAGGAGACACCGATAATCTTTATATTATTTGAGGAAAGATTATGCGTTCCAAACAATAAGGGTGGAAATGAAATCATGAGTGAAGCTCATGATACTCCTATACCGCCCACCAGGCGATACTAAGATGTATTAAGATTTAAAGGAAAGGTTTTGGTGGGAAGGTATGAAGCGGGATATAGCTTCTTTTGTCGAACATTGTCTCGACATCGACAAGTGAATACATCAACGCCTTATGGGAGCTACAACCTTTGGAAATACCGAATGGAGTGGGACGATATAGCAATGGATTTTATGCTGGGATTACCAAGGTGAAAAAGAACTTTATATGGGTAGTAGTGGACCGCTTACAAATGTGCTCATTTTACGCCTATTAAGACTACTCATGGATCGACAAGTTAGTTGTATGTAAAGGAAATTATGCGTCTACATGGAGTGCAGAAATCTATCACCTCGATAGAGATTCAAAGTTTACTTCAATTTTGGACTAGCTTGCAAAAGGAATTGGGCGCAATGAATTTTGCACGACTTTTCATCCCGCAGAGCGGATGAGGCGTATCGAGCGAACAATCGAACACTTGAAGATATGTTGCGAGCAGTAGTGTTGGATAGACTTGGGAATATGTTTACCACTCATTGAGTTCGCCTACAATAATAGCTATCGAGCAGCGATTGATATGGCCCCATATGAGGCACTATATGGAAGAAAATGCCGATCACCCTTTATTGAGATGAAGTGGGTGAAAGGAAAATTTTAGGGCACGACACGATAGAAGAGATGATTGAAATTATTGCAATTAGACAAAGAATAAAGGAAGCTCGGGATAGACAAAATCTTATGCCGATACCGTGATCCGAGCTACACTTGAATGTGGCGACAAAGTTTTTCTTAAAGTCTCACCATCAAAGAGGATCATAAGATTCGGGTGAAGGAAAGTTAAGACCGCGATTCAGGACCTTATGAAATCCTTGAAAGAATAGGTCTTGTAGCCTATCGATTGGCACTTCCCGAGTTTGGGCAATGTCCATAATGTATTCCGCTGTCGCATTGAGGAAATGCGTGTATGATCCAAACACGTAATCATCATGATGATGTGATTTTGAACCCGATATGAGTTATGTGGAAGAACTACGACTATCTTAGATCGTAAGGTTGGTGAGAACAATCAATATCATTAGTGAAAGTCCTATGAAACACCACGGACAGAGGAGGCTACATGAGAACTCGGGGCGCCATGAAAGCGATACCGAACTTTTCTAAGGTATGCAAATTTGGAATGAAATTTATTTTAAGGGGTAGAATGTAATATAGGTTTTAATGTTAGTGATAATATAAATCATAATTAGGGTTTTAAGCTCGATAACTAAACTCTTAATTAGTCAGCCTCGATTTGGACTACGCATGGTTTGATAATTTCGTGTGACATTCGCGATGCTTAGTGAATTAAGGAATGCGGTTTCGATATTCCTTGACGTATATTTCTAACGTCGATAAAATTAACGATTAAGTCTTACACTATTCTTTTTAAGCAATTAAGCTTAGAATTGAAATTTCTTATTATTATGGGAATAAATAAAGTTGTTACAACTTTATTTTGGACATTAGAGATGATTTAACTACGAAAATTTAGAGGCGTTTGAAGCGTCTACATTTTGAATAATGCTGATAACTTAGCCAAATGATCATGGAATTATAAAATTCAAATTCCTATGATTATTTTATGATATAAAATTATTTATCATCAAAATAATGCTAGAAAATTTAGGAATAGGATGTACCAAATGCTATGGGTTTGAAAACCTAATTTTTAAAATTATGGTTTTGTGATCTAAAATTGTTCTAAATATTTTCTATGATTAAATTCATCATCTATGATTATAATATGTCACATAACTATGTGTTAGCTATTTATTACAAGAAAATAAAATGTTTAGTAAATAGAACCTAATTTTGAAAATTGTGTGACTATAATGTTAATTAATTTTAATTGTTATCAATTGAGGTCATATGATAATTATTATATTAAAATGATATTATTAAGGATATTATGAGTTGTATAACAAGTTGCACAAGTTGGATGACACCAACATGATAAGTGGCGAAAATGATGTGCATTAGGTGACAAAATTGATTAATTTCCACCCTTTAATTAATGAATAGTGCGAGTTAGATCTTATCACATTATTAGGTGTAATGTAGTAGTAGTTAACAAGTTGAACAAGTAATCCAGGTTATCTTCGGAGGGGCGAAAATGATGGATAATTAAGTTGGAAGAAATAATTTCCAACTTTATAATAGTCTGCTTGTGTAGTTGAAAATTTTGACTTTTCAACCATAACTTTATTACATGATAATAACTTAGTATAAGATAAGGAAAAATAAAATTTATCCTAAGCAATTGAGCTTGGTAGAATTACACTTAGAGTATATAATGTGATAAAATCTTTAATTCTTGATAATTATGATACAATTTATTAATTAAGAGATAATATGACATAATAAAGTATAAAATATAAGAAAAAATTAAAAATCAATCCTAATGTGCTAAGCATGGCACACACACATAGAGTATACAAAGTGTTAATTTAATTATTTGTGACAACTATGATACAATGTATTTAATTAAGGGATAAGATACATATTGAGGTGTACATGATAAGATCAAAATTCTTGTCTTATCTGATAAGGAGGTGGCGATTATTTTGACTTAATGTAGCAAGTGTACAATTTATGATTTCATGTAATTATTACCATCTGAAGTTGAATAAGTCTATAAATATAACATAAGCACCACCATAACTCGTTTACACCTACCTCAGAAAATTTGTGAGAAAATTGTGAGAGTGTTCATCGAGTTTGATCTAAACCTTAGACAAATAAACCTTCAACGATTAAATCGATCTGGATTAAAGGTTAAATTTCTTCGAGCTTATACATGCTAAATTTTCGATTTTAATCCGTTAGAATTTATGTTATAAGCTTAGTTTGTTTGTGTGATTTTGAAAATTATGGAACTTATGCTAAGATGTTTAGATATTGTGTTTATATGATGTTATTGGGCATGTATTATAATTATATCACAAAATTAACTACGGATCCTAGTCGGATCGAGAATTCCATGCTATGTGACTGTGAGCCGTTAGACAACATCTTGACCGGTCACGGCGTCGTAGAGAGGCTCTACGGCGTGAGATCGATTATGAGCGATTATGTGAAATGATCACGGATCATACATCGAGAAAATGCGGCGAGCGATCTTTTGATAATGATAAAGTGTTTTGGTATTCACGAGTTATTTCTACTAAAATCCTCGTGTTATACTATGAGGCGATGTAATTTAAAGGAATTATTTTGGCATGAGTTCACTAAGTGCATTCTTGTACTTAGCATGTTGTTTTTAAATGTGCGAGGTTGGTGACGATGGATGGCAAAGTGTTGAGTAGTCGGAGTTTTGTCAGCGATATAGTATAGCCTTGAATTCATATCGTCATATAAGAGTTCACATGTTTTCATTGCTTGAAACATTCGATTATATTTTGAATATTGATGCATATCACCTTGGATCGGATGAACCCTTTTGTCGAGGATCTGTTGGTGCAGTTTATACGTAATATGTTGTGTGGTTACCTCTAAACCTTTGAAGTCTTATAAGATTGGTCGTCGTTTCCTTTATCGTTTAGTAATCATTTATCATTATGTCCTTAATCCCATATCATAAGTAGGATCCGACTAATCATATGACCCATAATCATGGGGCGGACTTAAGGAGGGCATACTAGAGCGATGATTAGGGTTCATGGCTAATTGAGACATATAACACGTAAAATAAGGCGATTACCATTATATACATTAATAACATAATGTACAAGAAAGGTAGCAGCAGATCGAAAAGAATACCAGCGATCGAAGGACTTCAGCTTAATATCATAAGCATAAACATAAACATTGTTGCTGCGGAAAAGCATGTGAATACACGTATGACGGCGTGTACCCAGGTTCTAACTTAACATTAGCGTTAGACTTCTCAACACCTCATCATCCGCACAACACAACACGCACGTTTAAAAGCAAACATGCGGTGAGTACAGGATGCTCGGTGGACTCATGCGAAACATTTTATCGTATTTAAATTACCTGCCACTCATGGTAAGGCATAAGGGTTTTACTTGAAATGCCTTATGCTTACTAAATCATTTCATCTTCATAAACATCATCGCTTGGCGAGCATTTTACTTGCATGTATGATCCGTATCCTTATCCTTTTATCATATCTTTTAATTTAGCGTCGTAGAAGGAGCCTCACTCTCGCGTGATGCCGATGCATTTGTCCTTACAGCTCCGATCACTATTTTCTTGTGTACCGTTAACTAGCGGTATAAGCCTTAGGCATAGGATCCAATTCGATTCCATTCATAAGTTGGGAGCCCGACACTTCATATCATTCATTCATGGATAGGATACATACATAAAACATAAACATTTTTGGCGGGTAATTTCATAAACATTTTATCATCGTTCTTTGATATAAGCATCATAAATAAAATCATTTGTTCACATTTTATCATTTAAGTATAAGTAAAGCCCACTGGACTCCTTGATCGTCAAATTTTGATTCTTCTTGCGTCAGTCGTCGCGTAAACTCACGCCTACGTAAAAGCGATCGTTGGTCCGTTTTGAGATTTTCAAAGTTTAGAATAAACTTTGATAACTTATTCTAATATAATTTGAATTCTTAGCAATTGATACGGTTGTCAGCGTATTTTGAACTAACATTCTCGTACTTGAGATATGTTCGACTATTTCATTTAACCTTTTGGTTAAGCGTTTAACATATTTACGTTTTTCGATGCAAGGATTTCAATTATGAAATCTTTTCTCACTAATGAGATTTCCTTATATAAATAATACGTTTTACGTATTAGCGTATTTTCGAGCGTATTTCATCGTTGATTTCAAAGTCGACATTTTGACTTTTCTTTATTAAATTCTTTAATAATTCTATTTTAATATCTAAATTAATATAAATCGATTTTCAATCGATTTCTTTTCATAAAGTCTTAATTCTCGATTTTCACGAAATCGATAAACTTCATTAATATTTTTCTTAAATATTAATTAACTTATTCTTTAAACATTATTTTTCATTTCTAACGTTATTTAATATAACGTTTATCATAAACATAGTATTCTATGTTTATAAATTTCATAAATTCTTAATATGTCTAAATTAATTTCTAGACATATAATGTATTATTTTTCTTGATATTAAGTTTAAAATCCTTATATATATATAAACTCGGTTTTAAGCTCTTTTCATTCTTCTTCCAAAATTCTTCTAAATTCATATAGTGTACTATTTTATCATAGTATCACTAATATGTATTAAATTAACTATAGAAAATTTGGCATCATCTTATTAGTCCTATAGGTCCGGTTTTTCGAACTTTGTCCGTAAATTTTCTAAAATTCTAGTTAATTTATCAAGGTCCACATTAATCTATAACATATTTATAACCTATATTCCAACATATTCAATTTCTTATCAAGGATTAAGTTCGAGGTCACGGTTCCACCTACTATATACTAAACATTTTATAAAATTACATTAAATCACTATGCTTATACACTATAGTATAGCAACATTACATCATTATATTAACTAAAATTAATTAAATCATCTGTATTCATGCTTAGAACTCCGGTTCTTACAAAATTTGAGCATTATCTTTAAAAATTCTAGTAAATTCATTGCATAATCAATACCTAGATCAACAATATGCTTTACATTACTTAAATAAAATTGTACATTAACTAACATTTTCAGATTTTCGGATTTTTAAAATAATAGCATAGGATTAAATTTTTTCAATAAATCACTACAACTCCTATAACATCATGTATAATAATCTGACCTTAATTTCCTTAAAATTTTCATAACATGATTAATTTAATTTTAAACATACACTGCTTATAACTCTCAAAATATGCACTATTTATTAATAACTATCATGCTTAGCATATCATAATCAAGAACATGCTTAAATAAGATCAAACCATTAGAAATTTAAAATTATGTACAATCGAAGCTCGTTCGATTATCTAACCTCTTTAACGGTTTGGATTTATGTGCGAGTTTAAGATCGCTTTGCAATGAAAGAATGAACTCTCAAGGTTTTCAAGGAGAAAGCTCTCGGTTTTTCTTGTTTGGAGAGAAAAGTGTGAATTAATTGAGATATACTTAAGTAATGAATAAACACCTCACTTCTCTCTCTCTCATTAGCTCTCCAAAATTAAACAATTGGAAGCCTTTCATAAAGCTTGGTGACTCACAATTCATTACATCAATACTAACTATGATAAAGTTTTCTTGATTAAAACAATTAATTCATTGCTTTGGGAGCAATTGCGTCGACCACCCTTGCAAGACAAAAGTTACACAAGCTTTCTCATGACTCCATGCTATGTCATGGAGTTAGTATCTCTTACATTTTGAAAGAAACAATGAAATATCTATTGCTTTTGGAGAAGCAATAGTGTGGATCATGGCTTGAACAAGAGGTATGGTTAATTATTTATCTTAATCTGAGTATAACTATACACTCTATCAATATAAATTACATCTCAAAGAGTTGTGGAACTTCTTCCGTTGAGAAACAATATCGGCTATTCACTCATCACATCAACGATTTTTACTTGGTTAATGTGTACAATATACCACTTGCATGATTTAATCATCTCATTGAGATATCAAAATTGTAATGTATCTGCACTAGGTCCGCACTTTCATTTCTTAAGCTAAATTTTGATTTTCATGCTAATTATATAATATATATCATAATATATGTTTTAGATGATAAATTATATCATAGGAAAAATTATTGGTATCATTATGTAGAAACCTAATTTTGAATTAGGTTTTCGAAAATTAGTCGTTGTTATAATTAATCCTTAATGTTCTAGCATTGTTTTAATGCTAAATAATACTCTAATTACATATAATAATCATAGGAATTTAAATACTATAATTCCTTGATCATTAATCTCATTTTCTATTAATCTCAAAGCGTTAACGTTTGAAGCGTCTCAACGTTAATTATCGACTCATCTCAAAATGGTGTAATAAAGTAAATATCACTTTATTAAATATTCCATTAATAATGGAATTTAATTCTAAGCTTCGTTGCTTAGAAAATTTCACGAAATTTTAACTATCGATACTCGATCGCGTTAAAATTATCTTTAAAACACTTTATAAAGTTCTATTCCTTAATTCACAATCTTTGTGAATATAAAATAGAATTCATTACTCGTAATAATCGAAATCATTATTCGATAATTACTAATTCTATTATTTAGTGAAACCACAATTTACGATTTTTAATATGTAATTAGGTTTAATCTTCGAATATTACATTCTACCCCAAAAGAAATTTAGTCCGAAATTTGCATACCTAGAAAAATCGGGGTATCGTTCTTTCATAGCATCCTCAAGCTCCCGTGGCCTCTTCGTCCATGATGTCTCCAGCACTTTGTAGCGGAATGGACTTGTTTGTAATTCTTGAACTTTCGGTCTAGAATCACCGTGAGGTTCTTCTTCATAGCTCATATCGGATTGAGGATCACGTCGTCTTGATGGATCACGTGTTTTGGATCGTGTATGTATTTTCTTAATTGTGACACGTGAAACACGTTGTGTACATTCCCGAGACTTGGCGGAAGAGCGACCTATAGGCTCTTGGGCTATCCTTTCTGGATTCATAAGGTCTATAAAGCGGGGTCTTAGTTTTCCTTTACTCCAAACCTTATAATCCCTTTGATGGAGACTTTGAGAAAGACTTTATCTCGCTCTCAAAATATAGCTCGGATCTCAGCGTGTCAGTCGACTTGTCTATCTTGAGCTTCTTTTATTCTTTCCTAATTTGTCAGCGATTTCAATCATTTCACTTATTGCTTGAGCCTACGATTCTTCTTTCACTTCTCGATAAAGCGGTGATCTACATTTCTTTCCATCTGAGGCTGTATGGGGCCATATTTCGTCGCTTGGTAACTATTATTGTAGCAAATTGATAAGGGTAAAACATCTTCCACTTTGCACTCGATCCAACACTCTGTTCTTAGATATCTTCTAGTGTCGAATCGTCCTTCGATTGACCATCGATGCGTGGGTGAAATCTTTGTCTTGAAATTCAACCGTGCCTAATTCTTTTGAACTAACGAGAATCTGAAGTGAACTTGGAGTCTCTATCGGGCGTGATAGATTTTGGCACTCCTGAAGTCGTATAATTTCTTTTACATACTGTGGGCTAACTTATCGGATCCATGAGTGATCGAATTGGCGGAAAATCGCATTTTGTGAGCTATCAACAACTACCGGATGGCGGTGTTTCCTTGATTTTGGTAGACCCAGTTGAAGTCCATCGTTATCTCCACTTCCATTCGGGTATTCCCAAGGTTGTAACTTTCCGTAGGGCGTTGGTGCAATGCTTTCACTGTTGGCAAACAAGACAACTCTACAAGAGGCTACGTCTCGTTTCATACCTTCCACGAACCTTTTCTTAAGTCTTGATACATTTCGTCTTTGGGTGGGTTTGTATAAGGTGTGTCATGAGCTTCACTCATGATTTCATTAGAAGATCGTTGTTGTCTAGAACACTAATCTTCCTTCAAATAATAAAGCATTATCGGTGCTTCTTGAAAATTCTTTAGTCTTCCGTCCTTACTTTGGCTCTTGCTCTTTCTAACTTTTCCTCTCCTTTGTCCTTCTATGATTCTTTTCTTAAGTCGGGCGTCGAGGTGAGTGTAGATCTGACTCATGATCGTCTCGGACTTTCAACCATTTCTATCTTCGTTTCTCAAACTCTTCAGTTTCTTTTCCTTGTAAGGAGACATCCCAATTTAGTTTGATTTTTCGACTTAGGGCATCGGCTACTACATTCGCTTTACGGGTGATAGTTAATACCAGTCGTAATCCTTCACCGATTCGAGCCATCTTCTGCGCCTCGTGTTTAGATCTCTCGCTCGAAAAAGTACTTGAAACTCTTATAGTGCGTAAGATCTCATCTCCTCCATAGAGATGGTGTCTCAAAATTTTCGGTGCATGAACCACTGCGACTAGTTCAGTCATGAGTTGGGTAGTTCGGTTATGTAGTGCGAGTTGTCGGGATGCATAAGCTATCACTTTTCCTTCGCATCGACCTGACCGATCCGTTCTTAGAAGCATCGATAAACTACATATTCTTTATGCTCTTGGGCTACTAGCAGCTGCGCACTTGTCGATTTTCCTTAAGCTTACGAAAATTAGCCTCACTTCTTGATCCATTTGAACTTGATTTCCTTCGAGTAGTGGGTTATTGGCCTTGCAATTTTGGAGAATCCTCGATAAATCTCCTATAATAACGCTAGTCGAAACTTCTAATCTCGTTACGGGTCATGGCGATTTCCTTCTGTCGACTTCTACTTTGGTGGATCTACTTTAATTCCTTCGAGACACAATGTGTCAGGACATTACTTCGCCAAACTTCGCATTTGCTAAACTTAGCAAAAATTCATCTCTCGAGGATTGCAACACCGTTCTTAGATGATTCTTATGGTCTTCATTCTTTGAATAGATGAGAATATCATCTATAAAGACCAACGAATTTATCTAAGTATGGATGAAACACTGTTCATAAGATCCATAAATCTGGTGGTGCATTTGTCGATCCGAGCGGCACAACTATGAATTCATAATGGCCATACCTCGTCAGAATGCGGTCTTGGATCGTCTTCGGCGTCCTTGAGTTGGTGATAACGACTTGAGGTCGATCTTGAGAATACACTCGCTCCTCGTAATTGATCAAACAGTCATCTATCCTTGGCAAAGGATATTTATTCTTCAGCGTCGTCTTATTGATTCCGATAATCTATACACGTCCTCAGCGTCTTTCTTTGACAAATAGAGCAGGCGCTCCGAAACACTAGATGCGATAAAACTGGGTCCAAAGCTCTTGGTTTGGATCTTCAATTCTTCTAGTTCTTCGAACCATCCTATAAGGGCGCCTGACTTGGAGCCGATCGGGTTCCAGTCGATGGTGAATTCAATTGTCTCGGAGGTAATCTGGTAGATTTTCGAGAAAAACATCAGGAATTCGCAAACAATTTCTACATCTTCAGCCTTCATTCTGTTTTATCTTCCCGTTCATGTAAACAAGATCGCGTGGCATCCTTTCGGTTATCATCCTGCCTTGTCTTGATATAATCGGGACTTTCTTCTCTTGATTAGTGAAATCGTAGCTTCTTGTCGGGAAAATGAAATGAAATTTTCCTCTCTTTGCAAAGAATGTGGAATGGTTTGTAGCTAACCAATCCATTCCTAAAATTATATCTCGTCACCCTGGGTATTATGTTCAAATTGTTCGCAGACTTAAGTGATCTAAGTTCAACTCTAGGTTCGAGCAAATATGCGTAACATCATAATCCGCCTATAGGTGAAGAGATTCTCATGTCTGATTGGCCTTCTCGGATCTAAGTTCAAACATATCAAACATGTTTTGATATAAAGGAATGTGAAGCACCGTGTCGAACAACAATATAACGAGCTTGTTGAGAATTCCCATACCGGAGTTTCCAGTTCTTAGATTCTGCCTCCGATGTAGAGCATACGCTCTAGCACATTGTGAGGGTGACGGGCGCTTTCTTTGTTGATTACATTGTTGTTGTCATTGCTGTTCTTGGCGTTCTTTCTGCCGTCGTCGCTATGGTTGCCGCCTCTGTTCTTTGGGGTTCTTTGCCCTTCTTGTTCTTGTACTTCTGCTGAGGTTGGGGGCCGAATATACCACAGTGGCTGGGCATTGGGCTGATTGACCATATCACTATTTCGGGCGTGTCGAGGCGATTATTAGGCGTAATTCCCTTTCACACGCGCCAAAAGCAGTTCCGCGCCCGCCATGCCGTTCCCTTGTGCATTTTCGGCACTTTGGACAAGGTAGAGCCTAACTGCTCTTGTGGACCTCTGTGGGAGGAAAAAGCGGCCTCTTCCATCCACATCTGGGCGCTCATTCCCTTGCCGTTGCCGTTTGTTCACATTATCGGCATTTCCTATTATTGCCACGGTTTGGTTCCACTTCCTTTTACCTCTATCTCGTATATGCAGGTGCGGTGATGTTGACTTATCATCCGACATCGGCGTCTCTATATCTAAGGCTCGTCCGAGAGCACCGGTATAAGTCATGTCTCCATGGCTAGCGAGACATCGATCTACGGCCTGGGCCAGACCTAAACTTCCGACATCTTGAGTGCGTGTTCTTTGATCGGTGCATACCTCGACATGTCGCAAAGGTGCGATCATAGTCGATTCTTGACATCTTCTCTTGCTTTAAAGCGAAGAATTCGTTCTCTTTCCTTTTCTATAATTTTTGGGATGTATTTTCATACATTTCCCTCTTGAAGTCTTCAAGTAAATTCGCCCATTTGCTGCGGTGTAAAATCTTTCTTCTAGCTTCCCACGAAGTCGGCGGTCGAAAAAAAAGTAATGCCTGACGATCGCTCACTGCGATGCGTCGTAGAAAGTCAAAATCGTTCCATTGCCCTTATCCATTGTTACGCCTCGTCGGTTTCCTTTCCCATTAAAGGCGGAGGGTTACGCCTTAGAAAGAGTTCCTCATCCTACGATCGGTGGGGGTGGGGTGGTTGAGGTATAATTTACGGTTCTTGAGCTGAGATTCTACCTCTTGCTTCCTCTTCCTCTACCTCTAATCCATTATTACGGATCTCTTCTAGGAGGCGTTACATTATATAAGACATTCGATTAAAACCCATTATTTTCACAATTTAAACATCATAATATCATCATACAATCTTATTGTAAAAGCGACTTTAATAAAACATTTCATCTTTGTCATACACCTTTTTGCATAAAAGCCCATTCGGTCGTATATATACATCGAAAATTTTGCCATAAGAAAGGCATTACAGCCTGGCGATTATCAAAGGAAGTTACATACATACTGACTTACATGTCATTCAAAACACTAAGTTTTCACTTCCACTATATCATAAGCAACCACACTATATACATACTACACTATACCGTCTTCAAAATCTCGTCTCGCTCTTGATCGAACTCTCTCCTCTTCCTCATTGGGATCTTCCTCCTCGTCAGTCGTCCTCTCGTGCACGAACCTGGATGGTCTGCTCCGTCCTCTCCGATCGCATGGATGTCGCGCGTCGGGCCATAATCCTCGCGCTCGGTTGTAACTAACACGTGCGGTTGTAGGCATCCAGTGTCAGACACTCTCATCCTCATTGTCTGGCGATGGGGCTCTCTTGGAGGTGGTGGGCTGCCATCGGTAGGGGCTCTGCTGGAGGTGGTGGAGCTTCCATCGGATGAGGCGGGAGTGGTGGGCGTGGAGGATGTCGAAAGACAGCGGTGGAAAAAGCAGGCGCCCAGTGCAATCGGTCGTCTTGCCCACTGTCCACTTGGGCAAGTCTGCCCTCGTCAAATAGATCTCGGGGCACCTTGGGATTAACTGCCTCGGAACCTGCTGTGTAAAGCCACTCTGGCGTGTCGTCACGCCATGTATACTCCCTCGGAGGAGGTAAGGTCCTCTCGGGCGGCTCGTAAATCTGAGAAGACATAACTAAGATGGGTGATGAATCGCGGTAGAGTCGCGATCAGTCATAGTCTCAGCCCACTCGGTAGATGTAATCACCGGACACTTCCGACCATAATCTTCCCGATCAAATGCGGAGTCGGGTCGGGCGGCAGCGCCATCGAAATCCGTCACACCGTATACTCGTGCATCCTCCGATGTCGGTATTGCATCAAGAACTCTCCCAAGTCGTCGCGGTAACACGTCGATACTCCCGATAAGCACGAACTACTTCCTCGGGCGTGGTGTGTGGTCTAGCCTCCTCCTAGCGGTATACGCATCTCCTCCATACGCCACAGACAAAACTAGCGTAAGTCGACTAAAATTATCCGATAAGCAGATAAGATAAACTTAGGCGCGTACATTAGCGACTAGGATAAAGCGGACAATCTATAAAGCGGATAAACAATCCAAACACATCGATGAGCAGATAAATGTTATCGAAATGTTTTCATGTACATCACACATCGTAGCTCTCTTATTCTACTAGGAAACTTATTATCTAGTAGCGTTCTAAAGTCTATGTTATACTATAAGGTCTTTGTACTAAGTAAAACTCGAACTAAAATTCTATGGACTCTCGTGAATTCTGGAGATAGAAACAGGGTTCAGTCCTTCATAAAAAATGAATTTCAGTGTGTTACGAGTGCAGCGCAAAAACCGTGTGTAAGTCGGGAGTTCGAGCGAAGAGAATGAGCTAAAACAAAATCAACTGCGCAATGCGAGAAAAATTTGTGGCGCTCGCGCGAGATTGTTAGCGATGCCGACACCGAGGTCATGCATGCCGTTGCCGATGCCGGTGGTACAAGCTACCACGGTCGATATATCGAAGTCGATGTTATGGACTTCGAAGTCAAAATCGACGATCTCACATGCGAGTGGAACATGCCGAGTCGCACGTGCGGGTCGAACATGCCGAGGTCAAAGTCGGTCGAACATGCGGGTCAGTCGGTCGCACGTGCGGTCAGTCAGGTCGAACATGCCGGGTCAAAGTCAGTCGCACATGCCGAGGTCAAAGTCGGTCGCACATGCGGTCGAGTCGAGTTCGCACATGCAGTCGAAGATGAGTCGCACATGCCGAGTTGTAATGATGGCGTCAGCGTCGTTCGTTTAAAGTTGAGGTCCTAATCGTCTTCGCATTAGTCCTTTGCCTTGACTCGAGGCTATCGTTACTTCGTTGTTCACGTCATTCTTTTTGTTCTTGTAAGGGAAAGAAGTTCGTACTTCTATGTTCTTTTCAATATGTGATCATCTTCTTATGTCGTCTATGTTCTTTTTTGATGACATATCATTTGTCATAATTAATCTTGAAAATTTAAACTAAAGTTTCAAGAATGAAAACCAGTTCCTTCATACATGCATATTTCTTTGAATTCCAAAGAATCCATTATTTCAACATTGGCCATTTCGTTCGTTTCAGCGTATTTATTCATTATCTCGAAATCTTGAAATTTGAGCAATTGGATTATAAACTTGAAAGTTTTATCAATTTCATAATATAACTTATTAAAGCATGTATTAATTGAATTACAAATTCAACATTTCATTTGTGGCACATAATGCTCATTATCGAACATAGGTATTCATTTGAACATGATCACTTTGCATGAACTTCGTTTCATTTCCAACATTAATCATATAGTCTTCCCGATCATTTGGATGACTTTTATTAATTCAATGAAAATAAGTTTTGACAATTTCTTTCTCGTAACTTATTTTCAATCGAACATCATAACATTTCCTTCCTTTTCCTTCAAAATGATTCAATCTGGTTCGTCATTAAACTTTTCATTTCGAAATTTGAAGTAAATCATTTACCTCGTCCGGTTGGTGGATGTGATGGAGTGTTGAGTATAGTCGGTGATTTCTAAGTCTAGTGACTCAATCTAGACTCAACTTGAAAGAAGGTTTTGGATCGAAAAGCGAACAGCTCGATACCACTCTGTGTGACGACCCCAATGTCCTAAAGGCGGATTAAAGAGGACTAATACTAGGAGCGATGGTGGGGTTCATGAAAGCTAATTCAAGACATATAACACGTAAAATAAGGCGATTGACCATTATATACATTAATAACATAATGTACAAGAAAGGCTGAGCCAGCGGATCGAAAAGAATACCAGCGATCGAAGGACTTCAGCTGTTAACATTGAGACATAAGCATAATATTCAAAAGTAGACATTGTTCAAACACGGTGGAAGGCATGTGAATACACGTATGACGGCGTGTACCCAAGGTTTCTAACTTAACATTAGCGTTGGACTTCTCAACACCTCCATCATCACCATCACATTCAACTGCACATTTAAAAGCAAACATGCAGGGCTGAGTACAAGGATGCACTCAGTGGACTCATGCCAAAACATTTTATCGTATTTAAATTACACTGCCACATCATGGTAAGACATAAGGGTTTTACTTGAAATGCCTTATGCTTACTAAATCATTTTCATCATTTCGTAAACATCATCGCTTGGCCAAGCATTTTACTTGCATGTATGATCCATATCCTTATCCTTTTATCATATCTTTATAATTTAGCGTCGTAGAAGGAGGCCTCCCTCTACTTCGCCGTGACCGGCCGTGCATTGTCCTTACAGCTCCCACAGTCACTATTTTCTTGTGTACACGTTAACCCTACCCAGGTATAAGCCTTCCGACATAGGATCCGAATTCGATTTCATTCATAAGTTGGGAATGACCCAACAACATTCATCATTCATTCATTCATGGATAGGATACATACATAAAACATAAACATTTTTGGCAGGTAATTTCATCAACATTTTATCATCATTCTTTGATATAAGCATCGTAAATAAAATCATTTGTTCACATTTTATCATTTAAGGTATAGTAAAGCCCACCGACTCGTGATCGTCAAATTTTCGATTCTTCTTCTGCGTCAGTCGTCGCGTCGAACTTCTACACCTTTACGTAAAAGCGATCGTTGGTCACGTTTTGAGATTTTCAAAGTTTAGAATAAACTTTGATAACTTATTCTAATATAATTTGAATTCCTTAGCAATTCAATCGCCGTTCAATCGCGTATTTTGAACTAACATTTCTCGTACTTGAGATATGTTCAACTATTTCATTTTAACCTTTTTGGTTAAACGTTTAACATATTTACACGTTTTTCGATGCAAGGATTTCAATTATGAAATCTTTTCTCACTAATGAGATTTCCTTATATAAATAATACGTTTTACGTATTAGCGTATTTTCGAGCGTATTTCATCGGCGATTTCAAAAGTCGACATTTTGACTTTTCTTTACTAAATTCTTTAATAATTCCCATTTTAATATCTAAATTCAATATAAATCGATTTTCAATCGATTTCTTTTCATAAAGTCTTAATTCTCGATTTTTCACGTAAATCGATAAACTTCATTAATATTTTCTTAAATATTAATTTACTTATTCTTTAAACATTATTTTTCATTTCTAACGTTATTTAATATAACGTTTAGTCATAAACATAGTATTCTATGTTTATAAAATTTCATAAATTCTTAATATGTCTAAATTAATTTCTAGACATATAATGTATTATTTTTCTTGATATTAAGGTTTTAAAATCCTTAATATATATATAAACTTACGGTTTTAAGCTCGCTTTTTCATTCTTCTTCCAAAATTCTTCTAAATTCATGTAGTGTACTATTTTATCATAGTATCACTAATATGTATTAATATTAACTATAGGAAAATTGGACATCACCTATTTTATTCCTATAGGTCTCGGTTATTTATCGAGAATAATCAAATGATTTCCTAAAATTCTAATTAAATTATCTGAGGCCCCAACATTAATCTATAACATATTTATAATATAAAGTCCAACATAATTAAATTCTATATCAATGTATTTATCCATGAAAGCTCACGGTTCTTCTCCAACTCATACCAAATATTTTATAAAATCCTACAAAATTATACTATGCTTAAACATCATTATGTAACCATATAACATCATAATATTAATCAATATCAACTTAAATCATGCTTAAAATTCTTCACGAACTCTCGGCCATTTCACAAAATCTTAGCATTTCTTCTTCAAAAATTTTAGTTAATTCATGTAATGAATAATCAATACTATTGATCAACATTATGCTATAATAACACTTAAATAAAATTTGTACATTAAACTATATTTTTCTTTCATTTTCGGTAATTTCACAAAACCTAACATATGATTTTTAAAAATTCTCATTTAATCACAATGTGCTCTACTACTAACATATATTATTAATCGACATTAAATCAAGTCTTACAATTTTCGATCATCATAAGATAATTAATATAACATGCTTAGCTTTATTTAAATCATCAATATAGGTCTATTTCATCATACTTAACATAATTTGTAAACAACTAACATGCTAACATAATTTCTCCTCAAAACACATGCTTGTAAAATAAAAATCGAACCATTGGATAATTAAAATTTTAATGTACAATCGAAGCTCGTTCGATATCTAACCTCTTTAACGGTTTGGATTTAATGTGCAAGGATTAAGTATCAAGCTTTGGCTAATTGAAAGAGGTGAAGAACTCTAGGTTTCTCCAAGAAAGCTCACGGTTCTTTCACTTGAATGAGAGAGAGGAATGTGTTTTGATTTATTAAGTATGATATACTTAAGTAATTGAAGTAAACACCTCACTTCTCTCACTCTCTCTCTCTCTCGGTCACTTTCTCACAATTAAAACAATTGGAAGCCTTTCAATAAAGCTTGGTGACTCACAATTCATTACATCATGGTAGTAACTATGTATAAAGTTTTCTTGATTAAAACAAAGAAAATCCTTAGCCTTTGAACTCAATAAGCCGTCGACCACCCTTGCAAGACACAAGATTTACACAAGCTTTCTCCTATGACTCACCATGCATATGTCATGGAAGTTAGTATCTCTTACATTTTGAAAGAAACAATGAAATATCTATTGCTTTTGGAGAAGCAATAGCCATCGATCATAAGCTTGAACAAAGAGAAGGAATTTTTAATTTCATGAGTTAATACATGGTATAAGTCTTACACTCTATCCCAAATACTTTAGAACTCTCAGAACCCCAAATGGAGTCGACAATATCGGCTCCCACTTGTCAACACACACCTCAATTGATTCATACTTGGTTAATGTGTACAATATACCACTTGCATGATTTAATCCCATAACATAGCAAAGCAAATTTTAAAACTCACGTAAATCATGTTATACATACACTAAAGTCACGCCTTTTCACTTCACAAGTGATACTTATTTTATTTTCATGTTATTTATAGATATATATCATAATATATGTTTTAGATGATAAATTATATCATAGGAAAAATTATTGGTATTATTTTATTCAAGAAAACCCAATTTTGAATTAGGGTTTTCAAAATTAAGACATTGTTCAATAATTAATCCTTAATGTTCTAGCATTGTTTTAATGCTAAATAATACTCTAATTACATAAAATAATCATAGGAATTTAAATACTATAATTCCTTGATCATTAAACTCATTTCTCTTTAAATCTCTAGCGTTAACGTTTGAAGCGTCTCAAAACGTTAATTATCGACTCATCTCAAAATGGTCGTAATAAAGTCATAATCACTTTATTAAATTATTCCATTAATAATGGAATTAAATTCTAAGCTTCGTTTCTTAGAAAATTTCTCAAAATTTTAACTATCGATACTCGATCGACGTTAAAATTATCTTTTAGAAACACTTTATAAACTTTTATTCCTTAATTCACAATTCTTTGTGAATATAAAATAGGAATTTGTTACGTCGTAATTATTTGAAATCATAATTCGATAAATTACTAATTCTATTATTTAGTGAAATCTAATTTACAATTTAAATATCGTAATTAGGCATTTAATTCTTCGGGTATTACATTCTACCCCTTAAAAGAAATTTAGTCCCAAATTTGCATACCTTAGAAAAATCCGGTATCGTTCTTTCATAGCTTCCTAAAGTTCCCGTGGCCTCTTAACATCCATGATGTCTCCACAATACTTTGACTAGCGGAATGGACTTATTTAATAATTCTTGAACTTTACGGTCTAGAATCGCCGTAGGTTCTTCTTCATAGCTCATATCCGGATTGACGATCACGTCGTCTTGATGGATCACGTGTTTTGGATCGGTGTCGTATTTTCTTAATTGTGACACGTGAAACACGTTGTGTACATTCTCCGAGCTTGGCGGAAGAGCGACCTATGAGCTCTTGGGCCTATCCTTTCTAGGATTTCATAAGGTCCTATAAAGCGGGGTCTTAGTTTTCCTTTTACTCCAAACCTTATAATCCCTTTGATGGAGAGACTTTGAGAAGACCTTATCTCGCTCTCAAAATATAGCTCGGATCTCACGCGTATCGTGTCGACTTACATCTATCTTGAGCTTCTTTTATTCTTTGCCTAATTTGTCGTGATTTCAATCATTTCACTTATTGCTTGAGCCCTCGATTCTTCTTTCACCCACTTCATCCCAATAAAGCGGTGATCTACATTTCTTTCCATACAAGGCTTCGTGTGGGGCCATATGTCGTCGCTTGGTAACTATTATTGTAGCAAATTGATAAGGGTAAAACATCTTCCCATTTTGCACCTCGATCCAACACTCTTGTTCTTAGCTTATCTTCTAGTGTCAGAATCGTCGCTTTCGATTGACCATCGATGCACGTGGGTGAAATCTTTGTCTTTGAAATTCAACCGTGCCTAATTCTTTTGCAAGCTAACCCGAATCTCAAGTAAATTTGGAGTCTCTATCGGGCGTGATAGATTTTGGCACTCCATGAAGTCGTATAATTTCTTTTACATACAAGTTGGGCTAACTTATCGGATCCATGAGTGATGCGAATTGGCGGAAAATCGCACATTTGTGAGCCTATCAACAACTACCGGATGGCGGTGTTTCCCTTTCGATTTTGGTAGACCCGTAACGAAGTCCATCGCTATCTCATCCCACTTCCATTCGGGTATTCCCAAAGGTTGTAACTTTCCGTAGGGGCGTTGGTGCAATGCTTTCACCTGTTGGCAAACAAGACAACGCTCTACAAAAGAGGCTACGTCTCGTTTCATACCTTCCCACCAGAACCTTTTTCTTAAGTCTTGATACATTTTCGTGCTGCCTGGGTGGGCTGTATAAGGTGTGTCATGAGCTTCACTCATGATTTCATTCCGAAGATCGTTGTTGTCTGGAACACATAATCTTCCTTCAAATAATAAAGCATTATCTGGTGCTTCTTGAAAATTCTTTAGTCCTTCCGTCCTTACTTTGGCTCTTGCTCTTTCTAACTTTTCCTCCATCCTTTGTCCTTCTATGATTCTTTTTCTTAAGCAGGGCGTCGAGGTGAGTGTATGTCTGACTCATGATCGTCTCTGGACTTTCAACCATTTCTATCTTCATTTTCTCAAACTCTTCAACGAGTTTCTTTTCCTTTGTAAGGAGACATCCCAATTTAGTTTGATTTTTACGACTTAGGGCATCAGCTACTACATTCGCTTTACCCGGGTGATAGTTAATACCACAGTCGTAATTCTTCACGATTCGAGCCATCTTCTACGCCTCATGTTTAGATCTCTCTGCTCGAAAAAGTACTTCAAACTCTTATGGTCTGTAAAGATCTCACATCTCACTCCATAGAGATGGTGTCTCCAAATTTTCAGTGCATGAACCACTGCAGCTAGTTCCAGGTCATGAGTTGGGTAGTTCAGTTCATGTGGTCTGAGTTGTCGGGATGCATAAGCTATCACTTTTCCTTCCTGCATCGACACAACCCAATCCGTTCTTAGAAGCATCAGTATAAACTACATATTCTTTATCTGCTTCCGGGCGCTAACTTGGCGCACTTGTCAGTTTTTCCTTAAGCTTCTGAAAATTCGCCTCACATTCTTCAGTCCATTTGAACTTGATTTCCTTTCGAGTGGCCGAGTTATTGGCCTTGCAATTTTGGAGAATCCTCGATAAATCTCCTATAATAACCAGCTAGTCGAAACTTCGATCTCGTTCTAGGTCCTGGCGATTTCCATTCTGTCTGACTTCTACTTTGGTGGATCTACTTTAATTCCTTGGCCGAGACACAATGTGTCCAGGAACATTACTTCCTCGGCCAAAACTTCGCATTTGCTAAACTTAGCAAAAGTCATTCATCTCTCAGGATTATTGAACACCGTTCTTAGATGATTCTTATGGTCTTCTTCATTCTTTGAATAGATGAGAATATCATTTATAAAGACCAAAACGAATTTATCTAAGTATGGATGAAACACTCTCATAAGATCCATAAATCGGTGGTGCATTTGTCGATCCGAGCGGCACAACTATGAATTCATAATGGCCATACCTCGTCAGGAATGCGGTCTTGGATCGTCTTCGGCCGTACCTTGAGTTGGTGATAACGACTTGAGGTCGATCTTGAGAATACACTCGCTCCTCGTAATTGATCAAGCGGTCATCTATCCTTGGCAAAGGATATTTATTCTTCACGTCATCTTATTCAATTCCCGATAATCTATACACGTCCTCAAGGAACCGTCTTTCTTCTTGACAAATAGAGCAGGCGCTCCCCAGTGAAACGCTAGGTGCGATAAAACCTAGGTCCAAAAGCTCTTGGTTTGGATCTTCAATTCTTCTAGTTCTTTCGAGCCATTCTATAAGGGCCTTGACATTGGAGCGATCCGGGTTCAAGTCGATGGTGAATTCAATTGTCTATCGGGAGGTAATCTGGTAGATTTTCGAGAAAAACATCTAGGAATTATAAACAATTTCTACATCTTCACCTTCATTTCGTTTTATCTTCCCGTTCATGTAAACAAGATCGCATGGCATCCTTTCACGGTTATCATCCTTCTCGCCTTGGTCTTGATATAATCGGGACTTTCTTCCCATCTTGATTAGTGGAAATCGTAACTTCTTGTCGAGGAAAATGAAATGAAATTTTCCTCTCTTTGCAAAGAATTGTGGAATGGTTTGTAGCTAACCAATCCATTCCTAAAATTATATCTCGTCACCCATGGGTATTATGTTCAAATTGTTCGCGAACCTTAAGTGATCTAAGTTCAAAACTAGGTTCGAGCAAATATGCGTATGATCGTAATCCCACCTATAGGTGAAGAGATTCTCATGTCTGATTGGCCTTCTCGGATCTAAGTTCAAACATATCAACACATGTTCTTGATATAAAGGAATGTGAAGCACCGTGTCGAACAACAATATAACAGTGTGGAGAAGAATTCCCATACACGCGAGTTTCCACGGTTTTGTTAGATTCTGCCTCCGATGTAGAGCATACGCTCTAGCTTTGGCCGGTGAGGGTGACAGGCGCTTGTCCTTGTTGATTCATTCTTTGTTGTTGCGACTCTTTATTCTTGGCGTTCTTCTTCTTGTGCCGTCGTCATTGTGGTTGCCGCCTCTGTTCTTTGGGGTTGCTATACTTGTTCTTGAGGTTGGGCATGAATGAATAGCCACAGTGGTGGGCATTGCCGGGCTGATTCGGCCTACCATTGTTTCGGGCGTGTCCTGGGGCAATTATTAGCGTAATTCCCTTTCACGCGCACTTAAAGCAGTTCCGCGCCCGCCATGCACGTTCCCTTGTGCATTTTCTCGCACTTTGGACAAGGTAGAGCCCTAACATGCTCTTGTGGACCTCTCGCCGGAGGGGAAAAGACTGGCCTCTTCCATCCCTGTCCTGGAGGCGCCACATTCCCTTGCCATTGCCGTTTGTTCACATTATCGGCATTTCCTATTATTGCCACCAAAGTTTGGTTCCCACTTCCTTTACCTCTATCTCGCATATTACGGGTGCGGTGATGTTGACTTATCATCGACATCGCTGTCTCTATATCTAAGGCTCGTCCAGAGCACCGGTATAAGTCAAGTCTCCATGGCTAGCGAGAGACATCCTGATCTCTGGCCTTAGACCCGACCTAAACTTCTCGACATCTTGGTGCGTGTTCACCGATCGGTGCATACCTCGACATGTCGCAAAGGTGCGATCATAGTCGATTCTTGACATCTTCTCTTGCTTTAAAACGAAGAATTCGTTCTCTTTCCTTTTTCTATAATTTTTCGGGATGTATTTTTCATACATCTCCCTCTTGAAGTCTTCCCAAGTAAATTCGCCCATTTGCTCTGGTGTAAAAATCTTTCTTCTAGCTTCCCACCAGAAGTCGGCGGTCGAAGTCGAAAAGTAATGCCGCGACGATCGCTCCTGCTGCGGTGCATCGTAGAAAGTCAAAAATCGTTCCATTGCCCTTATCCATTGTTACGCCTCATCGGTTCCTTTCCCATTAAAGGCGGAGGGTTACGCCTTAGAAAGAGTTCCTCATCCTACGATCGGTGGGGTGGGGTGGTTGAGGTATAATTTACGGTTCTTGAGCTGGATTCTACCTCTTCCCTTCCTCTTCCTCTACCTCTAATCCGCTTGTTCGGATCTCTTCTAGGAGGCGTTACATTATATAAGACATTCAATTAAAACCCATTATTTTCACAATTTAAACATACATAATATCATCATACAATCTTATTGTAAAACGACTTTAATAAAACATTTCATCTTTGTCATACACCTTTTTGCATAAAAGCCCATTCGGGTCATATATATACATCGAAAATTTTGCCATAAGAAAGGCATTACATACAGCGATTATCAAAAGGAAGTTACATACATACAAGCTTACATGTCATTACAAAACACTAAGTTTTCACTTCCACTATATACATAAGCAACCACACTATATACATACTACACTATACCGTCTTCAAAATCTCGTCTCCGCTCTTCGTCTCGAACTCTCTCACTCTTCCTCATCGGGATCTTCCTCCTCATCGTCGTCGCTCTCGTCTCACGAACCTGGATGGTCTGCTCCATCCTCTCCGATCGCATGGATGTCGCGCGTCGGGCCATAATCCTCGCGCTCGGATTTGTAACTAACACGTGCGGACCGTAGGCATCCAGTGTCCGACACTCTCATCCTCATTGTCTGGCGATAGGGCTCTGCTGGAGGTGGTGGAGCTGCCATCGGCGGTAGGGGCTCTGCTGGAGGTGGTGGAGCTTCCATCGGCGGTAGGGGCGGGAGTGGTGGACGTAGAGGATGTCCAAAAGACAACGGTGGAAAAACAGGCGCCCCAAGTGCAATCGGTCGTGCTGCCCTGTCCACTTGGGCAAGTCTGCCCTCATCAAATAGATACCGGGGCACCACCGGATTAACCTGCCTCGGAACCTCTGTGTAAAGCCACTCTGGCGTGTCGTCACGCCATGTATACTCCCTCGGAGGGAGGTAAGGTCCTCTCGGGCGGCTCAAGTAAATCTGAGAAGACATAACTAAGATGGTCGATGAATCGCGGTGAGTCGCGATCAAGTCGTAGTCTCCGCCCACTCGGTAGATGTAATCACGGACACTTCCGGCCATAATCTTCCCATCAGTGCGGAGTCGGGTCAAGAGGCGCTTGACGCCATCGAAATCCGTCACACCATATACTCGTGCATCCTCCAATGTCCGGGTATTGCATCAAGAACTCTCCCAAGTCGTCGCCGTAACACATCCAATACTCCCGATAAGCACGAACTACTTCCTCGGGCGTAGTGTGTGGTCCTAGCCTCCTCCTAGCAGTATACCGCATCTCCTCCATCTGCCACAGACAAAACTAGCGTAAGTCAACTAAAAATTATCCGATAAACAGATAAGATAAACTTAGACGCATCTGTTAAGCAGCTAGGATAAACTGGACAATCTATAAAGCAGATAAACAATCCAAACACATCTGATGAACAGATAAATGTTATCAGGAAATGTTTTCATGTACATCACACGTCGTAGCTCTCTTATTCTACTAGGAAACTTATTATCTAGTAGCGTTCTAAAGTCTATGTTATACTATAAGGTCTTTGTACTAAGTAAAACTCGAACTAAAATTCTATGGACTCTCGTGAATTCTGGAGATAGAAACAGGGGTTCAGTCCTTCATAAAAAATGAATTTCAGTGTGTTACGAGTACGCAGGCGAAAACCGTGTGTAATTCAGAGTTCAGACGAAAGAGAATGAGCTAAAACAAAATCACTGCGCAATGCAGAAAATTTCGCGCGCTCGCGAGAGATTGTTAGCGATGCCGACACCGAGGTCATGCATGCCGTTGCCGATACCGGGTGGTACAAGCTACCACGGTCGATATATCGTCGATGTTATGGACTTCCGGTCAAAATCGACGATCTCACATGCCAGTGGAAGTCGAGTCGCGCATGCCGAGGTCGAACATGCCGGGTCAAAGTCGGTCGAACATGCCGAGGTCAAAGTCGAGTCGCACATGCCGAGTCGGTCAGGTCGAACATGCCGAGGTCAAAGTCGAGTCGCACATGCCGAGGTCAAAGTCGGTCGCACATGCCGAGGTCGGTCGAGTTCGCATACATGCCAAGTCGAAGATGAGTCGCATATGCCGAAGTTGTAATGATGGCGTCAACGTCGTTCGTTTCAAAAGTTGAGGTCCTAATCGTCTTTCGCATTCGTCCTTTGCCTTCGAAGCTCGAGGCTATCGTTACTTTCGTTGTTCACGTCATTCTTTTTGTTCTTGTAAGGGAAAGAAGTTCGTACTTCTATGTTCTTTTTCAATATGTGATCATGCTTCTTATGTCATCTATGTTCTTTTTTTGATGACATATCATTTGTCATAATTAATCTTGAAAATTTAAACTAAAGTTTCAAAGAATGAAAACACAGTTCCTTCATACATGCATATTTCTTTGAATTCCAAAGAATCCATTATTTCAACATTGGCCATTTACGTTCGTTTCAAGCGTATTTATTCATTATACGAAATCTTGAAATTTGACAAATTGGATTATGAAAACTTGAAAGTTTTATCCAATTTCATAATATAACTTATTAAAGCATGTATTAATTGAATTACAAATTCAACATTTCATTTGTGGCACATAATGCTCATTATCGAACATAGGTATTCATTTCAAACATGATCACCCTGCATGAACTTCGTTTCATTTCCAACATTAATCATATAGTCTTCCCAATCATTTGGATGACTTTTATTAATTTCAATGAAAATAAGTTTTGACAATTTCTTTCTCGTAACTTATTTTCAATCGAACATCATAACATTTCCTTCCTTTTCCTTCAAAATGATTCCAATCGGTTCATCATTAAACTTTTCATTTCAAAATTTGAGAAGTAAATCATTTACCTCGTCCGGTTGAAATGGATGTGATGGAGTGTTGAGTATAGTCGGTGATTTCTAGAAGTCTAGTGACTCAATCTAGACTCAACTTGAAAGAAGGTTTTGGATCAAAGAGCGAACCGCTCGATACCACTCTGTAATGACCCCAAATGTCCTAAAGACGGATTAAAGAGGACTAATACTAGGAACGATGGTTGGGGTTCATGAAAGCCTAATTCAAGACATATAACACGTAAAATAAGACGATTCGACCATTATATACATTAATAACATAATGTACAAGAAAGGCTAGCCAACGGATCCAAAAGAATACCAACGATCCAAGGACTTCAATCATAATATTCGAGACATAAGCATAATATTCAAAAGTAGACATTGTTCAAACACAGCGGAAGGCATGTGAATACACGTATGACGACGTGTACCCAAGGTTTCTAACTTAACATTCAAAAAGCGTTCAGACTTCTCAACACCCTCCATCATCACCATCAACAGCTCAACCTGCACATTTAAAAGCAAACATGCAGGGCTGAGTACAAGGATGCACTCAGTGGACTCATGCCAAAACATTTTATCGTATTTAAATTACACTGCCACATCATGGTAAGACATAAGGGTTTTACTTGAAATGCCTTATGCTTACTAAATCATTTTCATCATTTCAGAACATCATCGCTTGGCCAAGCATTTTACTTGCATGTATGATCCATATCCTTATCCTTTATCATATCTTTATAATTTAGCGTCGAAGGAGGCCTCCCTCTACTTCGCCGTGACCGGCCGTGCATTGTCCTTACAGCTCCCACAGTCACTATTTTCTTGTGTACACGTTAACCCTACCCAGGTATAAGCCTTCCGACATAGGATCCGAATTCGATTTCATTCATAAGTTGGGAATGACCCAACAACATTCATCATTCATTCATTCATGGATAGGATACATACATAAAACATAAACATTTTTGGCAGGTAATTTCATCAACATTTTATCATCATTCTTTGATATAAGCATCGTAAATAAAATCATTTGTTCACATTTTATCATTTAAGAGTATAGTAAAGCCCACCGGACTCCTCGATCGTCAAATTTTCGATTCTTCTTCAAGGCCAAGTCGTCGCGTAAACTTTCTACACCTTTACGTAAAAACGATCGTTGGTCACGTTTTTCGAGATTTTCAAAGTTTAGAATAAACTTTGATAACTTATTCTAATATAATTTGAATTCCTTAACTAATTCAATACGCCGCTCAATCGCAGATTTTGAACTAACATTTCTCGTGCTTGAGATATGTTCAACTATTTCATTTTAACCTTTTGGTTAAACGCTTAACGATTTACACGTTTTTCGATGCAAGGATTTCAATTATGAAATCTTTTCTCACTAATGAGATTTCCTTATATAAATAATACGTTTTACACGTATTAGCGTATTTTTCGAACGTATTTCATACGCTGATTTCAAAAGTCAACATTTTGACTTTTCTTTACTAAATTCTTTAATAATTCCCATTTTAATATCTAAATTCAATATAAATCGATTTTCAATCGATTTCTTTTCATAAAGTCTTAATTCTCGATTTTTCACGTAAATCGATAAACTTCATTAATATTTTTCTTAAATATTAATTTACTTATTCTTTAAACATTATTTTTCATTTCTAACGTTATTTAATATAACGTTTCGTCATAAACATAGTATTCTATGTTTATAAAATTTCATAAATTCTTAATATGTCTAAATTAATTTCTAGACATATAATGTATTATTTTTCTTGATATTAAGGATTTAAAATCCTTAATATATATATAAAACTTACGGCTTTAAGCTCTTTTTTTTATTCTTCTTCCAAAATTCTTCTAAATTCATGTAGTGTACTATTTTATCATAGTATCACTAATATGTATTAATATTAACTATAGGAAAATTGGACATCACCTATTTTATTCCTATAGGTCTCGGTTATTTATCAAGAATAATCAAATGATTTCCTAAAATTCTAATTAAATTATACAAGGCCCCAACATTAATCTATAACATATTTATAATATAAAGTCCAACATAATTAAATTCTATATCAATGTATTTATCCATGAAGCTCACGGTTCTTCTCCAACTCATACCAAATATTTTTATAAAAATCCTACAAAATTATACTATGCTTAAACATCATTATGTAACCATATAACATCATAATATTAATCAATATCAACTTAAATCATGCTTAAAATTCTTCACGAACTCTCGGCCATTTCACAAAATCTTAGCATTTCTTCTTCAAAAATTCTAGTTAATTCATGTAATGAATAATCAATACTATTGATCAACATTATGCTATAATAACACTTAAATAAAATTTGTACATTAAACTATATTTTTCTTTCATTTTCGGTAATTTCACAAAACCTAACATATGATTTTTAAAAATTCTCATTTAATCACAATGTGCTCTACTACTAACATATATTATTAATCCAACATTAAATCAAGTCTTACAATTTTCGATCATCATAAGATAATTAATATAACATGCTTAGCTTTATTTAAATCATCAATATAGGTCTATTTCATCATACTTAACATAATTTGTAAACAACTAACATGCTAACATAATTTCTCCTCAAAACACATGCTTGTAAAATAAAAATCGAACCATTGGATAATTAAAATTTTAATGTACAATCGAAGCTCGTTCGATATCTAACCTCTTTAACGGTTTGGATTTAATGTGCAAGGATTAAGTATCAAGCTTTGGCTAATTGAAAGAGGTGAAGAACTCTAGGTTTCTCCAAGAAAGCTCACGGTTCTTTCACTTGAATGAGAGAGAGGAATGTGTTTTGATTTATTAAGTATGATATACTTAAGTAATTGAAGTAAAACCTCACTTCTCTCTCTCTCTCTCGGTCACTTTCTCACAATTAAAACAATTGGAAGCCTTTCAATAAAGCTTGGTGACTCACAATTCATTACATCATGGTAGTAACTATGTATAAAGTTTTCTTGATTAAAACAAAGAAAATCCTTAGCCTTTGAACTCAATAAGTCGTCGACCACCCTTGCAAGACACAAGATTTACACAAGCTTTCTCCTATGACTCACCATGCATATGTCATGGAAGTTAGTATCTCTTACATTTTGAAAGAAACAATGAAATATCTATTGCTTTGAGAAGCAATAGCCATCGGTCATAAGCTTGAACAAAGAGAAGGAATTTTAATTTCATGAGTTAATACATGGTATAAGTCTTACACTCTATCCCAAATACTTTAGAACTCTCAAACCCCAAATGGAGTCAACAATATCGGCTCCCACTTGTCAACACACACCTCAATTGATTCATACTTGGTTAATGTGTACAATATACCACTTGCATGATTTAATCCCATAACATAGCAAAGCAAATTTTAAAACTCACGTAAATCATGTTATACATACACTAAAGTCACGCCTTTTTCACTTCACAAGTGATACTTATTTTATTTTCATGTTATTTATAGATATATATCATAATATATGTTTTAGATGATAAATTATATCATAGGAAAAATTATTGGTATTATTTTATTCAAGAAAACCCTAATTTTCGAATTAGGGTTTTCGAAAATTAGTACATTGTTCAATAATTAATCCTTAATGTTCTAGCATTGTTTTAATGCTAAATAATACTCTAATTACATAAAATAATCATAGGAATTTAAATACTATAATTCCTTGATCATTAAACTCATTTCTCTATTCATCTCTAAACGTTAACGTTTGAAACGTCTCAAAACGTTAATTATCGACTCATCTCAAAATGGTCGTAATAAAGTCATAATCACTTTATTAAATTATTCCATTAATAATGGAATTAAATTCTAAGCTTCGTTTCTTAGAAAATTTCTCAAAATTTTAACTATCGATACTCAATCGACGTTAAAATTATACTGCCGAAACACTTTATAAACTTTTATTCCTTAATTCACAATTCTTTGTGAATATAAAATAGGAATTTGTTCTGTCGTAATTATTTGAAATCATAATTCGATAAATTACTAATTCTATTATTTCGGCGAAATCCTAATTTACGAATTTAAATATCGTAATTAGGCATTTAATTCTTCGGGGTATTACATTCTACCCCCCTTAAAAGAAATTTCGTCCCGAAATTTGCATACCTTAGAAAAATCCGGGGTATCGTTCTTTCATAGCTTCCTAAAGTTCCCACGTGGCCTCTTCTTGTCCATGATGTCTCCACAATACTTTGACTAGCGGAATGGACTTATTTCGTAATTGCTGAACTTTACGGTCTAGAATCGCCGTAGGTTCTTCTTCATAGCTCATATCTGGATTGACGATCACGCCGCCTTGATGGATCACGTGTTTTGGATCGTGTGCGTATTTTCTTAATCGTGACACGTGAAACACGCCAGTGTACATTCTCCGAGCTTGTCATGAAGAGCCAACCTATAAAGCTCACCGGGCCTATCCTTTCTAGGATTTCATAAGGTCCTATAAAACGGGTCTTAGTTTTCCTTTACTCCAAACCTTATAATCCCTTTGATGGAGAGACTTTGAGAAAGACCTTATCTCCGCTCTCAAAATATAGCTCGATCTACGCTGCGTCGTGTCGACTTACTCATCTTGAGCTTCTTTATTCTTTACCTAATTTGTCCGACGATTTCAATCATTTCACTTATCGCTTGAGCCCTCGATTCTTCTTTCACCCACTTCATCCCAATAAAGCGGTGATCTACATTTCTTTCCATACAAGGCTTCAGATGGGGCCATATTAATCGTCGCTTGGTAACTATTATTGTAGGCAAATTCAATAAGGGTAAAACATCTTCCCATTTTGCACCTCGATCCAACACTATCGTTTTAGCTTATCTTCTAGTGTCTCGAATCGTCCTTTCGATTGACCATCGATGCAGGGTGAAATGTCAGGTCTTTGAAATTCAACTGTGCTAATTCTTTTGCAAGCTAACCCGTAATCTCGAAGTAAATTTGGAGTCTCTATCGACGTGATAGATTTTGGCACTCCATGAAGTCGATAATTTCTTTTACATACAACTGGCTAACTTATCGATCCATGAGTGATCCGAATTGCGTAAAATGCGCACATTTTGTGAGCCTATCAACAACTACCCGGATGGCGGTGTTTCCTTTTCGATTTTGGTAGACCCGTAACGAAGTCCATCGCTATCTCATCCCACTTCCATTCGGTATTCCCAAAGGTTGTAACTTTCCGTAGGGCGTTGGTGCAATGCTTTCACTGCTGGCAAACAAGACAACGCCTACAAAAGAGGCTACGCCTCGCTTCATACCTTTCCACCGTAACCTTTTTCTTAAGTCTTGATACATTTTCGTCTTTTGGGGGGGTCAGATAAGGTGTGTCATGAGCTTCACTCATGATTTCATTCAAGATCGTTGTTGTCTCGAACACATAATCTTCCTTCAAATAATAAAGCATTATCTGGTGCTTCTTGAAAATTCTTTAGTCCTTCCGTTCTTACTTTGCTCTTGCTTTTCTAACTTTTCCTCCATCCTTTGTCCTTCTATGATTCTTTTTCTTAAGTCGGACGTCAAGGTGAGTGTAGCAATCTGACTCATGATCGTCTCTCGACTTTCAACCATTTCTATCTTCATTTTCTCAAACTCTTCAACGAGTTTCTTTTCCTTTGTAAGAGACATCCCAATTTAGTTTGATTTTTACGACTTAGGCATCGCCTACTACATTCGCTTTACCCGGTGATAGTTAATACCACAATGTAATCCTTCACCAGCTCGAGCCATCTTCTCCGCCTCATGTTTAGATCTCTCTCTCGAAAAAGTACTTCAAACTCTTATGGTCTCAGAAGATCTCACATCTCACCCATAGAGATGGTGTTCCAAATTTTCAAAGGCATGAACCATCGCAGCTAGTTCCGTGTCATGAGTCAGGTAGTTCACCATGTGGTCCGAGTTGTCGGGATGCATAAGCTATCACTTTTCCTTCCCGCATCAAGACACAACCCAATCCGTTCTTAGAAGCATCAAGATAAACTACATATTCTTTATCTGCTCCGAATCGCTAAGATCAAGCACTTGTCGCTTTTTCCTTAAGCTTCCAAAATTAGCCTCACATTCTTCATCCATTTGAACTTGATTTCCTTCTGAGTAGCCGAGTTATCGGCCTTGCAATTTTGGAGAATCCTCGATAAATCTCCTATAATAACCAGCTAGTCCCAGAAACTTCGATCTCGCTCTAGGTCCTCGCGATTTCCATTCTGTCATGAACTTCTACTTTGGTCGATCTACTTTAATTCCTTCTACAGACACAATGTGTCCAAGGAACATTACTTCCTCACCAAAACTCGATTTGCTAAACTTAGCAAAAGTCGTTCATCTCTCAAGGATTGCAACACCGTTCTTAGATGATTCTTATGGTCTTCTTCATTCTTTGAATAGATGAGAATATCATTTATAAAGACCAAAACGAATTTATCTAAGTATGGATGAAACACTGCTCATAAGATCCATAAATACGGCTGGTGCATTTGTCAATCCGAACGGCACAACTATGAATTCATAATGGCCATACCTCGTCCGAATGCGCCTTGATACGCCTTCCGATCGTACCTTGAGTTGGTGATAACCCGACTTGAGGTCAATCTTCGAGAATACACTCGCCTCGTAATTGATCAAACAGTCATCTATCCTCGCAAAGGATATTTATTCTTCAACCATCTTATTCAATTCCCGATAATCTATACACATCCTCAAGGAACCGCTTTTCTTCTTGACAAATAACAGCGGCCCCTGCGTAAACGCTAGGTGCGATAAAACCTAGGTCCAAAAGCTCTTGATTTGGATCTTCAATTCTTCTAGTTCTTTCTGAGCCATTCTATAAGGGCCTTCGACATTGGAGCCGATCCGGTTCCAAGTCGATGGTGAATTCCAATTGTCTATCGTGAGGTAATCCCGTAGATTTTCGTGAAAACATCCGGGAATTCGCAAACAATTTCTACATCTTCACCTTCATTTCCGCTTTATCTTCCCGCTCATGTAAACAAGATACGCATGGCATCCTTTCACTGTTATCATCCTTCTCGCCTTGGTCTTGATATAATCGGACTTTCTTCCCATGCCGATTCCGTGGAAATGCGTAACTTCTTGTCCGTGAAAATGAAATGAAATTTTCCTCTCTTGCAAAGAATTGTGGAATGGTTTGTAGCTAACCAATCCATTCCTAAAATTATATCTACGTCACCCATGGGTATTATGTTCAAATTGTTCGCCAGAACCTTAAGTGATCCTAAGTTCAAAACTAGGTTCGAGCAAATATGCGTAACAGTCATAATCCCACCTATAGGTGAAGAGATTCTCATGTCCTGATTGGCCTTCTCAGATCTAAGTTCAAACATATCAACACATGTTCTTGATATAAAGGAATGTGAAGCACCGTGATCGAACAACAATATAACAGCGTGGAGAAGAATTCCCATACCGCCAGTTTCCTGGTTTTGTTGCTCTACCTCCGATGTAGAGCATACGCCTAGCCTGGCCGGCCGAGGCCGACGGGCGCTTGTCCTTGTTGATTCTGTTCTTTGTTGTGCGGCTCTTGTTGTCGACGTTCTTCTTCTGACGCCGTCGCCGTGGTTGCCGCCTCTGTTCTTTGGGGTTGCTATACTTGTTCTTGAGGTTGGGGCATGAACCGAATAGCCACGAGTGGTCGGGCATTGCCGGGCGATTCGCCTTACCATCGCTTCCCGGCGTGTCCTGTGGCAATTATTAGCGTAATTCACACCGCACTTAAAACAGCCTCACGCCCGCCATGCACGCCCTTGTGCATTTTCCGCACTTTGGACAAGGTAGAGCCCTAACTCGCTCTTGTGGACCTCTCACGGAGGAAAAGATCGCCTCTTCCATCCCTCGTCCCGGAGGCGCCACATTCCTTGCCATTGCCGTTTGTTCACATTATCGATTTCCTGTTATTGCCACCAAGTTTGGTTCCCACTTCCTTTACCTCTATCTCCTCAGATTCGGTCCGAGCCGATGTCGACTTATCATCCGACATCGTTGTCTCTATATCTAAGGCTCGCCCAAGAGCCTCAGATAGGTCAAGTCTCCATGGCTAGCGAGAGACATCCTGATCTCTGGCCTTAGACCCGACCTAAACTTCTCTGACATCTTCAGGTCTCGTGTTCACCGATCGGTGCATACCTCGACATGTCGCAAAGGTGCGATCATAGTCGATTCTTGACATCTTCATCTTCTCTGCTTTAAAACGAAGAATTCATTCTCTTTCCTTTTTCTATAATTTTTCGGGATGTATTTTTCATACATCTCCCTCTTGAAGTCTTCCCAAGTAAATTCGCCCATTTGCTCTGGTGTAAAAATCTTTCTTCTAGCTTCCCACCGTGTCGGCGGTCCGTAAAGTCGAAAAGTAATGCACGACAGTCGCCTGCGCGGTGCATCGTAGAAAGTCAAAAATTCGTTCCATTGCCCTTATCCATTGTTCTGCCTCATCCGGATTTCCTTTCCCATTAAAGACAGGAGGGTTCTGCCTTAGAAAGAGTTCCTCTATCCTACGATCAGGTGGGGGTGGGGGTGGTTGAGGTATAATTTCTGGTTCTCGAACTGGGATTCTACCTCTTCCCTTCCTCTTCCTCTACCTCTAATCCCTTGTTCGGATCTCTTCTAGGAGGCATTACATTATATAAGACATTCAATTAAAACCCATTATTTTCACAATTTAAACATACATAATATCATCATACAATCTTATTGTAAAACGACTTTAATAAAACATTTCATCTTTGTCATACACCTTTTTGCCATAAAAGCCCATTCGTGGTCATATATATACATCGAAAAATTTTGCCATAAGAAAGGTCATTACAGCATAAGCGATTATCAAAAGGAAGTTACATACATACAAGCTTACATGTCATTACAAAACACTAAGTTTTCACTTCCACTATATACATAAGCAACCACACTATATACATACTACACTATACACGCCTTCAAAATCTACGTCTCCGCCTTCGTCTCGAACTCTCACTCTTCCTCATCGTGATCTTCCTCCTCATCGTAGTCGCCCTCTCGCACGAACCCCGGATGGTCCCGCCCATCCTCTCCGATCGCATGGATGTCGCGATCGGGCCATAATCCTCGCGCCCGGACAGTAACTAACACGCATCGGACTGTAGGCATCCCGAGTGTCCGACACTCTCATCCTCGCCAGACGGCGATAGGGCTCACTGGAGGTGGTGGAGCCGCCATCGGTGGTAGGGCTCTGCTGGAGGTGGTGGAGCTTCCATCGGCGGTAGGGGGGAGTGGTGGACGTGAGGATGTCCAAAAGACAACGGTGGAAAACAGCGCCCCAGTGCAATCGGTCGTGGCCGCCTCGCCCACTTGGGCAAGTCTCCTCATCAAATAGATACCGGGCACCACCGATTAACTCCGCCTCGAACCTCTGTAAAGCCACTCGGCGTGTCGTCACGCCATGTATACTCCTCGGAGGAGGTAAGGTCCTCTCGGGCGGCTCGTAAATGCGTAAGACATAACTAAGATGGTCGATGAATCGCGGTAGTCCGCGATCAAGTCATAGTCTCCGCCCACTCGGTAGATGTAATCACCGGACACTTCCCGCCATAATCTTCCCAACAGTGCGGAAGTCGGGTCAAGAGGCGCTGACGCCATCGAAATCCGTCACACCATATACTCGTGCATCCTCCAATGTCCGAGGTATTGCATCAAGAACTCTCCCAAGTCGTCGCCAGAACACATCCAATACTCCCGATAAGCACGAACTACTTCCTCGGGCGTAGTGTGTGGTCCTAGCCTCCTCCTAGCAAGATACCGCATCTCCTCCATCTCGCCATGCATAAAACTAGCGTAAGTCAACTAAAATTATCCGATAAATGATAAGATAAACTTAGACGATCTCATTAGCGGCTAGATAAACTGGACAATCTATAAAGCGGATAAACAATCCAAACACATCGATGAATGATAAATGTTATCGGAAATGTTTTCATGTACATCACACGTCGTAGCTCTCTTATTCTACTAGGAAACTTATTATCTAGTAGCGTTCTAAAGTCTATGTTATACTATAAGGTCTTTGTACTAAGTAAAACTCGAACTAAAATTCTATGGACTCTCGTGAATTCTGGAGATAGAAACAGGGGTTCAGTCCTTCATAAAAAATGAATTTCAGTGTGTTACGAGTACGCAGGCGAAAACCGTGTGTAATTCAGAGTTCAGACGAAAGAGAATGAGCTAAAACAAAATCACTGCGCAATGCAGAAAAATTTCGCGCGCTCGCGCCGAGATTGTTGGCGATGCCGACACCGAGGTCATGCATGCCGTTGCCGATACCGAGGTAGTACAAGCTACCACGGTCGATATATCGAAGTCGATGTTATGGACTTCCGAAGTCAAAATCGACGATCTCACATGCCGAAGTGGAAGTCGAAGTCGCACATGCCGAGGTCGAACATGCCGAGGTCAAAGTCGAGGTCGAACATGCCGAGGTCAAAGTCGAGGTCGCACATGCCGAGGTCGAAGTCAAGGTCGAACATGCCGAGGTCAAAGTCGAGGTCGCACATGCCGAGGTCAAAGTCGAGGTCGCACATGCCGAGGTCGAAGTCGAGTTCGCACATGCCGAAGTCGAAGATGAGTCGCATATGCCGAAGTTGTAATGATGGCGTCAACGTCGTTCGTTTCAAAAGTTGAGGTCCTAATCGTCTTTCGCATTCGTCCTTTGCCTTCGAAGCTCGAGGCTATCGTTACTTTCGTTGTTCACGTCATTCTTTTTGTTCTTGTAAGGGAAAGAAGTTCGTACTTCTATGTTCTTTTTCAATATGTGATCATGCTTCTTATGTCATCTATGTTCTTTTTTTGATGACATATCATTTGTCATAATTAATCTTGAAAATTTAAACTAAAGTTTCAAAGAATGAAAACACAGTTCCTTCATACATGCATATTTCTTTGAATTCCAAAGAATCCATTATTTCAACATTGGCCATTTACGTTCGTTTCAAGCGTATTTATTCATTATACGAAATCTTGAAATTTGAACGAATTGGATTATGAAAACTTGAAAGTTTTATCCAATTTCATAATATAACTTATTAAAGCATGTATTAATTGAATTACAAATTCAACATTTCATTTGTGGCACATAATGCTCATTATCGAACATAGGTATTCATTTCAAACATGATCACCCTGCATGAACTTCGTTTCATTTCCAACATTAATCATATAGTCTTCCCAATCATTTGGATGACTTTTATTAATTTCAATGAAAATAAGTTTTTGACAATTTCTTTCTCGTAACTTATTTTTCAATCGAACATCATAACATTTCCTTCCTTTTTCCTTCAAAAATGATTCCAATCTGGTTCATCATTAAACTTTTCATTTCAAGAATTTGAGAAGTAAATCATTTACCTCGTCCCGGTTGAGCTGGATGTGATGGAGTGTTGAGTATAGTCAGCTGATTTCTAGAAGTCTAGTGACTCAATCTAGACTCAACTTGAAAGAAGGTTTTGGATCAAAGAGCGAACCGCTCTGATACCACTCTGTAACAGCCCCAAATGTCCTAAAGACGGATTAAAGAGGACTAATACTAGGAACAGTAATTAGGGTTCATGAAAGCCTAATTCAAGACATATAACACGTAAAATAAGACGATTCAACCATTATATACATTAATAACATAATGTACAAGAAAGGCTAGGCCAACAGATCCAAAAGAATACCAACGATCTGAAGGACTTCAACTGTTAACATTCAGACATAAGCATAATATTCAAAAGTAGACATTGTTCAAACACAGCGGAAGGCATGTGAATACACGTATGACGACGTGTACCCAAGGTTTCTAACTTAACATTCAAAAAGCGTTCAGACTTCTCAACACCCTCCATCATCACCATCAACAGCTCAACCTGCACATTTAAAAGCAAACATGCAGGGCTGAGTACAAGGATGCACTCAGTGGACTCATGCCAAAATATTTTATCGTATTTAAATTACACTGCCACATCATGGTAAGACATAAGGGTTTTACTTGAAATGCCTTATGCTTACTAAATCATTTTCATCATTTCGTAAACATCATCGCCGCAAGCATTTTACTTGCATGTATGATCCATATCCTTATCCTTTTATCATATCTTTATAATTTAGCGTCGTAGAAGGAGGCCTCCTCTACGTCGCCGCGACCGACCGTGCATTGTCCTTACACCCCACAAATACTATTTTCTTGTGTACACGTTAACCCTACCTGTATAAGCCTTCCGCATATAGGATCCGAATTGATTTCATTCATAAGTTGGGAATGACCCAACAACATTCATCATTCATTCATTCATGGATAGGATACATACATAAAACATAAACATTTTCGCGGTAATTTCATCAACATTTTATCATCATTCTTTGATATAAGCATCGTAAATAAAATCATTTGTTCAAGATTTTATCATTTAAGAGTATAGTAAAGCCCACCGGACTCCTTGATCGTCAAATTTCGATTCTTCTTCACGTCAAGTCGTCGCGTACGCCTTCTACACACCTTTACGTAAAAACGATACGTTGGTCACGCGTTTTCGAGATTTTCAAAGTTTAGAATAAACTTTGATAACTTATTCTAATATAATTTGAATTCCTTAACTAATTCAATACGCTGCTCAATCGCAGATTTTGAACTAACATTTCTCGTACTTGAGATATGTTCAACTATTTCATTTTAACCTTTTCGTTAAACGCTTAACGATTTACATCGTTTTTCGATGCAAGGATTTCAATTATGAAATCTTTTCTCACTAATGAGATTTCCTTATATAAATAATACGTTTTACACGTATTAGCGTATTTTTCGAACGTATTTCATACGTTGATTTCAAAAGTCAACATTTTGACTTTTCTTTACTAAATTCTTTAATAATTCCCATTTTAATATCTAAATTCAATATAAATCGATTTTCAATCGATTTCTTTTCATAAAGTCTTAATTCTCGATTTTTCACGTAAATCGATAAACTTCATTAATATTTTTCTTAAATATTAATTTACTTATTCTTTAAACATTATTTTTCATTTCTAACGTTATTTAATATAACGTCATTACATAAACATAGTATTCTATGTTTATAAAATTTCATAAATTCTTAATATGTCTAAATTAATTTCTAGACATATAATGTATTATTTTTCTTGATATTAAGGATTTAAAATCCTTAATATATATATAAGCTTACTGCTTTAAGCTCCTTTTTCATTCTTCTTCCAAAATTCTTCTAAATTCATGTAGTGTACTATTTTATCATAGTATCACTAATATGTATTAATATTAACTATAGGAAAATTGGACATCACCTATTTTATTCCTATAGGTCTCGGTTATTTATCAAGAATAATCAAATGATTTTCTAAAATTCTAATTAAATTATACAAGGCCCCAACATTAATCTATAACATATTTATAATATAAAGTCCAACATAATTAAATTCTATATCAATGTATTTATCCATGAAGCTCACGGTTCTTCTCCAACTCATACCAAATATTTTTATAAAAATCCTACAAAATTATACTATGCTTAAACATCATTATGTAACCATATAACATCATAATATTAATCAATATCAACTTAAATCATGCTTAAAATTCTTCACGAACTCTCGGCCATTTCACAAAATCTTAGCATTTCTTCTTCAAAAATTCTAGTTAATTCATGTAATGAATAATCAATACTATTGATCAACATTATGCTATAATAACACTTAAATAAAATTTGTACATTAAACTATATTTTTCTTTCATTTTCGGTAATTTCACAAAACCTAACATATGATTTTTAAAAATTCTCATTTAATCACAATGTGCTCTACTACTAACATATATTATTAATCCAACATTAAATCAAGTCTTACAATTTTCGATCATCATAAGATAATTAATATAACATGCTTAGCTTTATTTAAATCATCAATATAGGTCTATTTCATCATACTTAACATAATTTGTAAACAACTAACATGCTAACATAATTTCTCCTCAAAACACATGCTTGTAAAATAAAAATCGAACCATTGGATAATTAAAATTTTAATGTACAATCGAAGCTCGTTCGATATCTAACCTCTTTAACGGTTTGGATTTAATGTGCAAGGATTAAGTATCAAGCTTTGGCTAATTGAAAGAGGTGAAGAACTCTAGGTTTCTCCAAGAAAGCTCACGGTTCTTTCACTTGAATGAGAGAGAGGAATGTGTTTTGATTTATTAAGTATGATATACTTAAGTAATTGAAGTAAAAACCTCACTTCTCTCACTCTCTCTCTCCGTCACTTTCTCACAATTAAAACAATTGGAAGCCTTTCAATAAAGCTTGGTGACTCACAATTCATTACATCATGGTAGTAACTATGTATAAAGTTTTCTTGATTAAAACAAAGAAAATCCTTAGCCTTTGAACTCAATAAGCCGTCGACCACCCTTGCAAGACACAAGATTTACACAAGCTTTCTCCTATGACTCACCATGCATATGTCATGGAAGTTAGTATCTCTTACATTTTGAAAGAAACAATGAAATATCTATTGCTTTTGGAGAAGCAATAGCCATCGGTCATGGCTTGAACAAAGAGAAGGAATTTTTAATTTCATGAGTTAATACATGGTATAAGTCTTACACTCTATCCCAAATACTTTAGAACTCTTGCAACCCCAAATGGAGTCAACAATATCGGCTCCCACTTGTCAACACACACCTCAATTGATTCATACTTGGTTAATGTGTACAATATACCACTTGCATGATTTAATCCCATAACATAGCAAAGCAAATTTTAAAACTCACGTAAATCATGTTATACATACACTAAAGTCACGCCTTTTTCACTTCACAAGTGATACTTATTTTATTTTCATGTTATTTATAGATATATATCATAATATATGTTTTAGATGATAAATTATATCATAGGAAAAATTATTGGTATTATTTTATTCAAGAAAACCCTAATTTTCAATTAGGTTTTCAAAATTAGTACATTGTTCAATAATTAATCCTTAATGTTCTAGCATTGTTTTAATGCTAAATAATACTCTAATTACATAAAATAATCATAGGAATTTAAATACTATAATTCCTTGATCATTAAACTCATTTTTCTATTCATCTCTAAACGTTAACGTTTGAAACGTCTCAAAACGTTAATTATCGACTCATCTCAAAATGGTCGTAATAAAGTCGTAATCACTTTATTAAATTATTCCATTAATAATGGAATTAAATTCTAAGCTTCGTTGCTTAGAAAATTTCTCAAAATTTTAACTATCGATACTCAATCGACGTTAAAATTATACTGCCGAAACACTTTATAAACTTTTATTCCTTAATTCACAATTATTTGTGAATATAAAATAGGAATTTGTTCTGTCGTAATTATTTGAAATCATAATTCGATAAATTACTAAATCTATTATTTCGGCGAAATCCTAATTTACGAATTTAAATATCGTAATTAGGCATTTAATTCTTCGGGGTATTACATGCACTTTAGAAAATCAAACAGAAGAAATGATATGGATTAGAAATACCTCACGAGTGTCAATAACAAAAGATACATCAATTATACATTCCATCCATATTATTAAATATACAATAAAATACATATACAACACATAAAGGTAAGTAAACAAAAATTTGCTTCTTTAATGTGTTTACTTTGTAGTATTATATCTCCTATTGCATATAAAAATCCTCCATTATATGTTATTTACATCCTAATCATAATTTTCTAACAGTAATAGTATGTATAGCTTTGTTGAACCTATAATACTAAGTCTTATTTTTAAATGGATAAAAATATATAACACTATAATATTTTGGTATATATTAGTAGATCATCATGTACAATATATGAAATACATAAACCAAATAACATGATCGCACATGCAGATAATCAACCATAAAACAAAAATACCAAATTAATTCGAACATTCACAAACAACTTATATTCATAATTGATACTTACGAACTAAAAATTAAATAAAATCAAAATCAAATCGTTACAATGCTTACCAAAGCAACATCCGTTTTATGTATCCAAATATTATGAAGTTACTAATGTTCGAGGCACTACTTCCTTTCAAAACTTCTCAACGAAATATCTTCACCAAAATCCAACTTTTGAGTCACGAAAATCCTCATTATTAATTACGCAGTTTAGTAAAAATCCTCATTATTAATTCCATTAAAAGAAACCTTCACCGAATCCAACTCTTCCAGTGCCTTTGTCTAGTGAGAGAGACAATGTGCAAGAGAACACATTATTATAATTCATAACTTTATAGATGGACATCTAGGTTGAAAGGTTTCCTTTTTCAAGTTACTCCTTAAAAAATGAAAGTTTTTTGATTGATCCATTATAAGAAATATAATTGTACGACTATATAACTTTCTTAACCAAAAATATTTAGTCTTAATATATCAAAAGTAGACTTTTCAAACCAAAATTATTTTGATTAACATATAAAATAAACATATAGTATATATCCTTTGATTTCTAAGTTTCCTAATTAAATATTTATTGGACTTAAATACACCTTTAATTGATGTTTTGTTATTTAAGAATACATTTTACTGGTGAGTTTCATTAATCGGCTAATTTGATAGAAAAATTATAAAGTGGAGAATAAAAATATAGTATATATCCTTTGATTTCAAGTTTCCTAATTAAACATATATTTGATTTAAATACACCCTTAATTGATGTTTTGCTATTTAAGTATACATTTTAGACGTGAGTTTCATTGAGAATAAAAATATAGGATATATCCTTTGATTTCAAGTTTCCTAATTAAACATATATTTGACTTAAATACACCCTTAATTGATATTTTTCTATTTAAGAATACAATTTAGACTTTAGTTTCATTAATTTTTTAATTTGACAGATAATATATAAATTGGAGAATAAAGATAATTCAGAATGGAGAAAATCTAAAATGACACTGTAGGCGGTGAATCTGATGTGGTAGTTGATTCGCCTAATCGTAAGAATTGATACCATTATGTAATGAAATTGCGCATAATAACTCAAACTAATTTTTATAATCAGGCATGTTATTAAATTTTAGAAAACTTTTAGTGACCATGTTTAAACTTTAAAACAAAAATACGACATGCTTTAGATACTTACAACTTAAATTGAAAATATATACAAATAGTTTCTTGCACCACTTGAAATAAAGGCGAGCAACTGGGTGAGATTGATCGATCAGAGGCGGTGAACTTGGGTATGCCCGGTCTTAGCCGGCGCATTACTTCCCCTGTATGAGGCTAGCCTCGACGTCATTCCCGACGGCCGAGGCGTGTCCCAATCACTGGTGGACAGAGCTTGCAGCCTCGCCGAGGCGCGCCCGGCCGAGAGAGGAGTGATGAGGAGGAGGAGACGAGCTCTACGGGCTCAGTCGACCAATGCAGCAGCTAGGAGCAAAAAATGCTAGGAATCGGGGAGGCGGCGAGGTCAGAGAACGAGGGTTATGTGGGCGCATTGTAATAGGTTGAGCTGGGGGTCGATGGGACCACGAGGCCGCCCCATGTAATAAAATCCGTCATGGTATCGATAAAAATATTTATCTCTTTCACGAGACTTGTGTTGTCTTTTTATTTATAGCATTAGCGTCTCAATACTTGGGACTCGACCATGAATTCTCGGCCAGTGAAAGGGGTCAGAGGTGCCCCGGGTTCAACGTTTTATTCAATCCAGCACGGATTTTTTTTCTTGTTTTCACTAAAAAGTTGAACAGGAATTTCTCAACGAAAAACATTAATTATAAAGTGAACCAATGGTGACAGACCTCATTCTCAGATCAGCATCCCTGATTTGTCCACGCCTTGCTTATAACTTTAATCATATTGAAAACTTTACATGTTACATTAACAAAAACAAACAATAAAAAACTAGAAAATTCTAAACAAACCTAAATAGAAGACAAGCATGCGATATATTATTTGCAAGCAATCTGATCACGAAATTGCATACTGTATGCAAAGAAGTAACGTAAAACTGATGGTCCCTTGAGGAATCGTATTGGTATAGGTGGAATATATCAGTTAAGATAAATTTTTTTTTTAAACAAGACTAGACATTCTACTGATCAGTAGATGTCAGGTAACTAAAGTCAGTTCAATACTGATATCAATATTACTATTCAAATATGCAGAGTCTTGTATTGAGTAATATTAGTTAGCAATCCAATTGACTGCTGAGGCAGTTGGTTAGTTTGACTGATAACTAATGTGCGTGCCGAATCTTATGGTTACGTTCTGCCTTTACTGAAAACTGATGTGGATACTTAGTCAAATATTAATGAGTTAGTTTTTAGTTTCTCTCTTCAGTATCAAACTGATACTGATAGAGTGTTTCAAAACAGTATGCAGTGTCGCATGTGCTAATGACGTTCAGTTCAATTTTATGTAATGTAAAGACGATACTGGAAGTAAAGAACTGAATGTAAAGAACACTTAGTTTTTATGTGGTTTGGAGAGATCAGTTCCTACATCCATGAACTGATAACATAATTAATCTATTACTTGGGATTAAGTCTTGTTTACGGATACAAGAGTAAAACTAGATACTGAAATTCACCTTATTAGTATTTCGTCTTACTTGCTGTATCTTCCTATGCTAGTTGGTACTAGGAAACCTCGACTACTTATGAATGCAGTCGACCTAACCTTTTGTTTACAAGTGCAAGATAACCAAACTTTCATCAACTAATACTTCGTTGCTTATGTCCAACTTCTGTAATACCCCGTCCTTCCTAAAATTCAGGTTGTTTGGCACATTTTTCGAGAAGGCAAATAGTTGACTTTTTTGTTTCGGTGGTCCGATCCTCACGAAACCTCAAGCGTTGTGAAGAGTGTCTTATGACGAATTCATAGACACTAAATATGCAGGTTTTCGACCACCCGCGAAGGTTTGGCACTCTGGGAAGTTATCAAAAAATCGAACTTTTCATTAGCCTTTTAAAAGCATATCTTGTTTATAGTCATTGTGTTCGGTATTTTATTTCGAGTCCATGGGTACCAAGTTTGCTGATTTTGGAGTCCGTTTGCGAAAGTTGCATCATTTTTTGCGTTTTCGAAAAAGGGTAGCTTGTGCAAGCAACTGCGTAGCCCCCTATTTTTTCCTATAAATAGGGCACTAGGGCCTTCATTTTCAAAGTTCATTTTCTTCATCTCTCTGTGTTTACGGACGAGCCGAGCAGCTTCAGGTACGCTGCGGAAGCGCTGGAGGAGTGGGGACCGATCCAGGGAAGGCTTCTCTCCGATCGAGCGGAGAGAATCCTTCCTCGACCGGAGACAGCGTTTGTCGACCGAAGAGGGGAAATTAATTCAATTTCCAGTTTATATTTTCGATTTGTATTATTTGAATTTTCAATTTCCAGAATCTCCACTTTATATTACGCGCGTTTGTATTATTTGAATTTTCTAATAATTAGTTATTAATTCAATTTTCTAATAATTAGGACGAAACCATATTTTGCTGAGTATTTTCGAAGGAAGAGTGACAATATGTCGGACTTACCGGTATGTTTTTCGTGCATATTATTTTGAATAAATATAGATTTTGGATATGAATAAATATTGTTAATGGAATGTTAATGGAATGTATGTTTGCTTATTTTGGATAAATTTGAATAAATATTGTATGGGCGAAACCAGATTTTGCTTATTTTGGATAAATATGAATAAATATTGTTAATGGTGTTAATGGAATGTATATTTTGTGGCGTTAATGACATATTTATTTTGACCTAATGACATATTTATTTTGGATAAATATTGGATAAATATTATTTTCTGTTAAATATTGTTAATAGCGTTAATGACATATTTATTTTGGATAAATATTGTTTTCTGTTAAATATTGTTATATAATGGCGTTAATGACATATTTATTTTGGATAAATATGAATAAATATTGTTAGATGTGATTGGATATGAATAACTAAATATTTTGGTTATGTTTATGGCGTTAATGGCATGTATGTTTTTCATTATATTTCTCAATTATGTTGTAGTGGATATGTAATAATTATTGTAGTAGTTTGTTGGTTTATTGTACGTTGTGTAATATGTGACATTGATATAATTGTAGGTCGATCCTGTTTTCTTGAGACCTACTACGATAAATGTTGTGGCGGATGTAAAGACATATTATAGGACTGACTATTTTAAGTATATTAAGAATGTGTTGCTAGATAAGGGCGGCGAACAGTTGCTAGATATATTTAAGGGGGGTTGCTTTGGTCATATGATTGATTGGATTCCCGGGCCTAAGTCTAGTTTATCTTTGCACCATATAGTCTCCCGTCAAATAGAACCTACGCAACCAGAAATGTATTTTTTCATCAATAGAAGAAATATATGTTTTTCCATTAGAGATTATGCTCTAGTCACCGACATGCAATTTGGGACATCATCATTTGATCCCACATTAGACTACGACTTGAGCAACGTTGAGGTATATAGGATTTTTTGCGGGGGCACACATATTACATTAGGTAATCTAGTAGATAGATTTTGTAGTGATGATGTTAATGCCCTAGATCTTAGTTTATATTTACGTGTGGCCTATGTTATTCTCCTCTATGGATTCGTATTTGGATACGAGACGGGCAAGGTAATAGTTGATTGGGTTTGGGCATTGGTTGACGATCTGCGTGCGTTTTGCCGATTTCCGTGGGGCATCTGATTACGGATATTGAGATATTATACGACGCATTGTCAACCAAATGCTCGATACCACTTTTACGGACCAGTCCGGGCACTATATGTTTGGTCACCGAGGTCATACGGACTTGGGAAGTATAGTCGGGAATCGTCAACCCCACAAGCAAGATCCGAGAGTGTTGAGGTGGAAGTTCAAGAGTAGGCTCTCACCGGCAGCTATCTGACCTCTTTTTGAGCAAGAGGTACTGAATTTTATTATAATTTTAAATCATGTATGAGGTATTATATTTATTAGAATATTAAATAATGTCTTTCAATTTATTGTAGGTCGATTATCATCTCACAGCGATCGAGCCTGACTCATTCGAGGTTACCACCATTTACTGAGCGTCTGTCTCATACCCCTCTCCACTCGGTGTGAATTTTCTGACACCGTCAAATCCTTTGTGGGAGGGACGACAGTTCCCTTCTCGTCGTGCTGTATCAGGGGTGTCTCATCCGGTGTATGAGCCTCGACGTAGACGTCGAGTTCCGAGGAGTTGAATTTTTCTTATCTTAAATCGTGATTGTTGGGTTGATGATTTGCGATTTTCTTATCCGTATAAATTGTTTATTTCATGATCTTCATACATGGCGTTCGAAAGAATAGTGTAAGTTGATTGTGTGCTTATGTTTGATTATGAAGATATGCGAGAGCAGATTTATATTAATATAAGTTTGACAACGAAAGTGATCGAGAGATTGGTTTGTTGGTGAATAATTAATATATGTGGGTATGGTTTTGCTATCGTGTGCATTTGTAGTTAAATATCTTTCGTAGTTGATGGCGGGTTGATTGAGAGATCCCCTGTTATTAAGTTCGAGTCTAACATTGACGTAATCGAGAGATTAGTTAGTGTTGACCATTTGGTGAGAGGCGTGGGTGTTTTAAGCATTGTTACCGATCCTTGATTCATTAATAGCGAAGATAGATTTGAACCCTAGAACACCGTCTCCAATTCCGTGTATCTGCCGATTCCTATTGTTGTCCAAGTGCATCCGTTTTCCCTGCTTTATTTTATTTCATGCTTTCATCCTTTTCGTGACAGACCCCCTTATTTTAGGACGTTAGTATTTCTGTTCTGTTTTTGTGTGTGACATAGAACCGTAGCCCTGTTAAGCCTTCCTCGAGAGATTCGAGTTGGGTCGACCTTACGGCTCTATAAGGACCTCGTACTATTGCGAGCGACTGAAAAGAACAATTTGGTCGGAACAAATTTTGGCGCCGTTGTCGGGGAAGGCTTTAGACTTTTGGTTTTGTGTCGTTTTATTTTTCGTGTTTCATTTTGTTTTCATGTTTCTTCCCCCGTGCTTCTTCTTTTTATTTCTTTCTTTTTCTTTTCTTTGTTACTATTTTCTCCAATAGGTGCGTGTGATCTTGTTTTTGTAGTTGATGTCTGTTAATGCAGGGTTATCAGCGATATGAATATGGTCAGGCAGGCCTGGAGGAGAAAACTCGTCGTATTGGACAAATTCTTCTTACGAAGAAGGAGCCCAATTCGACTATTTTGAGGGATACCCGTCAGGCGGTGAGCATCAAGCCTATGATCCCTACTGGAGGCATCCTCAGAGTTCTTCATATAATCAGGACCTCTTCTTCCAACAACAGCCGGAGAAGCCGACATTGGAGGATTCATTGCAGGCATTCATTCAAGCGAGTCAGCCGATGAAGCCGACATTGGAGGAGTCATTGCAGGCTTTCATTCAGGCGAGTCAGCCGGTGAAGCAGCCAGTGAAGCCGACATTGGAGGATTCATTGCAGGCATTCATTCAGACGAGTCAGTCGGTGAAGCCGACATTGGAGGAGTCATTGCAGGCTTTCATTCAGGCGAGTCAGCCGGTAAAACCGACATTGGAAGACACACTGATGTCTTTCATACAGACGAGTCAACAAAGGTTCGAAATATTGGAAACATCTATCGAACGTGTAATGATCCAAGTCAGTCAGTTAGCCAGGACAGTGGAAGAAGTGGTTCACAACCAAAGTTTGGAGGAGATGCCGAGTCAACTGGAGCAGACTTCTTCTTTCATATTCCTTGAAGATGATGAAGTTGAGGGGAGAATCAGGACATATGATGAAAGTGAAGAGTCAAGGTTTCATCAAGGTGAGACTAAGTATGGACAACCTGATCTCTTTCCGAACCAGTTGAAGGATGAGGAAAGGACAAACGTTGAGGTAGCATCTGTAATTTATCAACATCCTAATTCACCAAAGTATTGTGCTCTAGGAATTGAGGTTATCTATTTTGCTTTGAAGAATAGGATGTATGATTTGAGCTTAATTAATTCATTATTTGCTACCTTAACTATCCTTTGTGCTTATATTGTTACTACTGATGCTCTGGTTGAGATGGTATTCCTGCAGGTGAAGGACTATGGATAGTCCGTTTTTCACTGGTGGAGCTCGTGCCATTGAAACGAGCGCTACGTGGGAGACAACCCACGAGTTTTCTTGTTTTTCTATTTTATTTCGCTCTTTTCTTTTCGTGTTTTAATAAGTGAGATGAGAATTGTGGCGGCTGCATAGCATGAACACTCAAGCCATCGGACGTCGTCACCGCTGCACTCGTTGACATGTTCTCTCAATTTCAGGGAAGTTCACTTCTACATTTTACCTTTTTTGGTTTTTTGCGCACTCAGTGAAGTGTGTTGTCTAAAGTGTGGAGACATGTTTGCCGTCTTTGTGTGTTTGCATGTGACTTGTGTTTGTTTGGGTGTGTCGTCCTCCATTTTATACATTTTGTTTGGATTTGAGTATGCTTTATCGTCTAGTATACGAGTAGAGTTGAGTGAGCATGATTTGATTGGGTATGCATGCCCGAACTGATTTCTAGTAATTCTTATCGATGTGTGACTTGGCTTAATAGTTGTTGATAATTGATCTAGCTGTGGGGCACGTCGAAGTAAATTGTGATAAAGTGATATGTGTAGTTGATTGTCGTTGCTATTTATATGGTCCCCTTGCGTGTCTTATCTCGAAAAAAAATATGAAAATATGAAAAAGATTGTTATTTAAAAAAAAAAAGAGTTGGAATAATTTGTTGATGGTTGAATAAGTGAGCTAAAGGTTGGAATAAGGGGCTCTACTCCTCTCGCTCCATGTTGCTTCTCGAATGGAAGTTCAATAGTGATGAGTATGGAAAACCATATTAGGATACTCGGGTTTTCAACTCGAAGGTTTGACTTAATGAACATTGTCCTATAATCCTCCTTGGGTCATCACATTTGGTATTGAAAGTTGTGTGTTATGTTGAAAATGAGATGTGTTATGCAAGGATCTATATGAATTGGCTTTTCGATTATTAAATGCATGTAGATCAAAATTGTGATTTGTTTGGACTAAGCCGCATGTTCAATCAATTGTTGATTCATTATCATGTTGAGAAGTGTATTGGTTTAGAATTTCTAGGATGATGTGAAGTCATGTTTTATCCATTTGAATTTATGTTTTCTTGATTTCTTTTCTCGTGTCGTGATTATGATGTTTGCTTGAGGACAAGCAAAGGTTTAAGTGTGGAGGAGTTGTTTAGTATGATTTTGTGCTTATTTTTCATAAATTTATGCATGCTGTTTCCCGTGGTTTGTCCTATTTATGTCGTTGTTTTGATTAGTATTTATCGATTCAGATTTAATTGGTTTGTTTGGATGTTTTGTCGAAAAATGACATTAAATAGGATGAAATGGAGCTTCCAATATCTATCCTATATTGAAGAGCATCTCGATAGGAGTCCATAGGCGCAAACAGATCGCAATTCGGAGTTCAAATGAGGGAGAACGGAGTGAATCATCAAAGTCGCACACATGCGCCCCGTTGCCCAACGAGTCCGGCGCCTCACCCCGTCGTGCGCCGCACCATGCTTCTCGCCCTCCGTCGCCCAACGCTTCGTCCCATCACGAGATGCGTATTCTCCCAGCACGCGTTCAGTAATCTCCACAGGGCGCTCGACTCTCCTCGTCCGCATAGCGTTAGTCCGTATTGTGTTGCGGCGCCATGCCGCCCCAAAGTCGCGTTGTCTCCCATCCGGCGTTTCGCTAGCCCAGCTTGCCTCGTCCGCGCGCGTTCGTTCGGCGCTGTGTCACAGCGCGCCCCGTCGCCCAGCTCACCCGCGCATTCGACGCTGTGATCCATCCGACGTTGGGTAGCCTTTCTGCCCATTCCAGCGCGCGCTCGTCCGTGCTGCACTCATCCGACATTTCGCCGCCTCGCCGCTTACGCGTCCGACGCGTGATCTATCCGTATTGGGTAGCCTTTCTGCCCATTCCAGCAGCGCCTCGCGTTCGGCGCTGCACTCCGTCCGGCGTTTGAGCCCGTTCACTGTTCATTCCAGGGAGCGCCCGCGTCCGGCGCTTCGTCCCGTCCGGCGCTGGATTCTATTTTTGAGGCCCAATTCGGCGTTTTCATGGGCTTTTTTTAGGGTTGAATAAATAGAGGAAAGCCGCACACATCACCGGACTCACGCGATTTACTCTTCTCTTTTCTCATTTCTTTTCCTTTCCCTTTCCATTTAATTATTTTGTACTTGGATTAACAATTGGGATTGTAGGATTCCGGATTTTGGAAGACGAATTTATCTATGAATGGTTGTAAGTTTTTTCTCGTTTTCATTATGTCTATGTAATTGGGATTGGAATAATTTCTACCATGAGATGAATAATGATTTGTAGAGAAATATATGTTGAATTGTTCTTATCTTAAATCGTGATTGTTGGGTTGATGATTTACGATTTTCTTATCCGTATAAATTGTTTATTTCATAATCTTCATACATGGTGTTCGAAAGAATAGTGTAAGTTGATTGTGTGCTTATGTTTGATTATGAAGATATGCGAGAGCAGATTTATATTAAATATAAGTTTGACAACGAAAGTGATCGAGAGAGTGGTTTGTTGTTGAATAATTAATATATGTGGGTAGGGTTTTGCTATCGTGTGCATTTGAAGTTAAATATCTTTCGTAGTTGATGGCGGGTTGATGAGAGATCCCCTGCCATTAAGTTCGAGTCTAACATTGATGCAATCGAGAGATTAGTTAGTGTTGACCGTTTGGTGAGAGGCTTGGGTGTTTTAAGCATTGTGTACCGATCCTTGATTCATTAATAGCGAGGATAGATTTGAACCCTACAACACCGTCTCCAATTCCGTGTATCTGCCAATTCCTATTATTGTCCAAGTGAAGGGAAAACTATGTTTAGCCCTCGCCCCGAGGATCTATCTTGGATATTTAATTCACCATACATTGATTATTTACCTAGCATGCACCTATATAATTAATTACAACACGTTGGGGTTTTCGTGTTTACCTTTGAATCTGTCGGTAGGAATGGATCGAGACTCGTGCTTTGACCTTCCGGATGTATCCCGTTGCCCAATCTCCAGCGTCGGTGAGGACGATCTATGGAGAATGCTTGGAAAATCACCCTCAAGTTCTCAAGAATTTTGAAAATCTCTCAAAGGATGAACCCTCAAATTCTCGAAAATAATGATGATGATTATTAATCATTGACCTAGATTTAATCTCTTACCTCATATTTATAATGCATTACCATAATCCTATATGGAAATTACCATAATCCCATATGGAAATTACCATAATCCTATATGGAAATTACCATAATCCCATATGGAAATTACCATAAACCTTTATGGAAAGGATTATTACCATAATCTTATATGGAAAGGATCTATGCATATCCCATAAATATAATAATATCCTTATAGGATAAAGAGAATCAAATCCTTGCCTTGTAGAGCATAGCGGCGCCGATTTTGCCTAGCTTACGGGCCTGGATGGGCCAGCCCAAAGATCAAATGCAAGGAATAAAGATGGGCCTCAAATAAATTAATTATCTTATGTTCAGCCCAGAACATAAATTAATTTATAAACATTTATTCATGTCACTAGAGAATAAATGTTGACTTACCCTTTATTACCGAAGTTGAGTCGGGCTTACACTTAGACATTCTGAATCCCGTATTTAAGATATCGAGCGTCCATTAATTATTTATAGCATTACATTGCTTAAAATAATTAATATCTTTAATTCCTTAAGTAGTACCACTCAACCTTATTATTGTACTTGAGCTAACTCAACTGCGGGGGTTTAGTACAATAAACCTTTGAGCTCCTTAAGGGGCGTCATCATCCTAGCGGATACGGTGACTCGATCTGGATAACTAGCATGACATACAAGCACCGCCACCACCCAAGACGCGGAGAATATTAGGTTAGAACATATAACCCTCACCCATAACAAGTCAAAGTGATGGTCGACAACTCATACTCATCTAATACCTTATCGAGGTTTAGATCATCGTAAGTCACCGAGATCTTGGTTCTTCACGACGGTCGATAGAAGAACTCATCTCACCGTGATCCTTCAATACGTCGAAGCATAGACAAGCAACCAAGTCAAGTCACTTCTTATCTATACATGCAGCTATACCGACAACTCGTCCTCAAGTTGTCTCAACTGTGAAACTTTTATATCTCATTAAACTTGACCAATCATACGGACTTACGTGATCTTCTACACAATCGTATGATCTAACTTATATATGAGATAAGGGGACACGATATATGCAATCTAGTATTCATTTCAGATAGGAGATTGTAATAATGGTAACAGGAAACATTGTATACAAGCTCAACCAAAACTGCTTTCAGTATACAAATCCAACAATCTCCCACTTATACTAAAGCAAACTTTTAGTATACAATGTGTCTCTCTACTAGCTATTACAAACAAAACCATCACTTTGCTTCTCCCACTTATACAAAAGTTTCCTTTCTAAGTGGGTGCCATCTAGCGCAATTCAAGTCCTCTAATGTCCCCGACGTAGACTTATTGCGGCAGGCTTTAGCGGGTGCCATTTAGCGCAATTCAAGTCCTCTAACGTGCCCAACGTAGACTTATTGCGGCAGGCTTTCGTGAATGGATCCGCTAGGTTATCCGTCGTATCAATCTTTGCAATCAGCACGTCCCCTCGTCTAACGATTTCTCGTATGACATGGTACTTTCTCTCTATGTGTTTGCTTGCCTTGTGGATCCATGGTTCCTTCGAGTTTGCCATTGCACCTGAGTTATCACAGTAAACCATGATACTCATGGGCAAACCAGGTACCACATCTAGATCCATGAGGTAGTTCTTGAACCATCTGACCTCCTTAGCGACCTCCGTGGCTACATATTCGGCTTCCATGGTAGAGTCCGCAATGCATCGCTGCTTTGCACTCCGCCAGGATACGGTTCCACCTCCCAAGGTAAACACATAGCCTGAGGTAGACTTTTTCTCATCACGGTCAGATTGGAAATCCGAGTCTGAATAACCCAAAGGCATTAGACTATCTGCATGGTAAGCCAGCCTATAATCTCGAGTCCTTTTCAGGTACTTGAATATATGCTTTACCGCATGATCGATGAGCTTGTCCAGGTTAGGCGATATCTAGCCACTATGCCCACCGCATAGCGAGATATCGAGCCTCGTGCATAGCATTGCATGCATGAGACTTCCTCGGCGGAAGCGTAGGAAACTTGTCTCATTTCCTCTATCTTCTTTGCGATCATGGGTGACCGCCTTTAGATAAAAGAGCGCCATGTCGAAAGGTAGCAATCCTTTCTTGATGGTATGCATATTAAAATGAGTAATCACGGATCAATGTAAGGCGGCTGAGATAAGCTCAACATTTTCCTCTTGCGATCTCGGTAAACCTTGATCCCAAGAATGTACTGCATCTCCTAAGTCTTTCATTTGAAACCGATCGGATAACCAACTCTTTACGTCGATAACAACTTCACATTGTTGCGAATAGAAGAATGTCATCTACGTAAAGTGCAAGAAATACCACATTACCGTTGACATCTAAACGATACATACAACTCTCGCTAGGTAACTGGGTAAATCCATAGGACTTTACCACCTCGTCCAAACTTAAGTTCCATGATCTTGCATCATTGTCTTATATCACCTCGCTGTACGTCCATGGGTCGATTATTGCCTGTTCGTTTTCTGGGACTAAATCCGAAGATTCACCCACGAACATACATCGCTCAGGTTGACGAACAACCCTCCCACTACGACGAGGCACTACAGGCACAATGGCAACGGTGGGTGCAGAAACTTGTGGTTCTCTATCTTGCACAATTTGTTGGGTAGGTACCACTTGTACGGTCGGTATCTCTAGTGGAACTCGACCCACTTCAATTTCTTGAAGTATCTGGTGTCGATCCCTCCCACTAGACTCGACATCTCGTACCTTTGGCCTAATCGGTGGCGGAATACGATCATCTTCTAATTCTTGAAGAATGATTTCAACTTTGGACTTATGATTCTTCATATAATCCTCTTCAAGAATCGGGCATTAGTGCTAATAATGACCTTCGATCCTTAGGACTATAGAATAAACCACCTTCGCTCCTCTAGGATATCCAATAAACGACCTTGCGTCGGATCTAGCCTCCAACTTGTCGCCTTCTTGTTCAAAGACGTAGTCTTTGATCGCCCATATCCTTATGTGGTTTAAACCGGGCTTCATACCAAACCACAACTCGAAGGGTCTTTTCGACCGACTTGGATGGTACTAGATTTAGCAAGTATGCCGCCGTTTCTAAGGCATACCCCCAGAACGAAATAGGCAATGTTGCATAACTCATCATTGATCTAACCATTTCCAAAGGAGTCATATTTCTTCGCTCTGACACACCATTTTTTGTGGTGTGCCGGTGAAGTCTTGTTGGGAGGTAATCCCATACTTCACTAGATAGTCCATAAACTCGTTCTCGAGGTATTCGCCACCGCGATCAGACCGCAGTTGACTTGATACTTTAACCAAGCTTCGCTCCACTTCCGCCTTAAACTCTTTGAATTTCTCAAAGCATTCAGACTTGCGGTGAAGTAGGTATACGTATCCGTACCTTGAGTAATCGTCAATGAAAGTGACAAAATACTCGTACCCTCCACGAGCTTGTGTGGACATCGGTCCACACAGGTCAGAATGGACTAACTCTAACATTTCTTTGGCTCTATAACCCTTCGCTTTGAAGGTCCGGTCGACATCTTACCTTCTATACAGATTCGCAGATGGGAATGGAGTAACGTGAGATTACCCAACGCCCATTCTTAGCCGCCTTTGGATCCTATTTAGATTGATGTGACCTAATATAAGATGCCGAGAAATGTGGTGTCATCTTCTTGAAGAAAACTTTCTCTTTCTAGGGTTTGAAGAAGATGCAACATAGTTATAGGTATTATGTTTTGCGAGAAATAGTATAAAGCGAATTATATAAATGCCAACACGATAACCGTCATTTCTTATGATAGAAACACCAATATCAAAAATAACAGAATATCCATGAGTAAATAGTTTCGAAACAGAAACAAGGTTCCACCGAAAATCCGGCACATATAAAACGTCTTTTAAAACTAAAACTGTTCTCTCAAAACATAAAGTAACATCTCCGACTGCAACGGCCTCGACTTTCGCCGTGTTGCCCATGGAGATCGTTATCTCGCCATTACTCAACTCCCTTGTCCGCAGGAACCCCTGCAAGGTGTAACAAACATGATCAGTCGCACCCGTGTCTACTACCCAAGAATGGGTAGAACAAGTTTCTAAACATGTTTCCGTTACTAAAACAAACGGCATACCTTGAGCCTTGAGCATAGGGCACTTAGCCTTCCAATGCCCAGTCTTACCGCACTTGAAGCACTTGCCCTTCTCCTTTGGCTTCTTCAAGCCTCCGGTGGCAGCCATGTTCTTGCTCCCATTACTCCCACTATTTCCCTTGCCTCTACCACCTTTGGTGCCCTTTTCCTTTTTCCATTTTGCATCGGAAAATTTGGGCCCTTAGATGTGCTAGCAAGAGCATGTGCTCCTTTGCCCATAACTCCTTCCGCAGCTACGAGATCATTGAGCAACTGACTAAGTGTATACTCAGTCTTGCTCATGATTGCATTCACGCGAAAGTTCTCAAAAGACTTGGGCAGTGTATTGAGGATGATATCGACCTTGGCTTCGCCGTCAATACCTCCTCCCAACTGATCAAGACTATCCATGAGATGAGTCATGTGGGAGACATGTTCATGGACCGAACTTCCTTCTTCCATCTTACACGCCAAGATTTCTCTCATTGTGTGGAAGCGGACTGTCCGATCCGACTGCCCAAACTTACTCTCGGGACTTGACCAAATATCGATCGCGTCACCATCGATCGATCTTTGCACTGCAAGCTTTTGGACATAGTAGTCATCATATAGCATTTAGCCATATTGTTTGACTTATTCCAAAGTCTCGCTAAGTCTCGCTCATTAGTCGATCGTCGATAAGGCATCGGGTTTAGGAGTAGTGAGAACAAACATGTGTTCTTTAGCGATAAGAACATATTCCATGTTTCGCTTCCACTCGATAAAATTTGGACCGATAACGGTTTTGTGCGAGCATATTGATAATCGGTGTAAGAGACATATCGAACGATAATGTAAACACATAAGCATACGATCGCACATAATTCGTAACAATAATATTGTAACCTTTTGATAAAATAATATTAATTGAAACCTCCAATCGCCCAAGGAATCCCACATGCAAGCCACGCGTGTGGACGTTTACACATGAACCCCTCGACCAGACTAAAATATACCTTTTAGTCGTTTAATTTCAATCCATGTCAACTTATCCTTATGACAAATGAAATTAACGATTGGACCTTACTAGACCACATCACTATCACAAGAAGGGACTTCGTGGGAAGTTGTACTTGAGGTGATGTCTAAGCAATGACCACATTTTTAACAAATGAAACTAATTCTTAGAATTAGCATACTCACTAGACCATACCGCTTCCAATTCAAATTCTTTTGTTATCTCATTTTATATCTATCTCAGAGAACTTATGAAAATCGCACATGCAAGCCACGCGTGTGGGCGTTTACATGAAACTCCCACTTCTCAATAGATTTAAAATGTTTTATTTAGAAATCTCATCTAACAAACTTATGATAAGCAAAGCAAGCAAGCAAGCTACGCGTGTGGGCGTTTACTCACGCATGTATCACTTTGTTTAGAGATCAAAAGTGGAGGACTTGACATTTTTTAAAAACAATTATCGGTTTGCTTGCTTAGTCTTTTTGTTCAAAAGGTTTGTCCATGCAGATCACGTAATCCTAGCATGCTTTTCTATAGAACTCAACATGTAAAACATGCTCGCAGAAATTCTAAAATATGCTTGAAAACGCGATAAACCTAGCATGCTTACTATGCGCACCCATTACGAAAACACTTAAAGGTTTGTCAACGTAATTTAAACATGCATAGCATGCTACTTGCATAATTTAAACATCCACGACATGCAATGAGCGATAAAAATAAAATAAAACGCGTTCATCGTGGCCACTCGTGGAATCTGCACTTTCCCGCCTAATCTATTACATAGAATTGCAAAGAACGATCTTTATAATCTTGAAAACGGGCCTCGTGTGCACGGGCACGGACCGGATTCGAAAACGGGCCTCACGTGCACGGGCACGGACCGGACTCGTCAAAAGCAGATTCGGCCGGAAAAATGGATGCAGGCTCGGCCCGCCACGCGGCGAGTCCGCGGCGCCGTCACGCCTGCGTGCCGTCGCCGCACGCCGCGCCGTCGACCCATTTTTCCCGTCGTCTCGATCCGCTTCTGCTTCGTTTTCTTTTACAGATAAGATTTACAGAAAAATAAATCTAATCTAACCACGGATTTTCTCATGGTGAAAAACAAAATCCGACAAAATAAAAACGAGCCACGATGAACGACATATTCAACAATTAATATATTGCGCACGTAATAATCAAACGTGAATTAATCCAACAGAGCCAAGATACTGATCCCAGGCTCTGATACCAATTGAAGGGAAAACTATGTTTAGCCCTCGCCCCGAGGATCTATCTTGGATATTTAATTCACCATATATTGATTATTTACCTAGCATGCACCCATATAATTAATTGCAACACGTTGGGGTTTTCTCGTGTTTACCTTTGAATGCCGAGGCGGAATGGATCGAGACTCGTGCTTTGACCTTCGGGATCAGATCCCGTTGTCCAATCTCCAACGTCGAGTGAGGACGATCTATGGAGAATGCTTCGAAAATCACCTCAAGCTCTCAAGAATTTTCAAAATCTCTCAAAGGATGAACCTCAAATTCTCGAAAATAATGATGATGATTATTAATCATTGACCTAGATTTAATCTCTTACCTCATATTTATAATGCATTACATAATACCATAATCCTATATGGAAATTACCATAATCCTATATGGAAATTACCATAATCCCATATGGAAATTACCATAAACCTTTATGGAAAGGATTATTACCATAATCTTATATGGAAAGGATCTATGCATATCCCATAAATATAATAATATTCTTATAGGATAAAGAGAATCAAATCCTTGCCTTGTAGAGCATAGCGGCGCCGATTTTGCTTAGCTTACGAGCCTGGATGGGCCAGCCCAGGGATCAAATGCAAGGAATAAAGATGGGCCTCAAATAAATTAATTATCTTATGTTCAGCCCAGAACATAAATTAATTTATAAACATTTATTCATGTCACTAGAGAATAAATGTTGACTTACCCTTTATTACCGAAGTTGAGTCGGCTTGCACTTAGACATTACGAATCCCGTATTTAAGATATCGAGCGTCCATTAATTATTTATAGCATTCTGACTGCTTAAAATAATTAATATCTTTAATTCCTTAAGTAGTACCACTCAACCTTATTATTGTACTTGAGCTAACTCAACCTGCAGGGTTTAGTACAATAAACCTTTTGAGCTCCTTAAGGGGCGTCATCATCCTAAACGGATACGGTGACTCGACATGATAACTAGCATGACATACAAGCACCGCCATCACCCAAGATGCGAGAATATTGGATTAGAACATATAACCCTCACCCATAACAAGTCAAAGTGATGGTCAGCAACTCATACTCATCTAATACCTTATCGAGGTTTAGATCATCGTAAGTCACCGAGATCTTGGTTCTTCACGACGGTCAGATAGAAGAACTCATCTCACTGTGATCCTTCAATACGTCAGAGACGTACTAGCATAGACAAGCAACCAAGTCAAGTCACTTCTTATCTATACCGCAGCCTACACCGACAACTCGTCCTCAAGTTGTCTCAGCTGTGAAACTTTTATATCTCATTAAACGACCAATCATACGGACTTACGTGATCTTCTACATACCGTATGATCTAACTTATATATGAGATAAGGGACACGATATATGCAATCAAGTATTCATTTCGGATAGGAGATTGTAATAGTGGTAACAGAAACATTGTATACAAGCTCAACCAAAACTGCTTTCAGTATACAAATCCAACACCAAGTGCATCCGTTTTCCCTGCTTTATTTTATTTCGTGCTTTCGTCCTTTTTGTGACAGACCTCCTTATTTTAGGACGTTAGTATTTCTTTTCTGTTTTTGTGTGTGACATAGAACCGTAGCCCTGTTAAGCCTTCCTCGAGAGATTCGACTTGGGTCGACCATACAGCTCTATAAGGACCTCGTACTTTTGCGAGCGAAGTACGAGCGTTTCTTGACGAGAAAGAATGCTCTTTTGTTTATTCGGGGTACTGATAGGCAGATCCAGTAACAATTTTTCGTGTGTATCGAAATAGCAGAGAGGCCTTTTGATTTTCGGGTAAGTACTTTTTTATACAATATGCTTCGTTTTTTTTGAAGTACATCTACTTATATTGATATGCATCCCTAAAATAATTTTGCAGATGGTCGATCTATTCATGATGCATTTGAGTACGAGACTCGATGCCGGGGTCGACTTATTGGATGGGGTGGATTGTAATAACACAATCATCATTGATACTAGTTTTTTCGTAAGTATTGTGTCTTTAATACAATCAATATATATTATATATGTGTAGTATCTGGATTAATTAATTTTCAATGTTGAATAGATGTATCTGCAAAGTTCGTGGTTCGAGGTATACACATCGCTTACGTCCATGATTCAAGACCCGCGTGAGGGACTAGTGTTGCTTACCCCTGAAAACATTGCTATGGCATGGAGGCCATCAGCGCATTGGGCTGCAGTTGTCTTCGGCTTTGTCGGTCAAAGACCATGGACACGTGCCACGCAGGTAACCTATTTAATACAATAAGTTACAAAAATTGAAATTTTCCTTGTTTATTTTCTCTAAATATTAATTTTTATAGATCATCATACCATGCGTCATCGAGCGGCATTTCGTGATATGTCGCGTGGATATGCACTCGGGTCATTGCGTGCTGTTTGACTCGCAATGTTGGAAGATGGACAAGGATCAATTGGATGCGAGGATGATGGAGTTGGTGTGCCTGAATAAATTATTGTGGCCTTTTCTGATTTACTCTAGATGGTTCGATAATAACTCCCACCAAATACCACCATGGAATAATGATGCGATTTTTTCACCAGTTAACGCTTCAGAGGTATTTGACCAGGACGACGATGTCAGTGATGGTCCATTTGCGTGCATGACTGTAGAACGTCTTATTTCTGGGTCACCGAGCATCGAATGGGGTACGGCGAATGTTTTAGCATATAGAAAGAAAATAGGTGGTAGTATATATGAGTTATGTGAGCCATATAAGAAGCCGAAAGGCGGAGCGTCGACTAGCAGAAAATAGCATATACTATGTAATGATTTTTTTTATTTTATCTCATGTAATAGATTCTTAGTTATATTATCTTATCCACAATAGATTAATTTTAATCTGATCTTCAATTTCAATTGTAATTCAATTCAATTCAATTTCATTTCAATTTCAATCTTCAATTTAATAGATTCTTGGTCAGATATTATCGATAATTGATTAGTTTCTTCATATATATTCAATATACATGTAATAACCTTATTTATATTTGAGTGTATTTTCTTGAATATTCAAAGTTTTTCACCGCTATTCAAACAAACGTACCAAAAAAAGAAAATGGAACTAAAAAAAAGTCGAACGGAGAAGGAAACTTTTACCTCAGATTTCAGGCTGATGGAAACGATCAGTGATTGTATGAGAAACACAACCACAAAAAGGAGAATAGTTTCGAAGTAATGAAAGAGATGGAGACGTACGTACGCCTCAAGTTTTGACTGATGATAGCCAACTAAAGGCCCTGCTGCTGGTGGTGCACAGAGTTTCTTAGAGTTGCCTAGTGTTGCAGAAATTCTACGCCAACTTCTCATTTTAAAGGTAGTCGTGGGTGAGTCTAAAATGACAATATTACCCTACCTGATGGTCAAATTTGAACAAAGACCTAAATCAAGATATCAGTTTTGATGGATCACTGAAAAGACAAGGACACAGAAGCTTTTCTTTTTTTTTTCCCCAAGAATCTCAGTAGAATATCAATAGATATTATAAAAAAGTGAAAATATATATTTGTAGTTAAAAGAAATATGGAATACATGTCCCTCATTATGATTGAAATATTTTTAGTTATGAATCATTATTTCCACAATAATCCGTGTTTCTAAAAATGTGAAATAGTGATATAATTTGAATTTTTGAAATGAAAAAACAGAACAATAGATTAATATTTGATTAAGTTAAAATAATAATAATGTTAATAATGTCTTTACATGAATAAGTGCTTTCATTACAATGTCACTCGTCTCTGCACAAGTAAGGACACTTCCAACGCGTATGAGATTTATTACCACACAAGCTACATGTTCGTGGTGCACGACTTCTACTACTCGATCCCACTTCTGTTGGATGACGATATCGACCCACTTTCGGCCCCCATCCCGACGGACTCTATTAGGAGGCATAACGTAATTCCAAAGAACATCGGAGGAGCAGTCCAACTAGGCGTGGTGAACAGATTGATCCGATACGAGTATACTTGGCTAGCTTTGTAGAATGGTAGTACTCTCCCACATAGTTAGATATATGGTGACCTTTATGACTAAAAAAATTATATAATCAATTATATGTAAGTGAAATCAATTTGATCCAAAAAAATTAACATAATTAAACTTAAATTCGTACCATATAGTCAAGAACATGATGAGAACACGGTATCATATCCATGTCCCACTCCAAACACGCACAAGATTGCGTATTGAGATTCACTCTGAATGTTTTGCTTCCGTGCTTGACTTTGAAAGTGGAGTTCGATGAGGGCACTACAACGTATCTGCGTGATAGTTCCATTGATACCATCATCTTCTTGCCGCTTGGGTCAATTCACCGCGTACCTCTTTGCTGCTTCATGTCTCTCATCGAACCATTTTTCTGTAATGTGACGATTTGCCTCAATCATTGAGCAAATTGGCAATCGTCTAGCCTACAATAATCGAGAATTGAATGATTCGGCAATGTTCGATGTCATAAAACTGTAGCGCCTAACGGGGCACTGTGATCTAGCCCACTTCTGCACTCCAATATCCACCAACTTGGTATATGCGCCACTACCATCGGCCTTGACGAGAGACTTTAACATAGCTATCGCTTTTTCAAAGTATGCATCTTGGTACGCATAAGCGGCTTTATGGAATAACTTTGCGGATGGTTGCCCAAACAGGTTGATTTTTTTCAGCAGATGGTAGTAGCATAATCCGTGTCTTTGCATCGTGGTGAACACACTTGACCGCATTCATTATCTTGACATGGGCATCTGAAACAATCAACATCTCTGGATTTGATCCATAAGCAATTTGTAGTCGAGACAGAAACCAAGTCCATGAGACATCATTCTCGATCGGACCAATTCCATAAGCTAATAGAAAAACTTGCTCGTTGTCGTCCTTTGTCACGGCAACGAATAATATACCTTTATTGCGGCCCTTCATGTGCGTACCGTCCACTACAATCATGGGTCGGAGGCACGGTGTGTCTGCTTAATCTGCATGAACCGAAGCGCGACAAAGAGGTGATTTTAACCGACCATCGATCCAATATCCAAGTCAGTCATCGAACCGAGATTGCTCATCCGTAACATATGCAGATAACTCGGTAGTAGCTAAAATGATTCTTCATATCCACCGTATATGTAATACCCCGAAGTTTTAAAGCTTAATTACGATAATAAAAATCGTAAATTAGGGTTTAGTCTCGATAATTGAAATAGTAATTTATCGAATATTGATTTCGACTATCTATGATACGAAGATCCTTATAACATATTCACTATGATTAGTGAATTAAGGAATATAATTTATATTATTCCTTCGATGGTATTATTCTAACGTCGATTAAATGTCGATAGTTAGTCTTACGATATTTTCTAAGCGAAGAAGCTTAGAATTAAATTTCCTTATCAACGAAATGAATAAATAAAGTGAATGTCACTTTATTATGAACTTTTAGAAATGATTCGATTATTAACGTTTTGAGACGTTTCGAACGTTAACGTTTAGAGACGATTCGAAAACTTAGTCCAATGATTGAGGAATTATATTATTTAAATTTCTATGATTATTTTATGTAATAAGAGCATTATTTATCATTAAAATAATGCTAGAGAATTAAGGAATAAAGATTGAATATATGAACCTATTTTCGAAAACCCTAGTTTTCGAAATTAGGGTTTTGTGACATAGAATTGATCTAAATATTTTTCTATGATTTAATTCATCATCTAATATTTATAATATGTCACATAGATATATATAAGCTATTTTTACAAGAAAATAAAATGTATAGCATTATTTTTATGTATGTTTCGAAAATGTGGCCTTGTAGTGTGAATTGAATTTAATTGCTATCCAATTGGTGATGTATTGTAATTATTATGTTAATAAGATATTTTTAAGGATAAGATGATGTGTTATATCAAGTTGTGCAAGTGGGAGGAATTCTCATCCTATAAGTGCCGAAACTTTTAAAAATGAGAAAGAAAAATGATGAAATTCAAAGGCTATGATTATGAAAGTGATGTTTATGATAATGATATGTTATTAATATATTTATAAGATATTTATTGAAGAAAATAAAGTGATGTGCATACATGAAGTGAAAGTGCCGTGAGTATGGTGTGTGCATGTAAGGAATTTTGCTCTCAACTTGTGATAGTGATGGTTTATTTTATGAAAATGATATGTGATTAATTTCTACATAAAATAAGGTGTATTATCATGAATTAAACAAGTGGGATGTGTTGTACATGTGAGGTGGCCGAAAATTGTGAATTTTGAGTGTGAACAAATGTGAAAAGAAAAATGTTTTCACACTTATGAAAGTGATGGCTTATACTATGATAATGACATATGATTATTGTGTACTAAGGTAAGACAAAATAAAATTTCACCCTTCTCTCTAAGCAATGACCGATACATATAGGAATTAAAGTGATAAGATTTGATTTTTTTTTTGTTTTGTTAGTAAAGGCATGGCATTCTTGAAAATAAATGAAGTTGTAATTGTTGACTTTGTTTTAGATATTTTCCTAAAGGTGATTAAAGCTTTATATTATAAAATAAAAATATATTCACCTCCATATAAAATTGAGAAGTGCCGTGAACATAAAGACTAAAGGGAAGAGATATTTTCCATTAAAATTGATAAAGATAGAATGAAAATGATGATTAATTAATTAATTTCGTGATAAGGATGAATACATCATCAAAGAACAAAATTTATTTTTCATGTATTCAAGAATACCGTGAGGTATGAGGAGAAGGAGAAATGAGGATATTTTCATTTTAGGTTGAAAATGAAAGGTTGAAAGTGATTGGAAAATTAATTAATTATGGGACAAAAGTTTTATAACATCAAAAGAAAACTTTTCTCTCTCATTTCATCTTCATTACCGTGAGCAAGAAAAAAAAATGGAGAGTAGTGTTCTTCATTTTCTTTCCAAATTTTAAGTTAGAAAACATTGTCGTCGACGATCGACTCCGATTAAAAGGTTAGAAATCGTACGATCTATCTATACATGCTTAAATTTTTGAAATCCAACCATTAGATCTTATGTTATACCCTTATGTTATTTTTGATGAAAATTTCAAAAATTATGTTATAATGTTAGGATGTTTATTAAATATGTTTATATGATGATTATGAGCTTATATTATGAATTTAGTATAAAGTTGAGCATGTATAAAAAATTTATAAAAGGGCCGAAAGTTATGAAAATTATATGTTGATGGAAATGATTTTTAAATGTTGATTTGAGCATGAAATAATGATCTATTATATTAAATAAGCTTATATGAATTTATGTAGAATTTTTGAAAAACATTAGTATATATATATATGAGTACCGAAAATTATGAAGGAATATTATGTTGATGTATGTTTGATATTTGAATGATATCATAGCATATATGTGATGTAGATTCATAATAATGTGTTGTATGAATTTATTGGAATTTAGAAAAATTATTGTACCTAAGTCCAAAGTTTTCGAAACATATGTTCTTAGGTATATTGATGTATGAGTTGTAATTGATGAAAATTATGTTATAGTGATGATGTATGATGTTAATTATGTGTTGTGAAATTTAATTGGAATTTTGAAAAATGTTTGATATATTTATTAAATGGACCGAAAACTATCGTGTAAAATTAAATGATGTATAATTTTTCTATGATCAATATTATTACATATTATTGATCCTATGTTGGTATAGTATGTTATGTGAAATTATAAGAATTTTAGAAAAGTTTTGATATATATATTTATAAAGGACCGAAAACCTTAAATATAAGGTTTGAAAGTTTTAAAATTATTTTATCATGTATAATCACATATTATGTTTCAAAAATATGTTTTAGACATATTATGAATTTATGTGATTTTTAAAGTAAGGTATACTAAGTATATGATAAAACGTTACGTTATGTGACGTAAGATGTGAAAAATTGAGACATATAATAATATGATTTAAAATCAATTGAAAATCGATTTATATGTATTAATGGACATATATGTGATAAATTTCGAATTAGGTGACTAATGAAAGTCAAAATTTTTGACTAAGGTCTAAACGTATGAAATACGTTAATAAGTGAATAAGATTATGTTGTACGTCTTTTAGAAATATGATATGCGTTGAATAAATATACTAATACGTGTAAGACGTATTAGAAATATAAGAATATCTCTTTTATAAGAGACGATTTCATAATTGAAATCATTTTATAAAAAAAAACGTTAATATAAGTTTGACGTTTGACCTAAATGATTTATATGAGGTCTTAAATCATATTTCGTCTTTATTGAAGTACGAAAAGTTATAAGTTAAGATGTGCAATGAAAAGACGTACTAAGTTAGTTAAAATATGCGAGGTATTGTTTTAGAAGGTTATTGAACCTTATTAGACTTTGACGTTCTCGAAAAATGTGACCGACGTACTAAATTAACTTCTTACATAAAGGTGGGACGCGACGTGATCGTTGACGTTAAGGAAAGACTGTGTAGAAAGCTTATGTACCAGGTGGGCTTTTCTTTTACTCAAAATGACAAATGCTTTATTTACGATGCTTTCTTTGAAATGAAAAGTATTTATGATGCTTTCTCTTTGAGAAATGATGATGAAATGATGTTATGAAATTACCTGCCCAAATGTTTATGATTTTATGTATGTATCCTATCCATGAATGAATGATGAATGTTGTTGGGTCGCTCCCAACTTATGAATGAAAATCAAATTCGGATCATTTGCTAGAAGGATAATTCCTAGCCTAGATTAACGTGTACACTTAATGGTGACTGGGGCCCGTAAGGACAATGCGCGATCGGTCACAGCGACGTAGAAGGAGGCTTACTTCTACGGTGTTAATGATGATGTTATGATGAAAGGAAAGAGATATGGATCATACATACAAGGAAAATGCCTGGTCAGGCGATGATTTGATAAATGATGAAAATGTTTTAGTAAGCACAAGGCCTTTTCAAATAAAACCCCTGTGTCTTACCATGATGGGGCAGTGTAATGTAAAGATGATAAAAATGTTTTTGGCATAAGTCCACTGAGTGCATTCTTGTACTCACCGCATATTGTTTTAAATGTGCGAGTTGAAATGTGATGCGATGGGCGGTGTTGAGCAATAGGGATCTTTGTCATTTGAAAGTTAATACCTTGATTGTACATCGTCATATGTACATATCACATGTTTTCATTGCAAGAACTTAAGTTATGTATTAAAGTCCAAAAGTATTCTTGATATATGTATTACGATTCGATGTTCAATGGTCCTTTCCATTTATAATTCATGTTTAAAGTAATAGTCCTGTTAATCCGTACTTAGGATTAAGGGGTCATTAAAAAGTGGTATCGAGCGGTTAAGCTCTTTGATTCCAAAACCTCCTTTCAAAAGTTAAGTCTAGATTGAGTCACTAGACTTTTAGAGATCAGCTGACTATGCTCAACACTCCATCACATCAAGCTCAACCGGAATGAGGTAAATGATTTCTTCTCAAAAGTTTTGAAATGAAAAGTTTCAAAGTGAAAAGGATTGAAATGATGATTCAAAGGAAACGAAAGTTATGAAAAAGGATCGAAAGAGGAAATTTCAAAATCTTGTTTTGAAATTAATGAAAGTTATGCAATTGATTTGAAATTAATGCGAGTTTTGACAAATGATTTGAAAAGAAAGTTATGAAAAGATGTTGGGAGTGGAAGTCATGCAAAGTGATCAAAGATAGAAATGATTGACAATGATCAATAATGGGCATGATATACCAAAGATGAAGTGTTGAATTTTCAAAAATTCAAAGTAATGCCCATATACAAACGAGTTATGTTCTGAATATTTGAAATTTATTTTCAAATCTCAAATTGATTATGACAAACGAATGTATTATCCTAAAAGAACATAGACGATATAAGAAGCATGATCACTTATTATGAAAGAACATAGAAGCATGAATGTAAGAACTTCCTCCCATTACGAGAACAAAAGTAAAGATGGACGCGAGATTGAAATGAGAATCTCGAATTTAAGGACGAGAAGAAAATTAAAGAGCAGAAATGGAAATGATGTCAAGATGACTAATGTCACTATGCGATAAGTGACATGAGTATAGTCTTTATTATTTGGATGTTCACGCGCGACGGAACTCCATATCGACTATGACTTTTTCGTTAGAAACGAAATAGAAATGTGATCAAAGAATCAATTGATGCAAGTATCGTGAGTTTTTTTTTACAAAGAAAAGACCACTATGTGGTAGAAAATTGTTGAAGAGACAAATCGAAAAGTTAGTTTAATGTTATGAGTAAAGTTCGGGATGTAGGGTAGTATGTTGATAAATCTTACAACTTATGATGACCTAAGTATGAGTTATATAAGGTTTCAAATTCTATTAATTACCCAAATTTCTGTCATTGAGTTTAACTCTATGACCTAGTTCCAATTGAGAAATCACTTGAGTTTCTCACTTTTTCTGAAAGAAATTTATAACCCAAGGATTTATAAAGTGTCCTTTTGAAACCAAACCCTTGTGTGACTGATAAAGTATTTGTGACGGGTGGCCAGCCCATATGACCAAAGAAATCTCAGTAGTCGTCATTCTGGTCTTCGGACCCTAGATCCCAATTATTCAGTTCAAAGAACATATGGATTCAAATTGTTAAATTTGTTATCTTGAATTGTGAATCCATACCTCTTGTAAGTTGTCATGATGAATTTTCTTTAATCCTTGAGATCAATAAGTATGATGAAGGTTGACTTACCTTGTCACCTAAGTTCGAATTAGTAAAGTGATAAACATCAAGTATGATATAGGTTGACTTATTTTGGTCACCTAAAAGTCCAGATCAGTAAAGTGATAGACATCAAGAAGTTATGATGTAAACAAGATCTCGATGAGATGAGATATATTTATCCCTTTGATACACATGGGTGTGATGTCCTTGATGGGCTTTTCAAATACTGATAACAGTGAAGTTATACATTCATGAGACTGTTATGATAATAAAGTTATGAATGAGGTACTCTTTAGCATTGAATGCAAGAGTAAAAGTAAAGAAAAGTATATGATATCCATGTGATATAATTTTCCCTTATTATGTCACAACGAGAGAGATTACAATTTATCTTTAAGATAGTTGTTTGTCCTTAAAACCTCATTAGTAGGCTGGACATGTCTAAAGAATGGAGATGCACAATATTCCTTTCAAAGGATATATATATATATATATATAAAGAAATGATAGCATCTCAGATAACAAATCTCTCGATTTATACCTCAATCAATGAGATTATGCTTGAGCATAATCGATTCCAAGTAACTGAGACTTGGTTAAACCAATGATAGTGAGATTGAGGAATCATAATTATTGAGATATGTGAACAATTAGGATAACCCTAGCATGTAAATCAAGTATGGAGAAAATATGTCCAAAGTCGAGACATGGTAATGAGACGCTTATGCTTGGAATTTGAGTTATAGTGTACAAATGTACTACCTTACCAAGCTATATGACAACAATGACGGTTCTAATCCTGAATGTGAGAGCCGAAGTATAATGAAAGTAATATGACTTTCAGACACCATGCTCAAGAAAAAGGGACAAAAGTTAAGAATAGCAGAAGAGATTATAAGCAATACAATTATGAGATAGCCCACAATATGATATAAGCGTCAGAAACAATATGACCTCGATAAGTAAGGCAATTCCCTTGAAGTAAAGTAGCGGATTAAGAAATAGATTCACTATTTGAAATGAATCTTAGTACCCTAAGTGATATTGACACAAAACGCTTGTCTTGTGTGTCTTAGTAATTAACAAGCAAGATAGCTTCCAGAGACTTTGCAAAGAAATACATCCAAGAGAACAAAGGAAAAGATTTACATGGAAGGATTTTAAGGTGAATCCAATTGGAAAGATTATCCCTCATACTTTTGTGACGATCAATAAAGCGGAATATTGAGTATCACTGACATTGAAATGAAGTAATCATAGAATGTCGAAAAAATGGTAAAGATATATGACGTCAAGGCAAAAAGTATAATACGTCCCTAGTGGACAAAGGATGTTATCCTATACGAAAACATTTAATTAATCAATGAAGATAAAGGCAAATGACGTATATCCAATAAGGATATTACAAATGATGACGCTAAATGCCAGTATAATGATTTCTCTTGAAAAAGAGTATAAGGATAGATGAGAGATATATTCTTAAGATCGATAAAGAGAAAAAGGAAACTGAATCATTCATACTAGATTAGGAATGAATGATAGTGATAGATACATCACAATCTCTATGACAAGATTGGACTATCAAGGTAACAATACCAAGGGATAGGTTGATGTAGACCTAACCGCAAAATGAAATTGATAAAGTTATAATTGTACTGACACCTGAGAAGAATATGGCAAACAAGGTAACAAGAAGCCATAGCAAGGAAACGTGATGCCATAAGGGCAAGGACAATGATAGATAAGATGAATGTCTACTTAAACAGACCAGAACACCGCAGGCTAGAGCCTGTAATCCTCATCGAAAATCAAAATAAACAAATCAGGAAATAAAAATCACTTCACCTATAGGAAGAATTATGGCTGCCGCAGGTGTCGCTCAAACTTATAATTGAACCTGGGATCGCTTAAGGTTCAATTTGGATCATAATACCTCAGTGAAATGTAGTTATAATTCTAGAAATGAAAGCCTTGGTAAACGAATGTCACTCGCGTGATTAGTGACATGGACATAGTCTCTTCAATTGAAATTCTACGCGACGGGATTTTGGATCCAGGGGAAGAGCAAAGAGATTAACTGAAGCATCATGAGGAATAACAGGAACTAGCTAGTTGCTCATCTCCTCAACTTCTTCTGGCTCTAGGCCTCCTACGTGCGCTTGCGTGTTACTCTGCATAATCGTAGATAGAAGCTTCCCGAATCCACCCTCTCGACGGATCCATGCGTCAAACTCTACAAATGAGCCATAGCTCACCAAAGCAGACTCGCGATCTTCTTCCTCTTCATCTGACTCTATTTCATCTTCTTCTTCTTCAACGTAGTCTTCATCATCGCTGTCCTCGACAAGTGTATCAGCCCTTGGTTGCAGCATATGTTGGGAAACAGAATTCCTCGATGGATCCATGTGTTGCGGCATATATTGAGGTGTATCAGCATCAAACCAATCAGATGATGCAAATTGTTGAGTAAACGACCCATCGAACGATATGTGTTGGGAAGTGTAGTCATATGTTGACGAGGATGGTATCTCAAGCGAAGGTCTATATAGTTCTTGCTCCGATTGGGATGTGTCGGCATCATGAGTCACATAGACCTCTGGTTGGGCATCATGAGCCAATCGAACAAGTTGATCATCATTACTCAAAACTAATTTGATAATTCTACCACTCCGAGATCTCGATAGATAATGCAGTTGGTAGATTGTACTCAACGAATTTCCCAACATAATTTGATCAATCATCTCTATGAACTCCGAGATAATTACATTATCCATCCGAACAAATGCATTTGACTGATACCCCCCCAATGTAACATAAAGAAGGATCACAGTGCCCTCCATATCTAACAATAATGTTCTTCCATCCCGACATCTATAACAACAACAAGATTACATTAGCAGAAATATACAGTCTTATTTTATTATTTGATAAATAATAAAATAATTCCATGCAAATATATATCAAATAACAAATTTAATTTACAATCGATTTTTCAATTATCTATCGGTTTTACCTATTTGGTCCAATCGATATTATTGTTTTTAAATTCAATCGGTATTATGAATTCAATCGGTATTATAAATTCAATCGGTATTATCGACCTGTATCATGATTTTAATCGATTTTTAAATTATCTATCAGTTTTATGTATTTTGTCCAATTATTATAAATTCAATCGGTTTTTTTAATCCAATTGGATTACAAAGTATGGACTATTGATTTAATAGTATTATTGAGTTTAAGTTATTAGTTCCAATTGATACAATTAGGAGCCCGATATTATTATATTTATTGTGTTATTTCATTTAATTTTATTAAATTTATGTTTTTATCTAGATCCATTTAGAAATGAGATTATGAATTATATCTATTATAGCTATGGCAAAAGCGATTAGTACGTACACTAAAAAAATTGTTTGTGGGTCCTACACATTTCAAACTCCTCGTATTAACCACATAAAGAACAATAACACAATAAATTATGCTTGAATTTTGCAATAAACAACAATAAATTTAACGTCAACAAAATAAGAACAATTATAGTAATAAAATATGTATAAATCAATCAAATAAACACTAATAAACAACAATAATTGAGAATACTGAACTCAATTGAAATTAATTTACTAAAATCGAATGATTTTACAAACAAACCGAACAAGCATGTTTTAAAATCGGTCAATTGGTTTTTTAAACTTCTTCCGGTTTTAGTAAATTAGTTCTAATTTGTTTGGTTTTATTGAAAATTAGGGAGGTTTAGTAGAATTTCACAACAATAACAACTAAAAAACATGCAAATTCGAAAGCTTTATAAATTTAAATTACTTGTTGAGATATTGTTTTATCGAGGGTATATGGATCGATGTTTGGACTCCTCCTCCAATGGACGAAAAATATGCTATTGAGATAAGAATATCTACAATTGAGAGAGGTTTTAGAAAGATTTTAGAGAGAAGAGGGAGATAAAATCGATGAGGGGGAGGGGGGAATTGAAATGGTAAATATTAGAGAGAATGGAAAGATAAAACCGATTGGGTGGGGGAAGGGAAATTAAAAGAGAATTTTTTTTTTCCAAAGAAATGGTATTTTTGTTGTTTTGTTACCGACAACAATATAAATTTGTATTTTTGCATTTATTCATTTCAATGTTTAGCAAAATTTCAATTTTGTTTACTGTAAATATTAATTTAAATATCATACATTCATTTAAAATTAATTTTTAAAACAAAAAAAGCTCTCTCCGGTCGATAAAATGATGTCTCCGGTCGATAATTCCTTGCTTCCGGTCGACCGGAGACATCAATTAATAATTAGTATTCAATTCATTAGATTTATCCTTGTTTCCGGTCGAAAAACGCTGATTCCGGTCGACCAATTTGATGTTTCCGGTCGACCGAAAACATCATTAATTAAAATGGGAAATTTCATCATTTACTGCTTCGAAAATTCCGGTCGACAATTCCTTGATTCCGGTCGATCGGAATCAAGGAATTGTCGATCGGAATTTTCGATTTTTAGGTGTTAATTAATTTTTTGATTCATTTATGTTTTTTTTTAAAAAAACATGAAAATCGAAAATTTCGGTCGACAATTCCTTGATTCCAGTCGACCGGAATCAAGGAATTGTCGACCGAAATTTTTGATTTTTAGGTGTTAATTAATTTTTTGATTTATTTATATTTTTTAAAAAAAAAACCTGATTCAGTGATTTAATTATTATTTTTTCATGATTTTCTCATACTTTTTCTCTATAACTATAAAGTAATTTAAAGAATAAATGATTATAATTTCGAAATCATTTATCTGATTCACATGTTGTTAACAAACAAAAATATTACCGATTCACATGTTAACGGACAAAAATATTATTGTTTGGTCAGTGATAATCATTTCACTAACGAAATTGCACTAGATATATATTAAAAAATATAAATGGGTATGTGTTGTAGGAAAATGGATTGAGCTGTACACATTTTTACAAAATGTGTGTAATGGTATATATTTCCCTTTAATTTTTGTTATCCCATATAACACGTTCGTGTGAAGCGCACGTGACGAGATCCTGGTTGGGCCGCCGTCGTCTCTCTCTACTTGTATCTGCTCTCGTCGCCTCTTGGAATCCCAAACCCTTCCACAGAAACCAGCTAACCATCATCGAATCTCGCTATGTACAGAACCGCCGCGTCAAGAGTTAGGTCTCTCAAGGTCAGTCTTAATTCCCACGCGCCCAGGGACGGAGCCACATAGGGGCCTGGGGGGCACATGGGCCCCCCAACTTTTTTTGAAAAACAGTTATATATTTTATATGTAATATAATGTTAAATCCGTTTGCCTTAGCCTGTTGGTTAAAATCTTCTCAAAATTCTCGGTTGGCCGGGTTCGACCCTCATTGGCAGCATTTTTCCCCCTTTTTTTTTCAACTTTCCTTGCTTTTTTCTTTTCCTTCTTTTGGCGGCGGCATTTTTGCCCCTTTTTTTTTCCTTCTTTCTTGCTTTTTTCTTTCTCTTTCTTTTTTTTCCTCTTCGTTTTCGTTTCTTTTTTGTTTCTTTCTTTCTATCCTTCTTTTTTTTTCTTTCCTTGTTTTTTTATCTTCTCTTTCTTATTTCCTTTTTTTCCCCTTCTCTGTTTCTTTCCTTTTGGTTTGTGTTTTCTCCCTCTCTCTATTCTATTTTTTCTCTTTATTTTGGGATCTTTTTTCCTTTTTTCTTCCTTATATAATTTATTTTATATTGATAAAATAAAATTTGTATACAAATAATAACACTATGTGAATTAATTCTTAGCTAAACATGTGTGCTCTCTATAAATATTTAACATTTAATAACTAAATCTATTGTAGTCTAATGTATTAGGATTTTTATCTCTCATTTAAGAGATCTTAGTTGGATTCCTTTTAGTTATATATTTTCTTTTTTCTTTTTTCTATACTTATTTTCTTTTGTTTCCTTTTTCTTTCTTTTTCTTTCCTTTATCTTTCTTTCCTTTATCTTTTTCTATAATTTGTTTTATGTTGATAAAATGTTATTTCTTTTCGTTTTCTATAATTTATTTTATATTGATAGAATAAAATATATATGCAAATAATAAAGTTTTATATGTGAATTAATATTACCAATCAAATTTCTAAAAGGATTATAATAAACTCATAATATTATTACATAATTATTATTTTATAATTTTATTTTATTACCTTTTAAAATTATAATTAATTGGGCCCCCCAAGAAAAAATTCCTGGCTCCGTCACTGCCATCAGATATATAAAATTATACTTGTTTTTGGAATTAAAGTAAAACATGTAAATTAATCTCATACAGCTGAAGTTTCGGAGGCAATTCTGAGACCATTTGGAAGAGTGGTTATCCTAGTTTTTCCAGTTTCAACGTAGTCCAGTAGTGGAGAGGGAAGAGGTGAAAGTGTTGATGACTGCTCACCGGTCAACCAACTGAAGAGACCTCCAGATGATGACTGGGTTGCAACAGCAGTACTTGCATATCCAGCCCATCCCCTAGAAGTGAACCTCTCAGTGTAAGGGTAAAAACTGTAAGTTTAGTACACCAAGTTTTATTCAAACGGATCATCTAACTCCCTTATCCTCTTGTTGTTTGTGACATAGAAATCAAAGTACCAGATAGTTATGGAATAAAGATTAACATGCTGAAAAGCGATACCAATGCTGTTGTTTGTGACACAGAGCTATCTGACCATCGTAAAACTCGTTTTAACTTTTAAGCTCCTAATAACAGAGGAACAACGAGAACCATTAACATTTTGAAAAGCAACGTCAATGCTGCACAAAATCATGGTGCAAAGCTAGGCTCCTAAAAACAAATTCCTTTTACCGACAAAAGCCTAGACTCCCCATTGGCGATAAAAGAATTAAAATTGACGCGAAGCAAAAATCATCAAACTAAACTGGAAAACAAAATGTTTTCCTTAAAGGCAACATTTATTCGACAGCTACCTGATGCATGCAAATAACTAGATATTTGGCAAATAAAATGTTAACTTCATCATATGAAGCATTTCTCATCAACAGTGAAAGACATTTGATTGTGCATACAGCAATAGGCAGCAGCTAGCAATGCGCAAAATCAAGTCTTATGGCATTAAATATTTTCCTTTTCTATTTCGCATAACTAGCCGTTACAATTTACATGAATAGAAAGTGAAACTAAAGACGGGAAAAAAAAGCGCAAGACAAATCTAGAGTTATTCAGTGTTCAACTTGCATCACAAATATCATCAATTTCCAGCTGGTGAGAAATAATCAGATCTAAAATAGGCACAACCAATGCAACCACCAAGAAAACACAAACAAACTGAGAAAAAGCTAGGCGGCGGCGTTGACGGAGCCAGGAATTTTTTCTTGGGGGCCTAATTAATTATAATTTTAAAAGGTAATAAAATAAAATTATAAAATAATAATTATGTAATAATATTATGAGTTTATTATAATCCTTTTAGAAATTTGATTGGTAATATTAATTCACATATAAAACTTTATTATTTGCATATATATTTTATTTTATCAATATAAAATAAATTATAGAAAACGAAAAGAAATAACATTTTATCAACATAAAACAAATTATAGGAAAAAGATAAAGGAAAGAAAGATAAAGGAAAGAAAAAGAAAGAAAAAGGAAACAAAAGAAAATAAGTATAGAAAAAGAAAAAAAAATATATAACTAAAATGAATCCAACTAAGATCTCTTAAATGAGAGATAAAAATCCTAATACATTAGACTACAATAGATTTAGTTATTAAATGTTAAATATTTATAGAGAGCACACATGTTTAGCTAAGAATTAATTCACATAGTGTTATTATTTGTATACAAATTTTATTTTATCAATATAAAACAAATTATATAAGGAAGAAAAAAGGAAAAAAGATCCCAAAATAAAGAAAAAAATAGAATAGAGAGGGAGAAACACAAACCAAAAGGAAAGAAAGCAGAGAAGGAAAAAAGGAAATAAGAAAGAAGATAAAAAACAAGGAAAGAAAAAAGAAGGATAGAAAGAAAGAAACAAAAAGAAACGAAAACGTAAGAGGAAAAAGAAGGAAAGAGAAAAAAAAAAGAAAGAAGGAAAAAAGGGCAAAATGCCGCCAAAAGAAGGAAAAGAAAAAGCAAGGAAAGTTGAAAAAAAGGGGAAAAATGCTGCCATGAGGGTCGAACCCGCCAACCGAGAATTTAGAAGATTTTAACCAACAGGATAAGAAACGACATTTAACATTATATTACATATAAAATATATAACTGTTTTTGAAAAAGTTAGAATATGGGCCTGCGCCTATGTGGCTCGGTCCCTGTCTGATGGCAATGTTATTGATTGAACTTATTGATCAGACTCCTGTACCTTCGATTGGATTACATGTTGATTGTGGCTCAATATATGAAACCCCATATTCATTTGGCGCAACACATCTGTTGGAGCGGATGGCCTTCAAAAGTACCTTTAATACGAGCCACTTGCGTATTGTACGAGAAGTGGAGGCAATTGGTGGCAATGTAAGTGCATCAGGTTCACAGGAACATATCAGTTATACCTATGATGCACTAAAAACTCATGTTCCCCAAATGGTAGAACTCCTTATTGATTGTGTAAGAAACCCTGCATTTTTGGATTGGGAAGTTAGCGAACAGGTTAGCTGTCTCTCCTTTTGCGATTCACTACCCCCTAGTTTTTTACTTATCTTGATCCTTCATTAAGATCTTGTGATACCCTTGACAGGTTCACAAGGCGAGTGATGATATTAGTGAAAGCTCCAAAAACCATCACCACTTGCTGGTGGAGGCCATTCATTCAACTGGTTACTCTGGTCCCTATGCAAATGCTCTTTTGGCTTCGGAATCTGGAGTTAACCAGTTGAACAGTACTGTTTTAGAGACGTTTATTTCTGTAAGTCTGAAATTTTTTATTTATTTTGCTTTCTACATTAGGTTTCTTAACTCATTGGTTATCTTTGAAAAGAAAATTTGTAGTCATCATATAGATTGTTATTTGTTTTTAGTTATTGTTTATTGTTCAGGAGAACTACACAGCTCCTAGGATGGTCCTTGCTGCATCAGGCATTGACCATGATATATGCAGAGCTGCTTCTTTCTGATCTACCTAATGGTCCCCGTCCTTCTCTTCCAAAGCCAATTTATACAGGTGTCGAATTTCGCCGTCAAGGGGATACAGGGGTCTGTATCAGGAAAGCACAAATTAGATGGATGTTTTGTGCTAATTTTCAGCTTGTTGGCTTGGAAACATTAACAATGCTCTTTTTTTTTTAAACTAGGTTACCCACTTTGCTCTTGCCTTTGAACTCCCTGGTGGCTGATCAAAGAAAAGGTTGCTATAACATTGACTGTTCTTCAGGTTTAGTCATTTATCTTTTCATTTTCGAATTTTTTCTTTCTTAATTGGGCTATCTTTTCATTAGTTTGAGTAATGAAAGTGAATTAGAGGGATACTGGACAATGTTAAGCAATTAAAAAAGGTTGTTTTGTTCCTTCATGTGGAGTAGTGCTTGTTTCTTTATTTTGTGCTATTTTTCTTAAGCTCACATGTTATATTATGCATCTCCCTGTACTCCATCTATCCTGTAGATGCTGATGGGTGGAGGTGGATCTTTCTCAACTGGTGGTCCTGGGAAAGGGATGTACTCAAGATTATGTAAGTAAAAGCGACTTCGTTTCGTCGTGTTAAACTTCATGTATTATTTGTAAATGAACCCATTTATGTCTAATTTCAAACTTTTGTGCATATGGATATCCGTCAGCATCTTTGTTTGCACTCTAAGGACTAAATTCTTGCTCCATTTCAATGACTTTATGCTTTTATGTTAATATGTTATGATCATTTGTCATTTTCAAATTTTATCCTTTATTTCTTAGGTTTAATCGAATGCTAGTAGATTTATAATGGATTTATGTGGTAACTCGTAGATAGATCTCCGTGTACTGAATGCGCATCCTGAGATTCAATCCTTTTCGGCTTTCAACAGCATTTGCAATCATAGTGCATTATTTGGAATTCAAGGAACCTCAGTAAGCTTTTCCACTAGGCATAAGTTTCAGCATTGATGAATTCCTATATATGTAAAATTTGTGTTTACTGTTTAGTGCTGCATGACTGTTTGGGTTGTTATTGATCTAACTTTTCCCTTTATTCTATTTAAGCTTTGGATGAATTGGCATCTTTGTTATCTCAGCTCGATGCAGTACCTTTGTCTTGGATTTTATACATATCTTTTTGCCTCTGGTGTTTTACACTTTTACTATGTCTGCTAATGCTTGTAAAGATTTTACATTTGGTATATGTTTCTGGGGACTGGTAATTCGTTTACACAGCTGCAATTTTTCCAATAATAAGTGTTCTACAGTGATGCAGGGATAGTACTACAACATGATTTCTAGCTTACAGCACTGAAGCCACTTTTTATGATTAATCAAGAATGAACTGTATATGGTGGGTGTACAGGAGCGTCTGGTGCTAAATCTCAGTTGACAAAAAGCAATATAGGATGGCTAGAAACTAGAGAAAAAGATGAAGGTGTGATTTTCTTCATCTACTTGAAACAGTAATCAGGAGAACATTTGTTACTGAAGAAGAGAAAAGTTAGAATGAAAAGGAAGAGTAAGGGTCATCCATGACTTCTGATGCCAGCTATGCCTATACATGTAAGCTTAGGTTTGATACAAATATCTATCTTAGCGCTGAAAGGAAAAGTATGCTGCCTATGAGTTCCTAGATTAGAATTGGGTTCAATTATTACAGGCTTGTGTGATTTTATTTAATCATTCTAATTAATAATTATCTAGTTTGACTCCATAGTTATGATGAATATTATGCACTTAACGTCATTGTTAGGGATACAAGCAAGGAGCCCTAACTCTCCCCAAAACCATGGTTATAGGGAAATGATTGACACTCACTTAAATACCACTCCACACTGCAGATGTGTAGTCGATGTGGGATATCCCACATCATAACAATACCTTCCTTCGAAATCAGACGTCCACGGACGGCCAACTCGAAGTCCTCCCCACCCACGGCTGGGTCCGCGGTGGGGCCCACCCAGGTTGCTGGCCCACCCACGACTCCATTCGCTGTGATACCAGTCCTGGGCCCACCCGGGAACTATTCCCCGGGCCCACCCGGTTTCCCGGGCCGATCAACGGGTCGCCCCTTCCCGCAGACGTACGATCCGGCAGGTCGGACCATTGTTAGGGATACAAGCAAGGAGCCCTAACTCTCCCAAAACCATGGTTATAGGGAAAGGATTGACACTCACTTAAATACCACTCCACACTTGCATGTGTAGTCGATGTGGGATATCCCACATCATAACAGTCATGCTTGTCACTTTAGTTCTCTCAGTTTAATTATGCAATGCAATATCTTCAAACCATTTGAATCTATAATAGTGGATGCGACTTGGAATTTCTTTCTTTAACATAATTCAAAACCTGAGTTATGCTTTCTATTTCATTATTGTGATTTAAAATTAGATTCTTTTTACTGGTAAATTCAATCTCTGAGCTCTTTCGACCACAAAGCATTTTATGTTACTGTTTTGTGGATGTATACTTGTTTAGTTAATTGTGAAGAGGTGCACAAATGAATAATGAATTTGTTTTACTATTGGTGCTATCTCATGACTGCCTCTCGTTTGAGAATAAACATGGAAAAACCACTGAATTTCGGGAAAGGTTTTAGGAATAGCGTTTTCACTCCCCACTTTATGGATTTCTTTCTTTGTCAATTATGATCTGAAATGGATTGTGCTTCTTGAAATTTAGGGATCTGATTTTGCAGTTCATGCTGTTGAGATAGCTGCTACGAAGCTCATTGCTGTTGCAACTCCTGGACAAGGTTTTGCCATTTAGTTCTGGTTTTAATTCAAGTCATCCATAACTTTGTTTCTTGTCACCTTGATACTGTCCATGTGCTGCTCACGCTTGTGAAATACCAGTTCCACTTTTAAATAACTGATTTGAATTGATAAAATATCATTCCACTTTCTGCTGAATGTGCGCCTCCCTTTTCTGCCCATTTGTTTTCCTGTTGATGCAGTGCAACTAGATCGTGCTAAACAGTCTACAAAGTCTGCCATTTTAATGAACCTAGAATCCAGAGTATGGAATTGTGGCCTTGAATGAACAAATTTCCTTTCATTTTCCTTTGATGTGCTTGAATATTCTACTCACTTTCTGCAATATTACTCAGAAGACATAGGCAAACAAGTTTTAACATATGGAGAGAGGTCAGTCTACTTGTAATTTTATGCTAAGAGTCTTTTATTACCAGGAGTTGGGATTCAACCAAGTGACTCTGAATTAGCATCAGGGGCCCCGGTCCATGGAACTGTGTTCATCTGCGGGCATTGATGCTTTTACTTATTTGTTTTGATGCTTAACATGCATCCATAACCAAAACACCAAATGTCTCACCTTGATGTTGCATCTCCAGGAAACCTGTGGGTCATTTCCTGAAGGCCGTTGATGAAGTTATCATGGAAGATATGCTAAAACTGCGCAAAAGCTTTTGTCGTCTCCCCTCACCATGGCATCTTATGGCAACGGTTAGTACATTTCCTTGAGAGTTATTTTACTCTAGATATTCTAAATCCCGTATGTGACTATTATGGAGATGAAAAGTTAGGTCCGCAACTGCAACCCCCCGAGAACAATTTTTTTTTATTTTTTATTTTTTTTATTTCTCATTTTATGTTTCAATCTACCAGTGCATCATCTGCCAAGCTACGGACAAATTAACAGGGTTTTACATTAAAAAGCAAAAGTTGTCCAGTGCATGGCTCTAATGAGACCGTTGATGATGGCCCTATTTATCCTCTGAAGCTGATCTAAAAATCTGCAGCCTTTGGATGGATATTCAATGGAAATCGGGATGGTGAAACCTTCGCTTGAACAATAAATAATGAGCTACTAGACAAGAAGCCATTTTACACGCAAATCTGCCACTTTGCTAATTAGCATGCCAAAGTTTTTGTGATTATTGAGGTTCTTAGTATGCCATAACTCAGATGTTGATTTTTTACGAGGTATAATTCTTTAAGAAAAGGTGTGCAATATTATAAAATACGAAAGCAATAAAGTACAAGCGTTACGAGGGCATACCCAAGAGATACAACACACACGCAGCTCGACACTACTAGTAGTTGGGATTTAGGCCATAGCGCCTAAATACCAATTATTATTGGATAACACCCACTGTTACAATGAAGAATCCAATTATTCTTTGATGAATGGACAGTTCCTCTTCGAATTTGGTGTTTAGAATAACCAGTTCACTTGAGAATCTTGAAAAGGCTGAATGGATATTTGATAATTTGGTTATACAAGGCTGAATGGATATTTGATATGGTTATATCAAGCAGGTTTTCTGATAGAAGAAATTTGATACAAACATATGAAACGTTTGGAGATTACAGTGTTGAAGAAATTAGATTAGTGATAAAGACAGTGGCAGATGGTCAAACCCAAAAATACGTTAGATGTTGGAGTGAGCAGAAGTAACAAGCAAAGGTTCTCTATCAGATGAACCTAACTATAGATTGTGCCTAAAGGTCACCCCAAATTCACCAAAGTCTTCTGCACTTTGCAGCATTTGGACAAAGCAAACAGAGAGAGAGAGATATTCCCTAACTAACCAACGAAAATACGAAATCAGCACATATTATTTAGACGTTAGATTTGATTTTGCAGCCCTCAATGTATCCCAATTTAGGATGATGACACATGGCAGAACATAGTATTTAGACGGTGGATTTAATATTACAACCTCTATAATACATTCCACTTCAGGACGAAGACATATGATAAAACCATGTAGAATGATGACATGTGGCAAATCATCGAACTTTCAATAGACTAAAATTCTAATTAAGCTAGTCTCAATCCATTGGAAGCTCGATGATTTGTTACGTATTATCATCTTGAAAGAGAATATATTATAGGAGATTGTAACATCAAAGTTACATATCATCATCTTGAATGAGATATTTAACCTTATGTTTCTCCCGTCTAAAGTTCTTTTCTAACAATTTATCACTTTCTTTGTTTCGAATAGAGAAGGTCTTATCTAATTCGATATGTATTTATGCGAGTATTGTTGAACAAAAGTAACGCCCAAATATTATTAGAATTTTCAATTCTTTATTTTTTATTTGAGATATGTAAGTCTTAGTTTATCTGAACATATGGTATCGACATGTGGGGAAAATGCAGATCTAGTGTCACTAATTAATTTTGAAAAAAGAAGTAACACCTCACCCATCCACCAAAAATACGAAATACACCAAAGTTTTAAAACTCACAAATAATTTATGAAATCCAGGAAAATCTAAGAAATATTAGGACAAAACCAAGAACATCATTATCATCTAAATATAAAAATAAACATAAACTTGTATTATACCATCAGAATGATTAGTAAGGCCACGCCCACATTTCGATCTAATTCCATGTTAAATTACGTATTTGTTTGTATTTAGTAGTGACTGGATCCAAATTTTGACTTGTTGACCAAGCTAACATATGGCTTCCTACTTCAAATAAGTAGAAGATCACAAGATTTAATACTCCATCCGTCCACTATATATGTTCTTAGTTTTTGTCGACATGAGTTTTAATAAATGCATTGAATGTAATATGAGTGGAGAATGAGATCCATATAATAAAAATGTGTTATGTGAGTGGAAAAGATGGGTCCATGAGTAGTTTTTTTCGTAAATAAGTGGATTGTGTATGAGTAAAAGTATTTATTTTTTTGGGTAGAGTCCATATCTATAAAAGGAAAGTGAAATAATTTTATGAACGTACCAAAATGAAATTAAATAAACAAATATCAAAAACGGGTGGAGTATAATATATGTAAACTATAAAATAAGACCGACTTGGATTTAATAACACTTATAACGATCTGACTTCTAGATTTATGGTTGTTCTCTCATAACAATTCAAATATTTTCAATGCATTGTAGGAATCCTTGAACCCATCTCTTATTTATTTCAGTTCATACTCTTTTATTAATTTTTGGGTTTAAGTTTACCGTCAAGCCTTTTAAACTCACGTCAAAATTCGAAGATACTATCTTAGTTGTAATTCAGTTGAGATTTTAAAGCATTTAGGGGGTGTTTGGCTAAGCTTATAAGCTCTTTAAAACAGCTTATAAACTTATGCAAAATGTTTGATAAAATAAGCTCCTAAGCAACTTATAAGATGTAAAAAAAAGATCTGAAAAGGTGGGCAACATGCAAAAGTTGAATTTATTGAAGATTCAAATCTCAATAAATGTAAATTAGATGAAAATAATAGCTCAAAATGTTTGATACAAATAATTTTTCGGGTTGTACGTTAAATTGGTTACAATAGTATAAATATAAATTGGATAAAAATAATACTTCAAAATGTTTGATGGTTCCTGGAGGTTTGTGTTGGATTTGTATACTGGAAGCAGTTTTGGTTGAGCTTGTATACAATGTTTCCTGTTAATTACCATTATTACAATCTCCTATCTGAATTGTTTACATGATTGCATATGTATGTCCCTTTATCTCATACATAAGCTAGATCATACAGTGTGTTGTAGATCACAGAAGTCTGTTTGATTGGTCAAGCTTAATGAGATATAAAAAGAATCACAGCTGAGACAACTTGAGGACGAGTTGTCGGTATAGTCTGCGGTATAGATAAGAAGTGACTTGACTTGATTACTTGTCTATGCTAGTACGTCTCTGACGTATTGATGGATCATAGTGATATGAGTTCTTCTATCTGACCGTCGTGAAGAACCCAGATCTCGGTGACTTTATGTTGATCTAAACCTGGATAAGGTATTAGGTGAGTATAAGTTGTTGACCATCACTTTGACTTGTTATGGGTGAGAGTTGCATGAGTTAACCCAATATTCTCTGCATCTTGGGTGGTGGCAGTGCTTGTATGTCATGCTAGTTGTCTGTATCGAGTCACCGTATCCGTTTAGGATGATGACGTCCCCTTAAGGAGCTCAAAAGGTTTATTGTACTAAAACCTGCAGGTTGAGTTATCTCAAGTACAATAATAAGGTTGAGTGATACTACTTAAGGAATTAAAGTAATTAATTATTTTAAGCAGTCAGAACGCTGTAAATAATTAATGGACTTACGATAGCTTAAATACGGGGATTCGTTAAGTCTAAGTGCGAGCCCGACTCAACTTCGGAAATAAAGGGGTAAGTCAGCATTTATTCTCTAGTGGCATGAATAAATGTTTATGAATTAATTTATGTTCTGGGTTGAACATAAGATAATTAATTTATTTGAGACTCATCTTTATTCCTTGCATTTGATCTCTGGGCGGCCCATCCAAGCTTGGAGCTAAGATGAAAATCGTCCACCTCCTTATAGAGTCCATATGAGACTCTATTTTGATCCTCTCTATCTTAAGAGATATTATTATATTTATTAGATATGCATAAATCATATCATGATAGGATTTAGGGTTACATTATAAATATAAGTGAGAGAGAAAATCAAATGTGAATCCTAAGTGAAATTTTCGAGAATCACACTTATCATTATTGAGATTTTCGAAAACTTTTCAAAGAGGAAGAAACACGAATTTTCATAGCACTCTTCATAGATTGTCATCACTCGACATTAGAGTTTAGGCAATCGGGATACAGTCCAGAAGATCAAAGCACGAGTCTTGATCCAATTCATTCCTGACAAATTCACAGGTAAACACGAGAAAACACCAACGTGTTGCAATTAATTATATAGATGCATGCTAGGTATATAATCAATGTATGATGAATTAAACATCCAAGATAGATCCTCGGGAGATGGTTACAATCAGATTTCCCTACAATTAGTATCAGAGCCTGGGATCCAGGGGTGTGCACGAGCCGAACCGAACCGAACCGAAAAAACCGATCGAACCGATCGGTTTCGATCGGTTCAGTTCGGTTTTTGAATAAGTCGATTTTCGGTTCGGTTCAAATTTTCAATTAAAATCGGTTTTCGGTTTTAAATTTTAGGTTTGGTCGGTAACCGAACCGAATCGAAAATATTATTTTTATATATTTATATATTTTATAAAATAATTAATTGATATTTTAATTAAATAATTAGGATTAAAATATGTTTATTTAAAAATATATATGTATAATATATGTTTCGGTCGATTTTTCGGTCCGACCGAAACCGATTGATTTTTTCGGTTCGGTTTTCGATTAGTCCGAAACTATAAGTCGGTTCGGTTCGGTTCAAAAAAATATATTCGGTTCGATTTTCGGTTTTAAAAATTTCGGTCGATCGATCGAACCGACCGACCGATGCACACCCCTAGTGGGATCAGTATCTTGGCTCTGTTGGATTAATTCACGTTTGATTATTACGTGCGCAATTAACTAATTGTGGATCTGTCGTTCATCGTGGCTCATTTTATTTTTGTCGGATTTTGTTTTTCACCACGAGAAAATCTGTGGTTAGAATAGAATTTTTTCTTGTAAATCTAATCTGTAAAAGAGAAACGAAGACGAAGAACACGAAGAACGAGACGACGGAGTCCGTCGCACGGTGCGACGGGAGGCTATCGGAAAAACCGAACGCACGGTCGAGGGTGTGAGGACGACGGCACGCGGACGTGCTCGGCGCTCGCATCACGCCTCTCGGCAGTGGCTCGCATTTCGACTGCATCGGGCGGACAGGGATGGCAGCTCTCGGTGAGACCATGCGGAGTCGGCAGCAGGGCTCGGCAGTCGGGCGTGCGGGGCTCGCGGTTCTCGCAGGGACGCCTCAGCACTGAGCGTGCACGCTCGGCGGGTCTCGGCGTGCAGCTCGGCAGTGCTTTCGGCGATATCGAGCACGACGGGCGGCATTCCTCGGCACGTCGCGCGGGATAGCTCGACAGAATGGGAGATGGCGCACGAGCTCTGCGCGTGGGTGCCCGTCGCGCGATGGGGAGTGCGGGGTCTCGACACGCCTCGGCGGGTCGCGCGATTCTCGTGCTGAGGTCTTCGATAGCGCTCGGCAGCGAGGCGCGCGACTCTCGCGCGGAAGCCTCGACGACACTCGACGACATTCCTCGGCAGTGACGCACGTAGAATTCCCGGCAGCTCTCGGTAGGGTTCGGGCGACATGGTGCGCGTTGCTCGATGACCCTGCTCGGCGGGGATGGGGGACTATGCACGCGGGATCCTCGGCGGGCTCGACGACAGATTTCTCGGTAGATGCGGCGTGACGGCTGGGCGTGCGTGTGGGCTGTGCCCTAGCGTACACGGCCCAGTCCACATTGGGCCAACCCGACCCGTTTTCGGCCCAGATCCGAATTTTCGACCCGGTTTCAGTTTTTCGACCCGATCCGACCCGATCCACTATTCCGGCCTGTTTTTAAATTTTCGGCCCAAATCCAGTTTTGACGAATCCGGTCCGTGCCCGTGCACGCGAAGCCCATTTCGAGATTTTTGAAGATCTATACTTTGCAAATTTATATAATAAATTAGGCAGGGAAGCACAGGATCCACGAGTGGGCCGCGATGAACGAATTTATTTTATTTTTATCGTTCAAAGCATGTCGTGGATATTTAAATTATGCAGAAGCATGCTATGCATGTTTAATTACGTAGATAAACATATTACATGTTTTCGTGATTGGATGCGCATAGTAAGCATGCTAGGTTTATCGCGTTTTTCAAGCATATTTTAGAATTATGCGAGCATGTTTTACATGTTGAGTTCTATAGAAAAGCATGCTAGGATTACGTGATTTGTATGGACAAACCTTTTGAAACAAAAGACTAAGCAAGTAACCCCACATATTAATTTCTAAAATTAAAATGTCAAGACCTCCACTTTTTAATCTCTAAACAAAGTGATACGCATTATGAGTAAATGTCCACACGCGTGGCTTGCTTGCACTGTTTATCACAAGTTTGTTAGATGAGGTTTCTAAATAAAACATTTTAATCTATTGAGAAGTGGGAGTTTCATGTGTAAACGTCCACACGCGTGGCTTGCATATGCGATTTTCATAAGTTCTCTAGAGATAGATTTAAAATGAGAAGATAAAAGAATTTGGATTGGAAACGGCATGGTCCGAGTGAGTATGCCAATTCTAAGAATTCATTTTCTGCTGTTAAAATTATGGTCATTGCTTAGACATCACCTCAAGTACAACTTCACGCGAAGTCCCTTCTTGTGATAGTGATGTGGTCTAGTAAGGTCCAATCATTAATTTCATTTGTCATAAGGATAAGTTGACATGGATTAAACGACTAAAAGGTATATTTTAGTCTGATCGAGGGGTTCATATGTAAACGTCAACACGCGTGGCTTGCATGTAGAATTCTTTGGGCGATTGGAGGTTTCAATTAATATTGTTTTATCAAAAGGTTACAATATTATTGTTACGAATTATGTGCGATCGTATGCTTATGTGTTTACATTATCTTTTCAGATATGTCTCTTACACCGATTATCAATATGCTCGCACAAAATCCTCTATACGGTCAAAATTTTATCGAGTGGAAACGAAACATTGAGATTGTTCTTACTGTCGAAGAAAATTTATTTGTACTCACTACACCCCGTCCCAAACCTCTAGACGATTTATCTACTGATGAGGAGCACGAGAAATGGGACAAATCAAATAGAATGGCAAAGTGCATTCTTTGGTCACCATGTGCGAGTCCCTGCAACTCCAGCATCAAGAGATGGATGATGCAGCCACAATATGGCCAAATCTCATGAAATCGTATGAAGAGTCGGACAGAATCGCTTGTCATAATTTGACAAAATCAATAATGTCAAGTTCAATGAAGGAAAGCGATTCAGTGCATGACCATGTAGAGCAAATGATCAATCTCTTCGGAGAGCTTGAATTGGTTGGAGGATATATTGATGACGTAGTCAGAATTGATATGATCTGTTTCAATCAAAAGTGTTCTCTTAATTGACTCATAATCGAATGAGGTGTTGTAATAGGGAAAGTTAACCCTAGTCGTCTCTCAAGGAAAACTTAACAGGGGCTTATTGTTCGTGTCAAACACATAAAGCGGTAAATCCTAAACACTCTAATACCAACAGAGGGTTTTGGAATAAATAGGAATTAAAATACAGAAAATAAACAGCAATCCTAAGCTAGGGGTTGTCAATCCCTAGTTCAATCTATGAAAAATACGAAAGCAGGAAGCCAAACATAGAACAAACTAAACTAGATCATCAAACACAAAGCAATAAAATTCATCGGAGAACAATTCAACATACTACTAACATTCAAAACAAATTGCATAGAATGTAAACGTATCTAAAAGCTGGGAGAAACAGAATCAAAGCAAAGACCAATAATCCAAAGGCTACTAAATAGTTGAATCCACAGAAATCATTAAGCAAGAAATCATATAGTAATGATCGGTAAATCAAATAGCATAAATCTGTATATCCAAGAGCATAAGTCTATAGCATGAAATGATGAACAAATTTTTTAATTGAAGAAATAAAAGCAAAAAATTAAACTAATATTTATCTCTGTGTCGTCGCCTGAAGCTGCAGAAATTGATGTCCAAGGAGAACGCCGCGACTGTGTAAAATTCAGAACTCCCGATAAAAATGACCTAGCGCGTATATATATATATATATATATATATTAAATGAGAGTGAACGCCAGTTGCAATGTGAGTGCAGGTTGAGCGGAGAGTTATGAAGGTGAGCGCTGATTTGGAGGGAGCGCCGGTTGTGGAAACGTTCTATATTGAACATGACCGCTGGTTCGAGGTGAGCGAGCGCGGCGATGAGCTTCTGTTCCCAAAGTGAACGCTCGCTGGGAACGAGCGCTCGTGGATGAGGAGCCGCTGTCTCATAACTGAGCGCTGGCTCGAAGTGAGCGGGCGCGCAAAGGAGGCGAGCGGGCGTTCATGCTTGAACGCGCGAGGAAAATTGGCGAGCGGGCGCTCGGAGGCAGCGGGCATGCGGGTACGAGCGGGCGCTCAGCGGAACGCGCACGGGCGATGCGGGCAACGAGCGGGCGCCGCGGCGACGTCTTGGGGAGATGTGGCAACGCTTTGTGTCGCGAGGAAAAGCGCAGCGGGCGCCACAGTTGAGCGCGGATGGCTGGCGCCGGACATGGGCGCGAGGTTGGGCGAAACGATAAATGTGTCTTGCGCCGAACGTCGTGGGGCTGGTGGCCAAACGCCGGTTGGGGTCGGCGTCGGATGGCGTGGCGTTGCGGGGTGGCGCGCGGATGTCACGGGCGGTGTGGCCGCGGGCGTTGCGGGTGGAACGTCGGCTGGGTTGGAGGCGCTGGGCTGAAATGCCGGGTGGACGAAATGCGCGCGCTGGGTGGCCGGGCGTTGCGGTTGAGGTACGCGCGCGCGGGCTGCGGTGCGCTTGGTCGAGCGCCTGGCTCGACTTTGAGTATTCACCTCGTTCTCCTTCGTCTGAACTTCTAATTAGGATCCGTTAACGCCTACAAACTCCTATCAAGATGCTCTTCAATATACTTGATCCTTGGCAGATCCATTTCATCCTATTTAATACCGTTTTCCTATAAAACATCAAAATAAACCAAGTAAGTCCGAATCGATAAATACTAATCAAAACGACGGCATAAATAGAACAAACCATGAGAAACAACATGCACAAAGATATGAATAATAAGCACAAATTCATGCTAAAGAACTCCCCCACACTTATCCATTTGCTTGTCCTCAAGCAAAGTCTATACTAATAAGAGTAGAAAAATAACTCATGCAACTTAACCCTTAATCCAATCAATCAAACCCCTTTTTGCAATTCCCCCAAACATGATGAATTCATAATCAAAGTTAATGTGAAACAAATCTAAAATTGTGAGAATGTCAAATAAACAAGTAGGTGATTTTTGCTGAGACCCAACTCTCCGCTAGGGGTGAATTAACTAAAATGGTTACCTTTAGCAACAAGTTTCTTTGATAACATAGAAAGTATTAACAAATTTTGGGACAACGTTCGAAAGGTGTACTCTCGATGAACTCGAGTCTCCTATTGTGGTTTCCCATGTCCATTTCTCGATTTACAAGAAAGAGGGACTGAATCTCATCCTCCATTTCAACAATCTCAACAACTTACTGGAGTTTTTATTCTCCTCATTTTCATACCCATTTTTTTGAAAAGGAAACAAGTATATAGGTAACCACACTGTTAACACTACCCCTAGCATTAGTCGGACAAATCACATCAATAACCTCCGATTTAAAATCAATCACCACAATCTCGTCAATTCACATTGCATTTTAATAACATATCAACAAGAGAAATGGAATTACATCAAGGTCCGATCAATACCACAGAGTTTAGTTGCATAAATCAAAATCTCAACTTACTCGCATAAACAAAAACTTTAGTCCAAACGTTCAAAATCATCACCAACTCACATCACCAATCATGCAAAAAGATAAGACACGCACACAAAACCAAATAATCTCCCCCACACTAAAATCGAGCACTGTCCCCAGTGCTCAAAACATTAATAACACAAAAATGATCAATAGATGAGGAGACTTCCCTGATAATATATGGTAGAAACAGGGTTAGAATGTAAGCGTGCATGGTAGAACCGAGTATCACAGTTTTACCTCACTGCTGACGACGTCCCAAATCTGAACAAAACTAACACAGAGATACAGATAGATCAAAGAGAACAACAAAGCAAACAAAAGAGAACGAAAGAAAAAGAACAGAAAAAACCGTGGGTAAACTCCCACGTAGTACTCAGTTTTATATCGTGAGCACGACGTAATCCAGTCAGAGACAGATAGGCTCGATGAGCATGGAGTTCTCTACTCCTTTCGGACCATCCCCTTGATCAAAGTAAGGTCTCACCCGCTGTCATTTCACAGTAAATGATCTGTTAGTGTTGGGGTCGCGAAGTAAGACTGCTCCGTAGGGAAACACCTTTTCCATGATGTAAGGACCACTCCACCTGGAGTTGAGCTTTCCGGGAAAAAGATCAACACGAGACTGTAGAAGTGAAACTTTCATTCCCGACTTTAAATCCTTGTTAACTCTCAGTCGATCCTGTATCTGTTTCACTTTCCCCTTGTAAAAATTTACATTCTCACCCTGCAACAAAACATTCTTGACCAAGGGATCAACAGCATCTATGGAAACATGATTATCAATGAATTTAACAGAGGGAGATATCACACTATCATGTGCAGAGAAAGACACAGATTCACCAAGTACATTCATTTTCAATGTGCCATTCTTAACATCAATTAGTGTGTTGGTTGTGGCCATGAATGGCCTCCCCAACAACAGTGTGTGTTCCTCCCCATCTTCCCTAACATCTCCCATATCCAAAACAACGAAATCAACGGGAAAAATCAACTCACCCATCTTTACTAATATATCCTCGACAATACCCTTGGGGTATCTCACGGACCTATCAGCTAATTGTAGACACATCCTAGTGGGTTTTAGTTCACCTAATCCTAATCGTTTGAACATAGAATAAGGCATAAGATTAATCCCGGCCCCCAAGTCAAGCATGCCAGAAACTTCTATCCCGTTACGCAAAGCAATCTTAATAATAAACCGCACGGATCCCGAGCTTGGGAGGCAATCGTGTTGTAGGATGGAATTAGCTGTAGGGAAAACGTATGTTAACCTCGCCCGAGGATCCATCTTGGGTGTTTAATTCACCATACATTGATTATAAACTAGCATGCGTCTATATAATTAAATCGCAACACGTTGGGGTTTACGTGTTTACCTTTGGATCCGAAGAGGTCGATGGAGCGAGATGAGCGGATCGAACGGATCGGACTCGTGCTTTGACCTTACGGGATCGTATCCGGTTGCCCAATCTCCAACGTCGAGTGAGGACGATCTATGGAGAATGCTTGAAAAATCACCCAATGCTCTCACCAAGCTCTCGAAAATTCTCTCTCAAATATGTGAGATGGTCGAAAATCTTCTTCACAATATGTGAGCATTAACCTGACTTTATCTCATACCTTATATTTATAATGCACTACCTTAATCCCATATGGAAACTACCATAATCCTATATGGAAATTACCATAATCCTATATGGAATATTACCATAATCTTAGGATTATTTTCATACTCTCAGGATTATTTCTATACTCTCAAGATTATTACCATAATCTTATATGGAAAGGATCTATGCATATACCATAAATATAATTATATCCTTATGGATAAAGAGAATAAAATCTTGCTAATTGTGCATCATGGGCGCGATTTTCCTCTTGCTACGGGCTTTGGATGGGCCACCCGAGGATCAAATGCAAGGAATAAAGATGGGCCTCAAATAAATTAATTATCTTATGTTCACCCGTAACATAAATTAATTTATAAACATTCGATCATGCCACTAGAGAAAGAATGTTGACTTACCCTTTATTACCGGTTGAGTCGGGCTTGCACTTAGACATTACGAATCCCGTATTTAAGATATCGAGCGTCCATTAATCATTTATAGCAATCATTGCTTAAAGCGATTAATAACTTCATTTCTTTAAGTAGTACCACTCAACCTTATTATTGTACTTGAGCTAACTCAACTGCGGGGTTTAGTACAATAAACCTTTGAGCTCCTTAAGGGGCGCCATCATCCTAAACGGATACGGTGACTCGTCTGAGATAACTAGCGTGACATACAAGATCGCCACCACCCAAGATCGCGGAGAATCTTGGGTTAGAACATATAACCCTCACTCATAACAAGTCAGTGATGGTCAAGAACTCATACTCACCTAATACCTTATCGAGGTTTAGATCATCGTAAGTCACCGAGATCTTGGTTCTTCACGACGGTCGAGAAGAAGAACTCATCTCACTGTGATCCTTCATACGTCGAGACGTACCAAGATAGACAAGCAACTAAGTCAAGTCACTTCTTATCTATCTGCGGCTAAACCGACAACTCGTCCTTAAGTCGTCTCGGTTGTGAAACTTTTATATCTCATTAAGCTTGACCAATCATACGAGACTTACGTGATCTTCACACACCGTATGATCTAACTTATATATGAGATAAGGGGACACGATATATGCAATCAAGTATTCAAATCGGATAGGAGATTGTAATAGTGGTAACGAAACATTGTATACAAGCTCAACCAAACCGCTTTCAAAGATACAAATCCAACAATCTCCCACTTATACTAAAGCAAACTTTTAGTATACAATGTGTCTCTCTACTAGCTATTACAAACAACCATCACTTTGCTTCTCCCACTTATACAAAAGTTTCCTTTCTAAGTGGGTGCCATCAAGCGCAATCCAAGTCCTCTAACGTGTCCATCGTAGACTTTTTGGCGGGCTCTTCGTGAATGGATACGCTAGATTTTCCGTCGTATCAATCTTTTCAATCAAGACGTCACCTCGTCTAACGATTTCTCGTATGACATGGTACTTTCTCTATATGTTTAGTCGCCTTGTGGGTCCGTGGTTCCTTCGAGTTTGCCATCGCACCGAGTTATCACGATGGCTATGATACTCTTGGGCAAACCGGTACCACACCCGAGATCCATGAGGTAGTTCTTGAACCATCTGCCTCCTAGAAGCCTCAAGGCGGCTACATATTCGGCTTCCATGGTAGAGTCCGCAATGCATCGCTGCTTTGCACTCCGCCAGATACGGCTCCACCTCCCAAGGTAAACACATAGCCCGAGGTTGACTTTTTCTCATCACGGTCAACTTGGAAATCCGAGTCTCAGATAACCCAAAGGCATTAGACTATCTGCATGGTAAACTAGCCTATAATCTCGAGTCCTTTTCGGTGCTTGGTATATGCTTTCTTGCGATCAATGAGCTTGTCCGGGTTAGGCGATATCTAGCTACTATGCCTACCGCATAGCGTATATCGGGCCTCGTACATAGCATTGCGTACATGAGACTTCCTACGGCGAAGCGTAAGGAACTTGTCTCATTTCCTCTATCTCCTTTGTAGTCATAGGTGATCGTGTCTTAGATAAAGGAACGCCATATCCGAAAGGTAGCAATCCTTTCTTGGCGGTCGCATACTAAAGCAGTAATTACGGATCAATGTAAGGCGCTGAGATAAGCTCAATATTTTCTTCTTGCGATCTCGGTAAACCTTGATCCCAAGAATGTACTGCATCTCCTAAGTCTTTCATTTGAAACCGATCGGATAGCCAACTCTTTACGTGCGATAACGACTTCACGTTGTTGCCAACTAGAAGGATGTCATCTACATAAAGTGCAAGAAATACCACATCACGTTGACATCTAACCGATACACACAACTCTCGCTAGGCAACTGGGTAAATCCATAGGACTTTACTACCTCGTCAAAGCGTAAGTTCCATGATCGGGAGGCCTGCTTAAGTCCATAAATGGACTTCTTAAGCTTCCATACTAGATGCTCTTCACCCTTTACCACATAACCTTCGAGTTCTTGCATATAGATGTCTCTACCTTCCTCAAGGTAACCGTTTAGAAAAGCGGTTTTAACATCCATTTGCCAAACCTCTAGGTTCAAGTGGGCTGCTATGGCTAGAAGAATTCTGATGGACTTGAGCATTGCTACAGGTGAAAAGGTCTCATCGAAATCGATGCCCTCAATGAAAGTGTACCCTTTCGCCTGAAGCACGGCTTTAAAAGCGAAACCTCTCCATCGGAATCTCTCTCCTCTTGTATATCCACTTACTACCTATGGCTTCCTTGCCATCTGGTAGAGGTGTCTTTCATATACATCCATAGCCAGTTATGGACTCCATTTCTAAGTCCATAGCGGTGTGCCATGATCTTGTATCAATATCTTGTATCGCCTCCTTGTATGTCCATGGGTCGATTATTGCATGTTCGTCTCTTTGACTAAATCCGAAGATTCACCCACGAACATAAATCGCTCGGGTTGACGAACAACCACCCACTTCTGACGAGGTTCTACAGCACCTGATAGCAACGGTGGGTGCGAGATACTTGTGGTTCTCTAACTAGCACAACTTCGTGTAGGTACCACTTGCGGTCGGTATCTCCAAATGAACTCGACCCACTTCAATTTCTTGAAGTATCTGGTGTCGATCCTCCCACTAGACTCGACATCTCGCACTTTCGCCTGTCGGTGGTGGAATACGATCATCTTCTAATTCTTGAAGAATGATTTCAACTTTGGACTTATGATTTTCATATAATCCTCTTCTAAGAATCGGGCATTAGTCTAATAATGACCTTCGATCCTAGGACTATAGAATAAACCACCTTCGCCCTCTAGGATAGCGATAAACGACCTTATATCGGATCTAGCCTCCAACTTGTCGCCTTTTTGTTCAAGACATGTCTTTGGATCGCCCCATATCCTTATGTGGCTTAAACCGGGCTTCGCGCCAAACCACAACTCGAAAGGGTCTTTTCGATCGACTTGGGCGGTACTAGATTTAGCAAGTATGCCGCCGTCTCTAAGGCATATCCCCGTAACGAAATAGGCAATGTAGCATAACTCATCATAGATCTAACCATTTCCAAAAGAGTCGTATTTCTTCGCCCGACACACCATTTTGTTGTGGTGTGCCCGGTGAAATCTTGTTGTAATCCCACACTTCACTAGATAGTCCATAAACTTCGTTCTTGAGGTATTCGCCACCGCTATCGAACGCAGCGACTTGATACTTTACCTAGCTTCGTCTCCACTTCCGCCTTAAATTCTTTGAATTTCTCAAAGCATTCGAGACTTGCGGTGAAGCGGTATCGTATCCGTACCTTAGTGTCGTCAATGAAAGTGACAAAATACTCGTATCCTCCACGAGCTTGTGTGGACATCGGTCCACAGTCGAAATGGACTAACTCAACATTTCTTTGGCTCTATAACCCTTCGCTTTGAAGGGTCCAGTCGACATCTTACCTTCTATACGAGATTCGCAGATCGGGAACGGAGTAACCGTGAGATTACCCAACGCCCATTCTTAGCCGGTCTTTGGATCCTATTTAGATTGATGTGACCTAATCTAAGATGCCGGAGAAAAGTAGAGTCATCTTCTAAGAAAACTTTCTCTTTTAGGGTTTGATGAAGATCTGACATAGTTATAGGTATTATGTTTTGCGTAAATAGTATAAAGCGAATTATATAAAGTGCCAACACGTATAACTTCGTCATTTCTTATGATAGAAACACCACTATCAAAAATAACGTAATATCCATGAGTAAATAATTTGAAACAGAAACAAGGTTCATAGAAAATCCGCACATATAAAACGTCTTTCAAAACTAAAACTGTTGTCCCAAAACATAAAGAAACATCTCCAACCGCAACACCCGACTTTCGCGCGTTGCCCATGGAATCGTTATCTCGCCATCAAACAGCTCCCTTGTCCGCGGGAACCCCGCAGGTGTAACAAACATGATCGATTATGCCAGTATCTACTACCCAAGAATGGGTAGAACAAGTCGCTAAACATGTTTCCGTTACTAAAGCAAACAGGCGTACCTTGAGCCTGAGCATAGGGCACTTGGCCTTCCAATGCCCGATCTTACCGCACTTGAAGCACTTGCCTTCTCCTTTGGCTTCTTCAAGCCTCCGTGGCAACCATGTTCTTGCTCCCATTACTCCCACTATTTCCTTGCCTTTACCACCTTTGGTACCCTTTTCTATTTCCATTTTGCGATGAAAATTTTGGGCCCTTAGATGTGCTAGCAAGAGCATGTGCTCCTTTTCCCATAACTCCTTCCGCAGCAACGAGATCATTAAGCAACTGACTAAGTGTAAACTCGGTCTTGCTCATGATTGCATTCACGCGAAAGTTCTCAAAAGACTTGGGCAGTGTGTTGAGGATGATATCGACCTTGGCCGCGTCAATACCTCCTCCCAACCGATCAAGACTATCCATGAGATAAGTCATGTGGGAGACATGTTCATGGACGAACTTCCTTCTTCCATCTTACACGCCAAGATTTCTCTCATTGTGTGGGCGGATCGTCCGATCCGATCGCCCAAACTTACTCTCGAGACTTGACCAAATATCGATCGCGTCGCCATCGACCGATCTCAGTACAAAGCCTTTGGACATCGTAGTCATCATATAGCATTTAGCCATATTGTTTGACTTATTCCAAAGTCCGCCGACTCTCATTGCTCATTAGTCGATCGTCGATAGGGCATCGGGTTTAGGAGTAGTGAGAACAAACATGTGTTCTTCAAATGATAAGAACATATTCCATGTTTCGTTTCCACTCGATAAAATTTGGACGGATAACGGATTTTGTGCGAGCATATTGATAATCGGCGTAAGAGACATATCTGAAACGATAATGTAAACACATAAGCATACGATCGCAAATAATTCGTAACAATAATATTGTAACCTTTTGATAAAACAATATTAATTGAAACCTCCAATCGCCCAAAGAATTCCACATGCAAGCCGCAGCGTGTGGGCGTTACACATGAACCCCCGACCGGACTAAAATATACCTTTTAGTCATTTAATTTCAATCCATGTCAACTTATCCTTATGACAAATGAAATTAATGATTGGACCTTACTAGACCACATCACTATCGCAAGAAGGGACTTCGCGGGAAGTTGTACTTGAGGTGATGTCTAAGCAATGACCACAATTTTAACAACAGAAAATGAATTCTTAGAATTGGTATACTCACTCGGACCATACCGCTTCCAATTCAAATTCTTTTGTTATCTCATTTTATATCTATCTCTAGAGAACTTATGAAAATCGCACATGCAAGCTACGCGTGTGGGCGTTTACATGAAACTCCCACTTCTCAATAGATTTAAAAGTTTTATTTAGAAATCTCATCTAACAAACTTATGATAAGCAAGGCAAGCAAGCCACGCGTGTGGACGTTTACTCACAGTGCGTCTCACTTTGTTTAGAGATCAAAAAGTGGAGGTCTTGACATTTTAATTTGAAAAATTAATTTGTCGGGTTGCTTGCTTAGTCTTTTTATTCAAAAGGTTTGTCCATGCAGATCACGTAACCCTAGCATTCTTTTCTATAGAACTCAACATGTAAAACATGCTCATGAAATTCTAAAATATGCTTGATAACGCGATAAACCTAGCATGCTTACTATGCGCGTCCAATTACGTAAAACACATAAAGGTTTGTCAACGTAATATAAACATACATAGCATGCTCTTGCATTATATAAACATCCACGACATGCATATGAACGATAAAATAAAATAAAACGCTCATCGCGCTCAATCGTGAAACCCGCACATTTAAATCTAATCTATTACATAGATTTACAAAGTGCAATTAAACTTGAAACGGGCCTCGCGTGCAGGCACGGACGGATTCAACAATTTGGGCCTCGCGTGCACGGGCACGGACCGAAAATCTGGAAAAGCGGGTGCGGGCGGGTCGGCTGTCATCTTGGGCCACGCGCTAGGGCAAGGCCCGGCCAGCGCCCACCTCTTGCTGCGCCTTCGCGTGTCCTCGCGGGCTACTCGCGATCGCTAAAGCGACCGCGACCGACGAGCGGAACATGCGTGGCCACCGCCCGAGCAATCGAACGTAGCCGAGACGTCGTCGCCCGGCGGCGAAACTTCGCGATCGCGATGCGCTTTCATGCGCCGGGTTTCGCGAACAGCGCCGTCGCCCGCTAGCTCGCCGCCGCTTGCTTCGCGGCCTTATCTCGCGATCGCTAGATCGCTCGCGTGGCGCCGGATCTCGTCTTGTGACGCACGCCCGTCGCCCGCGCGCCGCGATCGCCCTCGTGATCGCGAGGCTCGCCACAGATACCGCCCGAGGGCCGCCGAGATACTGTTTTTCCGTCATTTTGTTCTTCGTTCTTTCGTCTTCGTTCTTCTTTTACGGATAAGATTTACATAATAAAATCTAATCTAACCACGGATTTTCTCGTGGTGAAAACAACAACATCCGACAAAATAATAAGCGAGCCACGATGAGCAGCGGATCCACAATTAAATTAAACGCACGTAATAATCAAACGTGAATTAATCCAGCGAGCCAAGATTACGATCCCGTGCTCGATACCAATGTAGGAAAACGTATGTTAACCTCGCCCGAGGATCCATCTTGGGTGTTTAATTCACCATACATTGATTATAAACCTAGCATGCGTCTATATAATTAAATCGCAACACGTTGGGGTTTACACGTGTTTACCTTTGGATCTCAAGAGGTCGATGGAACGAGATGAGCGGATTGAGCGGATCGGACTCGTGCTTTGACCTTACGGGCGTATCCGGTTGCCCAATCTCCAACGCGTCGAGTGAGGGCGATCTATGGAGAATGCTTGGAAAATCACCCAATGCTCTCACCAAGCTCTCGAAAATTCTCTCTCAAATATGTGAGATGGCGAAAATCTTCTTCACAATATGTGAGCATTAACTGAGACTTTATCTCATACCTTATATTTATAATGCACTACCTTAATCCCATATGGAAACTACCATAATCCTATATGGAAATTACCATAATCCTATATGGAATATTACCATAATCTTAGGATTATTTCCATACTCGTGATTATTTCCATACTCTCGAGATTATTACCATAATCTTATATGGAAAGGATCTATGCATATACCATAAATATAATTATATCCTTATGGATAAAGAGAATAAAATCTTGCTAATTGTGCATCATGGGCGCGATTTTCCTCTTGCTACGGGCTGGATGGGCCGGCCAGAGGATCAAATGTAAGGAATAAAGATGGGCCTCAAATAAATTAATTATCTTATGTTCAGGCCGAACATAAATTAATTTATAAACATTCGATCATGCCACTAGAGAAAGAATGTTGACTTACCCTTTATTACCAAGTTGAGTCGGGCTTGCACTTAGACATTACGAATCCCGTATTTAAGATATCGAGCGTCCATTAATCATTTATAGCAATCATCGCTTAAAACGATTAATAACTTCATTTCCTTAAGTAGTACCACTCAACCTTATTATTGTACTTGAGCTAACTCAACTGCGGGGTTTAGTACAATAAACCTTTGAGCTCCTTAAGGGGCGTCATCATCCTAAACGGATACGTGACTCGACTGAGATAACTAGCGTGACATACAAGATCGCCACCACCCAAGATGCGAGAATCTTGGGTTAGAACATATAACCCTCACTCATAACAAGTCAAAGTGATGGTCGACAACTCATACTCACCTAATACCTTATCGAGGTTTAGATCATCGTAAGTCACCGAGATCTTGGTTCTTCACGACGGTCGAAAGAAGAACTCATCTCATCGTGATCCTTCAATACGTCGACGTGCCAGATAGACAAGCAACTAAGTCAAGTCACTTATTATCTATCTGCGGCCTAAACCGACAACTCGTCCTTAAGTCGTCTCACCAGAAACTTTTATATCTCATTAAGCTTGACCAATCATACGCACTTACGTGATCTTCTACACACCGTATGATCTAACTTATATATGAGATAAGGGGACACGATATATGCAATCAAGTACTCAAATCGGATAGGAGATTGTAATAGTGGTAATAGAAACATTGTATACAAGCTCAACCAAACCGCTTTCAAGATACAAATCCAACAATCTCCCACTTATACTAAAGCAAACTTTTAGTATACAATGTGTCTCTACTAGCTATTACAAACAACCATCACTTTGCTTCTCCCACTTATACAAAAGTTTCCTTTCTAAGTGGGTGCCATCATCTGCAATCGAGTCCTCTAACGTGTCCATCGTAGACTTTTTGCGGCGAGCTCTTCGTGAATGGATCTCGCTAGATTTTCCGTCGTATCAATCTTTTCAATCAACACGTCACCTCGTCTAACGATTTCTCGTATGACATGGTACTTTCTCTCTATGTTTAGTCGCCTTGTGGGTCCGTGGTTCCTTCGAGTTTGCCTCGCACCGAGTTATCACAATAAACTATGATACTCTTGGGCAAAGCGGTACCACACCCGATCCATGAGGTAGTTCTTGAACCATCTGACCTCCTTAGAAGCCTCCGGCGGCTACATATTCGCTTCCATGGTAGAGTCCGCAATGCATCGCCGCTTTGCACTCATGAGATCGGCTCCACCTCCCAAGGTAAACACATAGCCCGAGGTTGACTTTTTCTCATCACGGTCGGCTTGGAAATCCGAGTCTCAGATAACCCAAAGGCATTAGACTATCTCGCATGGTAACCAGCCTATAATCTCGAGTCCTTTTCGGTACTTGAGTATATGCTTCTATCGATCCAATGAGCTTGTCGAGGTTAGGCGATATCTAGCTACTATGCTACCGTGACATGCGTATATCGGGCCTCGTACATAGCATTGCGTACATGAGACTTCCTACGGCGAGCGTAAGGAACTTGTCTCATTCCTCTATCTCCTTTGTAGTCATAGGTGATCGTGTCTTAGATAAAGGAACGCCATATGCGAAAGGTAGCAATCCTTTCTTGGCGGTCTGCATACTAAAACGAGTAATTACAAGATCAATGTAAGGCGCCCGAGATAAGCTCAACATTTTCTTCTTGCGATCTCGTAAACCTTGATCCCAAGAATGTCTGTTGCATCTCCTAAGTCTTTCATTTGAAACGATCGGATAGCCAACTCTTTACGTCGATAACGACTTCACGTTGTTGCCCGACTAGAAGGATGTCATCTACATAAAGTGCAAGAAATACCACATCACCGTTGACATCTAACCGATACACACAACTCTCGCTAGGCAACTGGGTAAATCCATAGGACTTTACTACCTCGTCAAAGCGTAAGTTCCATGATCGGAGGTTCGCTTAAGTCCATAAATGGACTTCTTAAGCTTCCATACTAGATGCTTCTTCACCTTTACCACATAACCTTCGAGTTCTTTGCATATAGATGTCTCTACCTTCCTCAAGGTAACCGTTTAGAAAAGCGGTTTTAACATCCATTGCCAAACCTCTAGGTTCAAGTGGGCTGCTATGGCTAGAAGAATTCGATGGACTTGAGCATTGCTACGGTGAAAAGGTCTCATCGAAATCGATGCCCTCAATCGAGTGTACCGCTTTACAAGCACGGCTTTAAAAGCGAAACCTCTCCATCGGAATCTCTCTCCTCTTGTATATCCACTTACTACCTATGGCTTCCTTGCCATCCGGTAGAGGTGTCTTTCATATACATCCATAGCCGTTATGGACTCCGTTTCTAAGTCCATAGCGGTGTGCCATAATCTTGCATCAATATCTTGTATCGCCTCCTTGTATGTCCATGGGTCGATTATTGCATGTTCGTCTGCTGGGACTAAATCCAAGATTCACCCACGAACATAAATCGCTCGGGTTGACGAACAACCCTCCCACTGACGAGGTTCTACAGCACAATGGCAACGGTGGGTGCAGATACTTGTGGTTCTCTAACTAGCACAACTTGCTGTGTAGGTACCACTTATGCGGTCGGTATCTCCAATGAACTCGACCCACTTCAATTTCTTGAAGTATCTCGTGTCGATCCTCCCACTAGACTCGACATCTCGCACCTTTGGCCTAATCGGTGGTGGAATACGATCATCTTCTAATTCTTGAAGAATGATTTCAACTTTGGACTTATGATTTTCATATAATCCTCTTCTAAGAATCGGGCATTAGTGCTAATAATGACCTTCCGATCCTTAGGACTATAGAATAAACCACCTTCGCTCCTCTAGGATAGCCATAAACAGCCTTGCGTCGATCTAGCCTCCAACTTGTCGCCTTTTGTTCAAAGACACATGTCTTGGGATCGCCCCATATCCTTATGTGGCTTAAACCGGGCTTCGCCCAAACCACAACTCGAAGGGGTCTTTTCGACTGACTTGGACGGTACTAGATTTAGCAAGTATGCCGCCGTCTCTAAGGCATATCCCCAGAACGAAATAGGCAATGTAGCATAACTCATCATAGATCTAACCATTTCCAAAAGAGTCATATTTCTTCGCCCGACACACCATTTCTTTGTGGTGTGCCCGGTGAAATCTTGCCGGGATGTAATCCCACACTTCACTAGATAGTCCATAAACTCGTTCTTGAGGTATTCGCCACCGCTATCGAACGCAGTGACTTGATACTTTACCTAGCTTCGTCTCCACTCCGCCTTAAATTCTTTGAATTTCTCAAAGCATTCGGACTTGCGGTGAAGGTATACGTATCCGCACCTTGAGTAATCGTCGATGAAAGTGACAAAATACTCGTATCCTCCACGAGCTTGTGTGGACATCGGTCCACACGGTCGAAATGGACTAACTCCACATTTCTTTGGCTCTATAACCCTTCGCTTTGAAGGTGCAGTCGACATCTTACCTTCTATACAGATTCGCAGACGGGGAGCGAGTAACCGTGAGATTACCCAACGCTCCATTCTTAGCCGCCTTTGGATCCTATTTAGATTGATGTGACCTAATCTAAGATGCCGGAGAAAAGTAGAGTCATCTTGAAGAAAACTTTCTCTTTTTAGGGTTTGATGAAGATGCAACATAGTTATAGGTATTATGTTTTGCGTAAATAGTATAAAGCGAATTATATAAAGTGCCAACACGGATAACCGTCATTTCTTATGATAGAAACACCACTATCAAAAATAACGAGAATATCCATGAGTAAATAATTTGAAACAGAACAAGGTTCCACGAAAATCCGGCACATATAAAACGTCTTTCAAAACTAAAACTGTTGTCCCAAAACATAAAGAAACATCTCCAACTGCAACAGCCTTCGACTTTCGCGTTGCCCATGGAGATCGTTATCTCGCCATCAAACAGCCTCCACTTGTCCGCAGGAACCCACGCAGGTGTAACAAACATGATCGAGCTATGCCGTATCTACTACCCAAGAATGGGTAGAACAAGTCGCTAAACATGTTTCCGTTACTAAAGCAAACGGCGTACTTGAGCCTCGAGCATAGGGCACTTGGCCTTCCAATGCCCGATCTTACCACTTGAAGCACTTGCCCTTCTCCTTTGGCTTCTTCAAGCCTCCGGTGGCAACCATGTTCTTGCTCCCATTACTCCCACTATTTCCCTTGCCTTTACCACCTTTGGTACCCCTTTTTCTATTTCCATTTTGCGATGAAAATTTTGGGCCCTTAGATGTGCTAGCAAGAGCATGTGCTCCTTTTCCCATAACTCCTTCCGCAGCAACGAGATCATTAAGCAACTGACTAAGTGTAAACTCGGTCTTGCTCATGATTGCATTCACGCGAAAGTTCTCAAAAGACTTGGGCAGTGTGTTGAGGATGATATCGACCTTGGCTTCGCCGTCAATACCTCCTCCCAACTGATCAAGACTATCCATGAGATGAGTCATGTGGGAGACATGTTCATGGACCGAACTTCCTTCTTCCATCTTACACGCCAAGATTTCTCTCATTGTGTGGAAGCGGACTGTCCGATCCGACTGCCCAAACTTACTCTCGAGACTTGACCAAATATCGTCGCGTGCGCCATCGATCGATGTTTGAAACTGCAAGCCTTTGGACATCGTAGTCATCATATAGCATTTAGCCATATTGTTCGACTTATTCCAAAGTCTTGACTCTCATTGCTCATTAGTCGATCGTCGATAGGGCATCGGGTTTAGGAGTAGTGAGAACAAACATGTGTTCTTCAAATGATAAGAACATATTCCATGTTTCGCTTCCACTCGATAAAATTTGGACCGATAACGGATTTTGTGCGAGCATATTGATAATCGGCGTAAGAGACATATCTGAAACGATAATGTAAACACATAAGCATACGATCACAAATAATTCGTAACAATAATATTGTAACCTTTTGATAAAACAATATTAATTGAAACCTCCAATCGCCCAAAGAATTCCACATGCAAGCCACGCGTGTGGACGTTTACACATGAACCCCTCGACCAGACTAAAATATACCTTTTAGTCATTTAATTTCAATCCATGTCAACTTATCCTTATGACAAATAAAATTAATGATTGGACCTTACTAGACCACATCACTATCGCAAGAGGACTTCATGGGAAGTTGTACTTGAGGTGATGTCTAAGCAATGACCACAATTTTAACAAAAAATGAATTCTTAGAATTGGTATACTCACTCGGACCATATCGCTTCAATTCAAATTCTTTTGTTATCTCATTTATATCTATCTCTAGAGAACTTATGAAAATCGCACATGCAAGCCACGCAGCGTGTGGGCGCCATACATGAAACTCCCACTACTCAATAGATTTAAAAGTTTTATTTAGAAATCTCATCTAACAAACTTATGATAAACAAGGCAAGCAAGCCACGCGTGTGGGCGTTTACTCACGGTCGTCTCACTTTGTTTAGAGATCAAAAGTGGAGGTCTTGACATTTTAATTTGAAAAATTAATTTGTCGGGTTGCTTGCTTAGTCTTTTTATTCAAAAGGTTTGTCCATGCGATCACGTAACCCTAGCATGCTTTTCTATAGAACTCAACATGTAAAACATGCTCGCAGAATTCTAAAATATGCTTGATAAACGCGATAAACCTAGCATGCTTACTATGCGCATCCAATTACGTAAAACACATAAAGGTTTGTCAACGTAATATAAACATACATAGCATGCTACTGCATTATATAAACATCCACGACATGCATATGAACGATAAAAATAAAATAAAACGTTCATCGCGGCCCAATCGTGAAACCTGCACATTTAAATCTAATCTATTACATAGATTTACAAAGTACAGAATTAAACTTCGAAAACGGGCCTCGCGTGCACGGGCACGGACCGGATTCAACAATTTGGGCCTCGCGTGCACGGGCACGGACCGGAAAATCTGGAAACGCAGTGCCGGCGGGTCATTGTCTGTCTTTGCCACGCGCTAGGGCAAGGCCCGCCCGCGCCGACCTCTTGTCTCGCGCGCCGCGTGTCCCTCGCGGGCTACCTCGCGATCGCTAAAGCGACCGCGACCCGACAAGCGAACATGCGTGGCCACCGCCCGAGCGCCAACGTCTGCCGAGAGGCGTCGTCGCCCGGTGACAAACTTCGCGACCGCTAGTACGCTTTCATGCGCCGGGTTTCATGCGCGACAGCGCCCCCGCCGCTAGCTCGCTCGCTCGCTTGCTGCGGCCTTATCTCGCGACCGCTAGATCGCTCGCGTGGCGCCAGGATCTCGTCTTGTGAACGCACGCCCGTCGCCCGCGCCTCGTGATCGCCCTCGCGACCGCGAGGCTCGCCGCGAGATACCGCCGAGGGCCGCCGAGATACTGTTTTTCCGTCGTTTTGTTCTTCGTTCTTTCGTCTTTCGTTCTTTTACGGATAAGATTTACATAATAAAATCTAATCTAACCACGGATTTTCTCGTGGTGAAAACAACAACATCCGACAAAATAATAAGCGAGCCACGATGAGCAGCGGATCCACAATTAAATTAAACGCACGTAATAATCAAACGTGAATTAATCCAACAGAGCCAAGATTACGATCCCGAGCTCGATACCAATGTAGGAAAACGATGTTAACCCTCGCCCGAGGATCCATCTTGGGTGTTTAATTCACCATACATTGATTATAAACCTAGCATGCGTCTATATAATTAAATCGCAACACGTTGGGGTTTACGTGTTTACCTTTGGATCCGAAGAGGTCGATGGAGCGAGATGAGCGGATTGAGCGGATCGGACTCGTGCTTTGACCTTCGGGATGTATCCGGTTGCCCAATCTCCAACGCGTCGGTGAGGGCGATCTATGGAGAATGCTTGGAAAATCACCCAATGCTCTCACCAAGCTCTCGAAAATTCTCTCTCAAATATGTGAGATGGCCGAAAATCTTCTTCACAATATGTGAGCATTAACCTAGACTTTATCTCATACCTTATATTTATAATGCACTACCTTAATCCCATATGGAAACTACCATAATCCTATATGGAAATTACCATAATCCTATATGGAATATTACCATAATCTTAGGATTATTTCCATACTCTCAGGATTATTTCCATACTCTCAAGATTATTACCATAATCTTATATGGAAAGGATCTATGCATATACCATAAATATAATTATATCCTTATGGATAAAGAGAATAAAATCTTGCTAATTGTGCATCATGGGCGCCGATTTTCCTCTTGCTACGGGCCCGGATGGGCCACCAGGATCAAATGCAAGGAATAAAGATAGCCTCAAATAAATTAATTATCTTATGTTCACCCGAACATAAATTAATTTATAAACATTCGATCATGCCACTAGAGAAAGAATGTTGACTTACCCTTTATTACCGAAGTTGAGTCGGGCTTGCACTTAGACATTACGAATCCCGTATTTAAGATATCGAGCGTCCATTAATCATTTATAGCAATCGATCGCTTAAAGCGATTAATAACTTCATTTCTTAAGTAGTACCACTCAACCTTATTATTGTACTTGAGCTAACTCAACTGCGGGGTTTAGTACAATAAACCTTTGAGCTCCTTAAGGGCGTCATCATCCTAAACGGATACGGTGACTCGTCATGAGATAACTAGCGTGACATACAAGATCGCCACCACCCAAGATGCGAGAATCTTGGGTTAGAACATATAACCTCACTCATAACAAGTCAAAGTGATGGTCGACCTCATACTCACCTAATACCTTATCGAGGTTTAGATCATCGTAAGTCACCGAGATCTTGGTTCTTCACGACGGTCGAAAGAAGAACTCATCTCATCGTGATCCTTCATACGTCGAGACGCATCAAGATAGACAAGCAACTAAGTCAAGTCACTTCTATCTATACTGCAGCCCAAACCGACAACTCGCCCTTAAGTCGTCTCACCAGGAAACTTTTATATCTCATTAAGCTTGACCAATCATACGCACTTACGTGATCTTCTACACATCGTATGATCTAACTTATATATGAGATAAGGGACACGAATATATGCAATCAAGTATTCAAATCGAGATAGGAGATTGTAATAGTGATAACAGAAACATTGTATACAAGCTCAACCAAACCGCTTTCAAGATATACAAATCCAACATTAGTCTGCTCCCGAGTCCATGAATTTCTCGTGTTCCCCAAACCTTCTCTTCTTAGAGACGAGCTCCTTAAAAAACTTGACATAAGCCGGCACATTTCTGATCACGTGAAATAGGGGCAAATTAACATTCACCTTGGACAGGAGTTTATAGAACTCATTGAATCGTCGGCCTTGTTTTTCGTTCTTCAACCGATGTGGAAAGGGTATCGGTGGAATGTAAGGGTTTGTAGCCTTATGCAGTTTGACCTCAGCCTCTTTCTTCTTTTCAACCTCTTGTGTCTGCAGCGGCTTGTTTGATGACTCTCCCACTTCATTCGCCACAACTCGGTCACTCCTTATAACACTGATCGCATGAGCCTGATGAGGCTGGTTTGGAAGTTTTCCCACTCCTCCTTGCTGCAATAGCTCGTTCAGCGTGCTAGCAAGCTGTCCTATTTGCGTCTCTAAACGCTTGTTCGTGGAGTCTTGAGCATCCATTCTTTGGGCGAAAGCATCCATTCTTTGGGTGATCATATCCTCCCAAGCTGATCTCTGAGGTAGTGGTGGAGGTGCCCGACATCGCTATTGCCGCGGAACCTAACCGCTGGAGAATCTACGATCGTGGGGGTTGTTGCTGCTGCGGATAGTGCCTCTACTGCTGGAACTACTGCGGCTGTGGAGGTCTTTGGTATGGCGCATTCTGGTTCGAACTCTGCCCTTGATTTTGGTTCCTCCATCCCCCGTTAAATTGTTGCTGATTGGGTTTGAACTGCTGTCTACGTTGAAATCCTTGCATAGCATATGCATCGGCTTCGCCTTTGGAGTTATGCTCTCCCATCCTGGGACACGTATCAACATTGTGCCCAAGTTCATTGCAGATTCCCCAAGGTTTCATGAATTCCTTGTTCCGTGCTGGTGGATCAGGCTTCTTCAACTTAAGTTCTTGCACCTCCCTCATAAGCTCAACCACTTGCTTATTCATGTCGATGGGAGGGGTGACGCACGTGCTTGCTCTTTCACCCCATTGGATTTACTGCCGCCGAAGTAGCAGCCATAGCTTCAAAAATGTCTACGATATCTGCTGCCGTTCGAGAACCAATATCTCCACCTGTAGCATTGTCCACCATATACTGAAGACTCTGAGTCAATCCATCGTAAAAGAATTGATAGAGAATTTCATCTGGCAAGGCATGGTGAGGGCACTTCTACAATAAGTCCCTGAACCGTTCCCAAGCTTCATGGAATGACTCGTCTGACGTCTGATAAAAGGTCATGATCTGTGACCTCAACTCCTGACTCTTTTTATTGGGATAATATTTCGTCATGAATTTATCCACCACGGCATTCCAACTCTGCAGAGAGTTGGTGAGAAGTGCCAGGAACCACGACTTTGCCCTATCCTTTAGGGTGTACGGGAAACAACGCATCTTCAACTGGTCTTCATTTAGTCCTCCCAACGGGAAGGACTGCAATACCGAGCAAAATTCTCTTATGAACCCCAAGGCAACCTCACTAGCAAGCCCATGAAAAGTAGGCATGAGCGAGAAATGGTTCGGGTTCAGCTCATAGTCACGTGCAGCCGGTCCAAGAACTATTGGGGAAGTAGCTGCCCCAATCATCGGCAAATAGAAATCACGCAATGCACGTGTATTTTCACCATCTCTCTCAACGGGGGAGTATTCTCAACAACAGGTTGATCTCTGATTATCGGCTCTGACTGTTCACCACTCACAGAAGTGCCACCAAACTCCTCCAGTGCCGGAAGAAGCGATCTTTTAGATCTTCGAATGTGATCCAATGGGGTAGCAAGCGGTCTATTTAGACTGCGGCGACCTAGCATACACAACACTCAAATAAGAAAGGATCACACGCAACTGGAGAATAACAAAATAAAAACGAAAAGAAACACAGAAAATAATCAACACTAACAATATGCCTAAAGTTTTCCCCGACAACGACGCCAAAATTTGTTTCAATCAAAAGTGTTCTCTTAATTGACTCATAATCGAATGAGGTGTTGTAATAGGGAAAGTTAACCCTAGTCGTCTCTCAAGAAAAACTTAACAGGGCTTATTGTTCGTGTCAAACACATAAAACGGTAAATCCTAAACACTCTAATACCAACATAGGGTTTTGAATGAATAGGCATTAAAATACAGAAAATAAACAGCAATCCTAAGCTAGGGGTTGTCAATCCCTAGTTGAATCTATGAAAAATACGAAAGCAGGAAGCCAAACATAGAACAAACTAAACTAGATCATCAAACACAAAGCAATAAAATTCATCGGAGAATAATTCAACATACTACTAACATTCAAAACCAATTGCATAGAATGTAAACGTATCTAAAAGCCGAGAGAAACAGAATCAAAGCAAAGACCAATAATCCAAAGGCTACTAAATAGTTGAATCCATATAAATCATTAAGCAAGAAATCCTATAGTAATGATCGGTAAATCAAATAGCATAAATTTGTATATCCAAGAGCATAAGTCTATAGCATGAAATGATGAACAAATGTTTTAATTGAAGAAATAAAAGCAAGAAATTAAACTAATATTTATCTCTGTGTCGTCGCCTGAAGCTCCAGAAATTGATGTCGAAGGAGAACACTGCGGCTGTGTAAAATTCAGAACTCCAGATAAAAATGACCTAGCGCGTATATATTAAATGAGAGTGAGCGCCGGTTGCAATGTGAGCGCAGGTTGAGCGGAGAGTTATGACATGAAGGTGAGCGCCGGTTTGGAGAAAGCGCCGGTTGTGGAAATGTTCTGTATTGAACATGAGCGCTGGTTTGAGGTTTGCGAGCACGGCGATGAGTTTCTGTTCCAAAAGTGAACGCTCGCTGGGAACGAGCACTCATGGATGAGGAGCCGCTGTCTCATAACTGAGCGCTGGCTTAAAATGAGCGGGCGCGTAAAGGAGGCAAGCGGGCGTTCAGGCGTGAACGCGCGAGGGAAATTGGCGAGCGGCCGCTCGAAGGCAGCGCCGGATGAGCGCTTGAGGGGCGCTCGAGTTGAGCATTGTCTGAGGATGAGTGGCAGCGGGCGTTCGGGTTCGAACGGGAGCTCGGCGAAATGCGCGCTGGCAACGTGGGCAACGAGCGGGCGCTCGGTGTAACGCGCGTGGGAGATGCGGCAACGCACGCTGTGTCACGAGGGAAAAGCGCGAGCGGGCACTCGCGGTTGAGCGCCGGATGGCTGGGCGCTGGGCATGGGCGCGCGAGGTTGGGCGAACAAGCAACGCGCGCTGGCTGGAACGTGCGCGGGGGCTGGTGGCCAAACGCCGGTTGGGGTCGAGCGTCGGATGGAAGCGGGCGTTGCGGGGTGAGCGTGCGCTGCGGACGTCGCTGGCGTTGTGGCCACGGGCGTTGCGGGTGGAACGTCGGTTGGGTTGGAGGCGCTGGTCTGAAACGCCGGTGGACAAAACGCACGCGCTGGGTGGCCGGGCGTTGCGGTTGAGGCGCGCGCGTGGGCTGCGGTGCTCTTTGTCGAGCGCCTAGCTCGACTTTGAGTATTCACCCCGTTCTCCTTCGTCTGAACTCCAAATTAGGATCCGTTAACGCCTACGAACTCCTATCAAGATGCTCTTCAATATGCTTGATCCTTGGCAGATCCATTTCATCCTATTTAATACCTTTTTCTTATAAAACATCGAAACAAATCAAGTAAGTCCGAATCGATAAATACTAATCAAAACGACTGCATAAATAGAACAAACCATGAGAAACAGCATGCACAAAGATATGAATAATAAGCACAAATTCATGCTAAACATGATCCTCAACACTTTGCGCAAATCTTTTGATGACTTCCGTTATGGAGTAGTACTTTATGATAAGAGTTATACTCTAGATTCATTGCAAGAGGATCTAGTAACAAAAGAACGCAAAATGGGCAAAGGTGCACAGTCTTAAGTACGCACCTCAAGGAAAACCACTGTTTTATCGAAAGATAAAAAGTTGAAGTGGAATTCAAGAGATGTTATGGCTAAAGAAAATAGTGGGAGTAATTGTTTCAACTAAAAGTGTCCTCTTAATTGACTCATAATCGAATGAGGTGTTGTAATAGGGAAAGTTAACCCTAGTCGTTTCTCAAGGAAAACTTAACAAGGCTATTGTTCGTGTCGAATACATAAAGCGGTAAATCATAAACACTCTAATACCAACATGGGTTTTTGTAGGGATGGCAATGGGCGGATGCGGATCGGATCGGCTGATCCGCATCCGCATCCGATTTTTTTGCTTTGGTCCGATCCGTCCGGATCCATTGGATCCAAAAATTAAATCCGCATCCGCATCCATAAGATCCACAGGTCCGTGGTCTAGACCCGATCCATATGTTTTCGCTTCTAAAATAAATTCTAATCAACTATAATTCACAGTAACACCATAATAATCTAAATGCATAATAATACTATAATAATTATTTAAAATTTCTACAATTATCACTATATTGGAAGACGTTAGTTATAGATTTACTATAAAGTAGGAAGCAACAAACAACTCGATCGTCGGTGGTGTAAGTAACGCGACCCGCCGTGAATGCCGATAGATACATAATTGAGAGTATTTGAAATGAAATTTGGAACATATTTGTTTTGGAATAATTTGAAAAAGAAAATTGAAGAGTTTTAAGTTGGAGTTATGTATTTAATTATAATAAAAATAATATATATATATATAAACTAAATGGATTTTGGAATGGAAAATTGGGAATAGACGAGGCAGACGAAATAGAAATTATTTAGGTTAACTAATTTAATTATAATAAAATAATATATATATATATATAATTGGCGGGTCCACGGGCCGGATCGGACCGGATCCGGTCTTAAAACCTAAACCCGCATCCGGATCCGAAATATTGATATATGTTCCAGATCCGTCCGGATCCGTCGGTCCAGATTTTTAGGATCCGATCCTTAAAATGGATCCGGATCCACGGATCCGACCGGATCCTGGATCTGTTGCCATCCCTGGGTTTTTGATCAAACGGGAATTGAAAAGCTAAAAACAAAAATAAATAACGGAAAGCAATCTAACTAGGGGTTGTCAATCCCTAGTGGAGAACCTAAGAAAACACGAAAGCAGGAAGCTAAGCAAAGAACCAATTAATCTAGATCATCAAACAAGAAGCAATAAAATTAAGCGAAGAACGATTCAACACTATACTAAAATCCAATATCAATTGCATCCAACAGAAATCTCAAACAATGATATTATGTAATTCAATCAAACAATAATCATAAAGCAAAGTACGTAAATTGATCGAATGAAGTTCAACACAATTATAAAATATCCAGAATCAACAATGGAATTGAATCTACAATAATCTCAAAACAACTCGTAAATGATGCAAAGGAATTCAACAAGAACCACAAAACTAAATGTAATAATCGAAAAGATTAAAACAGGAATCACATACTCTTAAAATGATGCTCAATCTCTCTCTCGTTGTCGCTTGTCGAAGAACGGAACAGTGGCTGCGTAAAAATCCGAACACCTGATAAAAATGACCTAGCGCGTATATATATATTAAATGAGAGTGAGCGCCGGTTGTAATGTGAGCGCAAGTTGAGCGGAGAGTTATGACATGAAGGTGAGCACCGGTTTGGAGGGAACGCCGGTCGAGAAAACGTTTTATATTGAACATGAGCGTCGGTTCAAGGTGAGCGAGCACGGCGATGAGCTTCTTTTCCCAAAGTGAACGCCGGCTTAGATCGAGCGTTCGCTCACAAGATTGCACTGACTCAGAAGCGAACGCCGGCTCAAGGGTGAGCGTGCGCGCGGGCGGACGAGCGCCGGGTGAGGCGTGAGAGCGCAAGGGAAAGGCGCAAGCGGGCGCTCGCGGTTGAGCACCGGATGGCTGGGCGCTAGGCATGGGTGCGCGAGGTTGAACGAACAGGCAACGCACGGCGAACGGGCGCTGGGTTCCCAGCATCGGATGTAGACCAGACGCGAGGTGGAACGGGAGCTGGGTTCCCAGCACCACGGAGCTGGGTGCTAGAATGGAGGTGAACGTGCGCGGAGATGGCGACACGAGTGCACGCCGTAAATTTCTGGGCGAAGCGGGCGCCAAAGACCGAGCGCCGGATGCACGGGCGAGCGGGTGCGGGTGGGTGGGCGAAAGAAGCGCTGGAGACACAGCGCGCACGGGTGGAGACGGCCTCGCCGGGCGCCGAGGAGCGAATGGGAGCTGGCTGGGCGAGGACTGCGTGCGCGCGGGTGCGCTTGGTCGACGCCGGGCTCGGCGTGCGACGGGTGCCGTGCACGACTTTGACTATTCGCCCCGTTCTCCCTCGTCTGAACTCCGAATTAGGATCCATTTTCGCCTACGGACTCCTATCGAAAAGCTCTTCATTATAATTGATCCTTGGTAGACCCATTTCATCCTATTTAATGCCATTTTCCTACAAAACATCGAAACTAACCAAGTAAGTCTGAATCGATAAATACTAATCAAATCAACAACATAAATAGGACAAATCACTGAAAATGACCTGCAAAACAATACCAAAAATAAGCACAAAATGAAACCAAACAAATCCCCCACAATTATCCATTTGCTTGTCCTCAAGCAAAGTCTATAGTAATAAGAGTAGAAGAATAACTCATGCAACTAAACTCTTAATCCAATCAATCAAACCTCTTTTTGTAATTCCCCCAAACATGATGAATAAATAATCAAAGTTAATGTGAAACAAATCTAAGATTGTGATAATGTCAAATAAACAAGTAGGTGATTTTTGCTCAGACCCAACTCTCCGCTAGAGGTGAATTAACTAAAATGGTTTCCTTTAGCAACGAGTTTCTTTCGAGAACACAAAGAAAGTATTAACAGATTTTGGAACAATGTTCGAAAGGTGAACTCTCGATGAACTCAAGTCTCCTATCATGGTTTCCCATGTCCATTTCTCAATTTACGAGAAAGAGGGGCAGAGTCCCATCCTCCATTTCAACAATCTCAACAATTAAATAGAGTTTTCATTCTCCTCATTTTCTACTTTTTTCTCTTTTTCTCTTTTTAGGAAACAAGTATATAGGTAACCACAATGTTAACACTACCCCTAGCATTAGTCGGACAAATCACATCAATAACCCCCGATTTAAGATTAATTCACACAATCTCGTCAATTCACATTGCACTTCAATAACATAACATCAAGATAAACGAGAAATACATCAAGGTTTGACCAATACCACAGAGTTCATGTGCACAAATCACAATCCTAACTTATTCGCATAGACAAAAACTTGATTCCAAGAGATCAAAATAAGCACATCACCAAGCATGCAAAAATATAAGACACGCATACAAAACCAAATAATCTTCCCCATACACTAAAATCGAACATTGTCCTCACTGCTCTAAACATTAATAGCACAAAAATGGTCAATAGAGGATGAGACTTCCCTGATAATAGATGGCAGAAACAGGGTTTGAATGTGAGCATGCACGACAGAGTTGGAGTATCCCGGCTTCACCACACTGCTTACAACGTTCCAATTCTGAGCAAAACAAACTCAACGACAACAGATAGATCAACGAGAACAACGGAACAAACAAAAGAGAACGAAAGAAAAAGAACAGAAAAATCCATGGGTATACTCCCACGTAGTACTCAGTTTTACGTCGTGAGCACGACGTAATCCAGTCAGAGACAGATAGGATCGATGAGCATGGAGTTCTCTAGTCCTTTCGGACCATCCCCTTGATCAAAGAAAGGTCTCACCCGCTGTCCATTCACAGTAAAAGATCCGTTGGTGTTGGGATCGCGGAGTAAGACTGCTCCATAAGGAAACATCTTTTCAATTATGTAATGACCACTCCATCCAGAGTTGAGCTTCTCGGGGCAGGACTTCAAACGAGATTGAAAACGTAAAATCTTCATTCCCGACTTTAAATCCTTGTTAACTCTCCGCCGATCATGTATCTGTTTCACTTTTCCCTTGCATAAATTTGCATTCTCACCCTGCAACAAAACATTCTCGGCCAAGGGATGAACAGCATCTACAGGAGCATGATTATCAATGAATTTAATAGAGGGAGATATCACACTATCATGTGCAGAGAAAGACACAGATTCACCAAGTACAGTCATTTTCAATGTGCCATTCTTAACATCAATTAGGGTATTGGTTGTGGCCATGAATGGCCTCCCCAACAACAGTGTGTGTTCCTCCCCATCTTCCCTAACATCTCCCATATCCAAAACAACAAACCATTTTTACTAAAATATCCTCGACAATACCCTTGGGGTATCTCACGGACCTATCAGCTAATTGTAGACACATCCTAGTGGGTTTTAGTTCACCTAATCCTAATCGTTTGAACATTAAATAAGGCATAAGATTAATCCCGCCCCAAATCAAGCATGCCAGAAACTTCTTTCCCGTTACCTAAAGCAATCTTAATAATAAAACTACCTGGATCCCGGAGCTTGGGAGGCAACTGGTGCTGTAGGGTGGAATTAGCTGCTCCCGAGACCATGACTTTCTCGTGCTCCCCAAACCTTGTCTTCTTTGAGATGAGCTCCTTGAAAAATTTGGCGTAAGCCGGCACATTTCTGATCACGTCCAATAGGGGAAAATTAACACTCACCTTGGACAGGAGTTTAAAGAACTCATTGAATCGTCGGTCCTGCTTCTCGTTCTTCAACCGATGTGGAAAGGGTATCGGTGGAATGTAAGGGTTTGTTGCCTTAAGCAATCTGGCATCGGTTTCTTTCTTCTTTTCCACCTCCTCTGACTGCAGCAGCTTGTTTGATGACTCTCCCACTTCATTCGAAACAATTCGATCACTCCTTAGAACACTGATCGCATGAGCCTGATGAGGCTGGCTTGGAAGTTTCCCCGCTGCTACTTGCTGCAATAGCTCGTTCAACATGCTGGCAATCTGTCCTATTTGCGTCTCTAAACGCTTGATGGTGGAATCTTGAGCATCTATTCTTTGGGTGATCATATCCTCAAAAGCTGGTCTCTGAGGTGGTGTTGGAGGTGCCCGTTGATACTGCTGCTTCTCCGCAGAACTGCTTCTTTGTGGGGTTGTTGCCGCCGGGATAGTGCTCTATTCTTTGGCTCAAACTGCTTGTGGAGGTCTTTGGTATGGCGCATTCTAGTTTGAACTCTGCCCTTGATTTTGATTCCCCCATCCCACGTTAAATTATTGCTGATTAGGCTCTAACTGCCGTCTAGGTTGAAATCCTTGCATAGCATATGCTTCGGCTTCGCCTTCGGAGGTATGCTCTCCCATCCTGGGGCACGTATCAATATTGTGCCCAAGTTCATTACAGATTCAACAAGGTTCCATGAATTCCTTGTGTTGTGCTGGTGGATCGGGCTTCTTCAACCTAAGTTCATGCACTTCCCTCATCAATTCAGCCACTTGTTTATTCATGTCGTGCGAAGGATTCATGGCATGTGCCTTGGCTCTTCCACCTCGACTGGACATCTACTGTGAAGTAGCAGCCATAGCTTCAAAAATGTCGACGATATCTGCTGCCGTTCGAGAACCAATGCCTCCACCTGCAGCATTGTCCACCATATACTGAAAACTCTGAGTCGATCCGTCAGAGAAGAATTGATAGAGAATTTCATCCGCAAGGCATGGTGAGGGCACTACAATAAGTCCCTGAACCGTTCCCAAGCTTCATGGAATGGCTCGTCTGACGTCTGATAAAAGGTCATGATCTGTGACCTCAACTCCTGACTCTTCTTATTTGGGTAGTATTTCGTTATGAATTTATCTATCACGGCATTCCAATTCTGCAGAGAGTTGGCGGGAAGTGCCAGGAACCACGACTTAGCCCTATCCTTAAGGGTGTACGGAAAACAGTGCATCGTCAGTTGATCTTCATTTAGTCCTCCCTGTTGGATTTGTTTACTGGAAGCAGTTTTGGTTGAGCTTGTATACAATATTTCCTGTTACCACTATTACAATCTCCGATCTAAATTGTTTACTTGATTGCATATGTATGTCCCTGTATCTCATATATAAGATAGATCATACAGTGTGTTGTAGATCACAGAAGTTTTTATGATTGGTCAAGCTTAATAAGATATAAAAGTATCACAGCTGAGATAACTTGAGGACGAGTTGTCGGTATAGGCTGCGGTATAGATAAGAAGTAACTTGACTTGGTTGCTTGTATATACTGGTACGTCTCTGACGTATTGATGGATCACAATGAGATGAGTTCTTCTATCTGACAGTCATGAAGAACCTAGATCTTGGTGACTTTACGTTGATCTAAACCTCGATAAGGTATTAGGTGAGTATGAGTTGCTGACCATCACTTTGACTTGTTATGGTGAGGGTTACATGAGATAACCCAAGATTCTCTCGCATCTTGGGTGGTGGCGATCTTGTATGTCATGCTAGTTACCGTGTCGAGTCACCGTATCCGCTTAGGATGATGGCGCCCCTTAAGGAGCTCAAAGGTTTATTGTACTAAACCCCGCAGTTGAGTTACCTCAATTACAATAATAAGGTTGAGTGGTACTACTTAAGGAATTAAAGATATTAATTATTTTAAGCAATCGAGCATCGTAAATAATTAATGGACGTCTGATATCTTAAATACGGGATTCGTGAAGTCTAAGTGCAAGCCCGACTCAACTTCGAAATAAAGGGTAAGTCAACATTTATTCTCTAATGGCATGAATAAATGTTTATGAATTAATTTATGTTCTGGGCTGAACATAAGATAATTAATTTATTTGAGGCCCATCTTTATTCCTTGCATTTGATCCTTGGGCTGGCCCATCCAGGCCTGGAGCTTAGTGAATTTGGCCCCTCTCCTTATAGAGTCCCTCTAGGACACTACTTGATCCTCTCTATCTTAAGTGATATTATTATATTTATTAGATATGCATAAATTCTATCTTGATAGGATTTAGAATTGCATTATAAATATAAGATGAGAGAAAATCAAACCCTAATCTTAAGTGAAGAATTTCGAAAATTACTATTCAATATAGAGAGATTTTCGAAAACTTTAGGAAGAGGAAGAAGGCGAATTTCTATAGCACTCTCTATAGATTATCCTCACTCGGCATTGGAGTTTAGGCAAACGGGATACAGTCCAGAAGATCAAAGCATGAGTCTTGATCCTTTCTTCTTCGACAGATTCGCAGGTAAACACGAGAAAACTCCTACGTGTTGCAATTAATTATATAGGTGCATGCTAGGTATATAATCAATGTATGGTGAATTAAACATCCAAGATAGATCCCCGAGAGGGGGTTACAATAAGATTTCCCTACAATTGGTATCAGAGCCAGGTTCAGTATCTTGGCTCTGTTGGATTAGTTCACGTTTGATTATAACATGCGCAATTAATTAATTGTGAATCTGTCGTTCATCGTGGCTCGGTTTATTTTTGTCGGATTTTTGTTTTTAACCACGAGAAAATCCGTAGTTAGATTAGATTTTTTCCTGTAAATCTTATCTGTAAAAGAAGAACGAAGTTAAAAGCACGAAGAACGAGACGACGGAAGTACATCAGAAACGGCCGCACGGTGCGACGGCGTGCGGGCGATGGCACGCTCGGCGTGCTCGGCGCTCGCAGACACGCCGCCCAGCAGCGTGCGGGTGTTCTCGGCAGATCAGGCGGACAGGGTGGTCGACGGGTCTCGGCGTCCATCGGCAGCATCGGGCGCGGGTGCTGGGTGTGGCTCGGCACGTCTCGCCCGGAAGCGCCTGGGCAACATCGGCAGTCTGGCAGAGTCGTCGGCACGGCTTGGCAGCCGGGCATGTGGGGCACGCGATTCTCGCACGGATGCCTCGGCATGCCTCGGCGGTCTCGGTGGATCTCGTGCGGGAAACCTCAGCGTCCATCGCGGATCTCGGCAGATGCAGGAGAGGCACGCATATATCGCGCGGGAAACCTCAACGTCTCTCGGCGATCCTCGGCAGGCATCGGGTGAAGCGACTCGGCACGGCTCGGTGGGCTGAGCTCGGCAGCGCTCGGCAGGCCTCGACGCGAGCGTTCGTGCGGGAAACCTCAACGTGCGGCAACGCTCGGCGGCAGGGCCAAGCAGCGTGCGTGCAAAATTCTCGACAGCTTCGGCGGGTCTCGGCGCGCTATTCTCGACAGATCGCGCGCAGCAGGACTCGGCCGACAGCGTGCGAGTCGCGCGCGGTTTCCTCGGCCAGACCCGACAACGTTCGACGGTAGCTCTCGGCAGGGGTGGGCGGCTGTGCGCGCAGGGCTTCTCGTCCAGCCTGTGCGACGCCGTTCGACACCCCTCGGCAGCTCCCGCCGGCGATGTGCGGCAGACCTCAGCAGCAGCTTCTCGGCCTGCTCTCGGCAGGGGTGGCGGTGCAAGGTAGGGCGGTTGGGCGTGCATTGTGGGCTTTTGCCCTAGCGCACACGGCCCAGTCCACTTTGGGCCGACCCGGCCCGATTTCGGCCTTGACCCGAATTTTTGCCCAGATCCGATTTTTTGACCCGGTTCAAGATTTTTGTCCCAGTTCAGCCCGATCCACTGTTTTGGCCTGTTTTTTATTTTTCAGCCCAAATCCAGTTTTGACGAATCCGGTCCGTGCCCGTGCACGCGAGGCCTGTTTTCGATTTTGAAGATCTGTACTTTGCAAATTTATGTAATAAATTATGCAGGGAAGTACAGGATCCACGTGTGGGCCGCGATGAACGAATTTATTTTATTTTTATTGTTCAAAGCATGTCGTAGATATTTAAATTTTGCAGAAGCATGCTATGTATGTTTAATTATGTAGATAAACATATTATATGTTTTCGTGATTGGATGCGCATAGTAAGCATGCTAGGTTTATCACGTTTTTCAAGCATATTTTAGAATTCTGCGAGCATGTTTTACATGTTGAGTTCTATAGAAAAGCATGCTAGGAGACGCGTGATCTCGCATGGACAAACCTTTTGAAACAAAAGACTAAGCAAGTAATCCGACATATTAATTTTAAATTAAAATGTCAAGACCTCCACTTTTGATCTCTAAACAAAGTGATACGCACTGAGTAAACGTCCACACGCGAGGCTTGCTTGCACTATTTTTCATAAGTTTGTTAGATGAGATTTCTAAATAAAACATTTTAATCTATTGAGAAGTGGGAGTTTCTTATGTAAACGTCCACACGCATGGCTTGCATATGCGATTTTTCATAAGTTCTCTAGAGATTGATTTAAAATGAGATAACTAAGGAATTTGGATTGGAAGCGGTATGGTCCTAGTGAGTATGCCAATTCTAAGAATTAGCCAGGTCTTTGTTAAAATTGTGGTCAATGCTTAGACATCACCTCAAGTACAACTTCCCGCGAAGTCCCTTCTTGTGATAGTGATGTGGTCTAGTAAGGTCCAATCATTAATTTCATTTGTCATAAGGATAAGTTGACATGGATTGAAATTAAGCGACTAAAGGTATATTTTAGTGCAGTCGAGGGGTTCATGTAAACGTCCACACTGCGTGGCTTGCATGTGGAATTCCTTGGGCGATTGGAGGTTTCAATTAATATTGTTTTATCAAAAGGTTACAATATTATTATTACACAATTATGTGCGATCGTATGCTTATGTGTTTACATTACTTTTCGGATATGTCTCTTACACGATTATCAATATGCTCGCACTAAATCCTCTTCCGTCCAAATTTTATCGAGTGGAAGCGAAACATGGAATATGTTCTTATCATTGAAGAACACATGTTTGTTCTCACTACTCCCAAATCCGATGTCCTTCTCGACGATCGACTAATGAGCAGCGAGAGTCAAGCAGACTTTGGCATAAGTCAAACAATATGGCCAAATGCTATATGATGACTACAATGTCCAAAGGCTTGCAGCTGCAGCATCAGTCGATGGTAGACGCGACTGAAATATGGTCAAGTCTCGAGAGTAAGTTTGGGCAGTCGGATCGGACAGTCCGCTTCCACACAATGAGAGAAATCTTGGCGTGTAAGATGGAAGAAGGAAGTTCGGTCCATGAACATGTCTCCCACATGACTCATCTCATGGATAGTCTTGATCAGTTGGGAGGAGGTATTGACGACGAAGCCAAGGTCGATATCATCCTCAACACACTGCCCAAATCATTTGAGAATTTTTGTAAACGCGATCATGAGCAAGACCGAGTATACACTTAGTCAGTTTCTTAATAATCTCGTGGCCGCGGAAGGAGTCATGGGAAAAGGAGCACATGCCCTTGGTAGCACATGTAGGGGCCCAAATTTTCCGTTGAAAATGGAAGAAGAAAAAGGGGCACCAAAGGTGGTAGAGACAAAGGAACCAGTGGGAGTAGTGGGAGCAAGAACATGTCTGCCACCGGAGGCTTGAAAAAGCCAAAGGAGAGGGGCAAGTGCTTCAAGTGCGGTAAGACTGGGCATTGGAAGGCCAAGTGCCCTATGCTCAAGGCTCAAGGCTCAAGGTACGCCATTTGCTTTAGTAACGAAAACATGTTTAGCGACTTGTTCTACTCATTCATGGGTAGTAGATACGGGTGCGACTGATCATGTTTGTTACACCTTGCAGGGGTTCCTACGGACAAGGGAGCTGCATGATGGCGAGATAACGATCTCCATGGGCAACGCGCCAAAAGTCGAGGCCGTTGCGGTCGGAGATGTTACTTTATGTTTTGATAGAATGCTTTAGTTTTAAAAGACGTTTTATATGTGCCGAGTTTCATGAACCTTATCTCTGCTTTCCAAACTATTTATTCATGGATATTCATTATTTTTAATAGTGGTGTTTCTATCATAAGAAATAACGGTTATCTGTGGTGGCACTTTATATAATTAAGCTTTATACTATTTACGCCAAACATAATACCTTTAATTATGTTGCATTTACATCAAACCTTAAAAGAGAAAGTTTTCTTTGCAAGATGACACCACATTTCTCTGGCATCTTAGATTAGGTCACATCAATCTAAATAGTATCGAAAGACTGGCTAAGAATGGAGCGTTGGGTGATCTCACGCTTACTCCGCTCCCGCCTACTTAATCTCGTATAAAGGCAAGATGTCGACTGCACCCTTCAAAGCGAAGGGTTATAGAGCCAAAGAAGTGTTGGAGCTAGTCCATTCGACTGTGTGGACCTATGTCCACATAAGATCGTGGAGGGTACGCAGTATTTTGTCACTTTCATTGACGACACTCGAGTGCGGATACATATACCGCTTCACCGCAAGTCCGAATGCTTTGAGAAATTCAAAGAATTTAAGGCGGAAGTGGAGACGAAGCTTGGTAAAAGTATCAAGTCACCGCGGTCCGATCGCGGTGGTGAATACCTCGAACGAAGTTTATGGACTATCCGTGCGGTGTGGGATCACCTCCCAGCTCACTACACCGGGCACACCATAGCAAAACGGTGTGTCAGAGCGAAGAAATAGGACTCTTTTAGAAATGATTAGATCGATGATGAGTTATGCAACATTGCCTATTTCGTTACGGGGTATGCCTTAGAACAATGCATACTTGCTAAATCTAGTACCATCCAAGTCGGTCGAAAAGACCCTTTCGAGTTGTGGTTTGGGCGCAGCCTAGTTTAAACCACATAAGGATATGGGGCAGTCCAGCACATGTGCTGAACAAGAAGGCTGATAAGTTGGAGGTTAGATCTGATGCAAGGCTGTTATTGGCTATCTTAGAGGAACGAAGTGTGGTTATTTCTATAGTCCTAAGGATCAGAAGGTCATTATTAGCACTAATGCCCGATTCTTAGAAGAGGATTATATGAAAAACCATAAATCCAAAGTTGAAATCCTTCTTCAAGAATTAGAAGATGATCGTATTTTGCCACCGATTAAGCCAAAGGTACGAGATGTCGTGTCTAGTGGGAGGGATCGACACCAGATACTTCAAGAAATTGAAGTGGGTCGAGTTCCACTGGAAAAACCTACCGTATAAGTGGCACCTATCCAACAAGTTGTGCAAGATGGAGAACCACAAGTTATTGCACCCACCGTTACCATTGTGCCAGTAGCACCTCGTCGTAGTGGGAGGGTTGTTCGTCAACCCGAGCGATTTATGTTCGTGGGTGAATCTTCGAATTTATCACAGGAAACGAGCAGGCAATAATCGACCCATGGACATACAGTGAGGCGATACAAGACATTGATGCAAGATCATGGCACACCGCTATGGACTTAAAAATTTAGTCCATAACAACTATGGATGTATACGAAAAGACACCTCTACTAGATGGCAAGGAAGCCATAGGTAGTAAGTGAGTATACAAGAGGAAGAGAGATTCAGATGGAGAGGTTTCGGCTTTTAAAGCCAAGCTTGTGGTGAAAGGGTACACTCAGATTGAGGGCATCGATTTCGATGAGACCTTTTCACCTGTAGCAATGCTCAAGTCCATCAGTATTCTTCTGGCCATAGCAGCCCACTTAAACCTCGAGGTTTGGCAAATAGACGTGAAAACCGCTTTTCTAAATGGTTATCTTGAAGAAGGTAGAGACATCTATATGCAGCAACCCGAAGGTTATGTGGTAAAGGGTGAAGAGCATTTAGTATGGAAGCTTAAGAAGTTCATTTATGGACTTAAGCAAGCTTCACGATCCTAGAACTTACGCTTTGACGAGGTGGTAAAGTCCTATGAATTTATCCAGTTGCCTAGCGAAAGTTGTGTGTATCGTTTAGATGTCAATGGTGATGTGGTATTTCTTGCACTTTACGTAGATGGCATCCTTCTACTTGGCAACAATGTGAAGTTGATATCAGACGTAAAGAGTTGGTTATCCGATCAGTTTCAAATGAAAGACTTATGAGATGCGCAGTACATTCTTGGGATCAAGGTTTATCGAGATCGCAAGAGAAAATGTTGAGCTTATCTCGGCGCCTTACATTGATACTTGTGATTACTGCTTTAGTATGCACCGCCAAGAAAGGGTTGCTACCTTCGTGCATGGCGTTCCTTTATCTAAGGAGCGATCACCTATGACCGCAAAGCGAGATAGAGGAAATGAGAAAAGTTCCTTATGCTTCCGCCGTAGGAAGTCTCATGTATGCAATGCTATGCACGAGGCCCGATATCTTCTACGCGGTAGGCATAGTAGCTAGATATCGGTGTAACCCTGGACAAACTCATTGGACTACGGTAGCATATACTCAAGCACCGAAAAGGACTCGAGATTATAGGCTAGTTTACCATGCGAGATAGTTTAATGCCTTTGGGTTATTCGACTGGATTTCAAAGTCGACCTTGATGAGAAGAAGTCTACCTCGGGCTATGTGTTTACCTTGGGAGGAGGAGTATCCGGTGGAGTGCAAAGCGGCGATGCATTGCGGACTCCACCATGGAAGCCGAATATGTAGCCGCCTCGAGGTCGCTAAAGAGGTCAGATGGTTCAAGAACTACCTCATGGATCTAGATGTGGTACCGGTTTGCCCAAGAGTATCATAGTTTCTCGTGATAACTCGATTGCGATGTAAACTCGAAGGAACCACGGACCCACAAGGCAACCAAACACATAGAGAGAAAATACCATGTCATACGAGAAATCGTTAGACGAGGGGATGTGCTGATTGACAAGATTGGTACTGCGGATAACCTAGCTGACCCATTCACGAAGAGCCTACCGCAAAAAGTCTACGAAGAGCATGTTCGAGGACTTGGATTGCGCAAGATGGCACCCACTTAGAATGGAAACTTTTGTATAAGTGGGAGAAGCAAAGTGATGGTGTTGTTTGTAATAGCTAGTAGAGAGACACATTGTATACTAAAAGTTTGCTTTAGTATAAGTGGGAGATTGTTGGATTTGTATACTGGAAGCAGTTTTGGTTGAGCTTGTATACAATGTTTCCTGTTACCACTATTACAATCTCCTATCTGAATTCTTTACTTGATTGCATATGTATGTCCCTTTATCTCATATATAAGTTAGATCATACGATGTGTTGTAGATCACGTAAGTCCGTATGATTGGTCAAGCTTAATGAGATATAAAAAGTATCACAGCTGAGAAAACTTGAGGACGAGTTGTCGGTATAGGTTGCGGTATAGATAAAAAGTAACTTGACTTGGTTGCTTGCCTATACTGGTACGTCTCTGACGTATTGATGGATCACATTGAGATGAGTTCTTCTATCTGACCGTCGTGAAGAACCTAGATCTCGGTGACTTTACGTTGATCTAAACCTCGATAAGGTATTAGGTGAGTATGAGTTGCTGACCATCACTTTGACGTGTTATGGGTGCGGGTTACATGTGATAACCCAAGATTCTCTGCATCTTGGGTGGTGGCAGTGCTTGTATGTCATGCTAGTTACCTGTGTCGAGTCATTATATCCGTTTAGGATGATGATGTCCCTTAAGGAGCTCAAAAGGTTTATTGTACTAAAGGCTGCAGGTAGAGTTATCTCAAGTACAATAATAAGGTTGAGTGGTACTACTTAAGGAATTAAAGATATTAATTATTTTAAGCCATCAGAACGCTGTAAATAATTAATGGACGTACGATATCTTAAATATAGGGATTCGTGAAGTTTAAGTGCAAGCCCGACTCAACTTCGGAAATAAAGGGGTAGGTCAGCATTTATTCTCTAGTGGCATGAATAAATGTTTATGAATTAATTTATGTTCTGGGTTGAACATAAGATAATTAATTTAGAGCGCGGGCGTTATATAGCCATCCAAGTTAAGGAATGTCAAATTATAGCCACGAACATAAAAATGTCAAATTATAGCCAAATAGTACCAATAGTACCAATAGGACCAAATGGTCCTATCGGTGCTATTTGGTGATAATAACCCAATAGGACCAACAACTTAGCTATAATTTGACATTTTATGTTCGTGGCTATAATTTGACATTCATTAACTCGATGGCTATATTAGTGTATTTCCACATTAATTTATTTGAGGCCCATCTTTATTCCTTGCATTTGATCCTGGGTGGCCCATCCGGGCACGGAGCTTAGTAATTGGCCCTCTCTCATAGAGTCCCTCCGACTCTACTTGATCCTCTCTATCTTAAGTGATATTATTATATTTATTAGATATACATAAATTCTATCTTGATAGGATTTAGGATTGCATTATAAATATAAGGTGACAGAAAATCAAACCCTAATCCTAAGTGAAGAATTTCGAAAATTACTATTCAATATAGAGAGATTTTTGAAAACTTTAGGAAGAGGAAGAAGGCGAAATTCTATAGCACTCTCCATAGATTGTCCTCACTCGGCATTGGAGTTTAGGCAAACGGGATACAGTCCCGAAGATCAAAGCATGAGTCTTAATCCTTTCTTCCCCGACAGATTCGCAGGTAAATATGAGAAAACTCCTACGTGTTGCAATTGATTATATAGGTGCATGCTAGGTATATAATCAATGTATGGTGAATTAAACATCCAAGATAGATCCTCGGGAGAGGGTTAAAATAATATTTCCCTCCACTCCCAGCGGGAAGGACTGCAAAACCGAGCAAAACTCCCTTATGAATCCCAAGGCATCCTCACTAGCAAGCCCATGGAAAGTAGACATGAGCGAGAAATGGTTCGGCTTCAGCTCATAGTCACATGCTGCCGGTCCAAGAACTATTGGGGATGTAGCTGACCCAATCACCGGCCTATAGAAATCACGCAAAGCACGTGCATTTTCACCCATCTATCTCAACGGGTAAGTATTCTATACAATAGGATGATCTCTGATTATCGGTTCTGACTGTTCACCACTCACAGAAGTGGCACCAAACTTCTCCAGTTCCGGAAGAAGCGATCTTTTAGACCTTCGAGTGTGGTCCAAAGGGGTAGCAAGCGGTCTATTTAAGCTGCGGCGACCTAGCATACACAAAACTCAATCAAGAAAAGATCACACGCAACTGGAGAATAACAAAACAAAAACAAAAAGAAACACAGAAAATAATCAACACAAACAATTCGCCTAAAGTTTTCCCCGGCAACGGCGCCAAAATTTATTTCAACTAAAAGTGTCCTCTTAATTGACTCATAATCGAATGAGGTGTTGTAATAGGGAAAGTTAACCCTAGTCGTCTCTCAAGGAAAACTTAACAGGGCTATTGTTCGTGTCGAACACATAAAGCGGTAAATCCTAAACACTCTAATACCAACATGGGTTTTTGATCAAACGGGAATTGAAAAGCTTAAAATAAAAATAAATAACGGAAAGCAATCTAACTAGGGGTTGTCAATCCCTAGTGGAGAACCTAAGAAAACACGAAAGCAGGAAGCTAAGCAAAGAACCAATTAATCTAGATCATCAAACATGAAGCAATAAAATTATGCGAAGAACGATTCAACACTATACTAAAATCCAATATCAATTGCATCCAACAGAAATCTCAAACAATGATATTATGTAATTCAATCCAACAATAATCATAAAGCAAAGTACGTAAATTGATCGAATGAAGTTCAACACAATTATAAAATATCCAGAATCAACAATGGAATTGAATCTAACAATAATCTCAAAACAACTCGCAAATGATCCAAAGGAATTCAACAAGAACCACAAAACTAAATGTAATAATCGAAAAGATAAAAACGGGAATCAAATACTCTTAAAATGATGCTCTATCTCTCTCTCGTCGTCGCTTGTCGAAGAACGAAAAAGTGGCTGCGTAAAAATCCGAACACCTGATAAAAATGACCTAGCGCGTATATATATATATATTAAATGAGAGTGAGCGCCGGTTACAATGTGAGCGCAGGTTGAGCGGAGAGTTATGACATGAAGGTGAGCGCCGGTTTGGAGGGCGCCGATTGAGAAAACGTTCTGTATTGAACATGAGCGCCGGTTCGAGGTGAGCGAGCGCGGCGATGAGCTTCTGTTCCCAAAGTGAACGCCGGCTTAGACCGAGCGTTCGCTCACAAGAGTGCACTGACTCAAAAGCGAACGCCGGCTCAAGGGTGAGCGTGCGTGCGGACGAGACAGCGGCGAGGCGTGGCGCGAGGGAAAAGCGCGAGCGGGTGCTCGTGGTTGGCGCGCAGATGGTGAGGCACCGGCATGGGCGCGCGAGGTTGAGCGAACGAGCAACTCCGGTGAGCAGGCGGGGTTCCCGCCGCGGATAGAGAGCGAACATACGGCGGAACGGGCGCTGGGTTCCCAGCGTCGGACGTAGCTGTGCGGTGGAATGGAGGTGAACGCGCACAAAGATGGAGACGCGAGTGCGCTGCTGGGGATAGGCGGCGGGTGAGGCGGCGCTTCGGCACCGGCGCGCCGATGCACGGGACGAACTCGCCCTGGCCAAGCGGATGCGCACGAGCGACCGGGTGCGTGCAGTGGGCTGGGTGAGAGGACGAGTGCTAGCGCTGGAGACACAGCGCGTGCGGGTAGAGACGACCTCAGCGGGTGCTGAGAAGCGAACGGGTGCTGGCTGGGCGAGGACTACGTACGCGCGGGTGCGCTTGGTCGACGCCGGGCTCGGCGTGCGACGGGTGCCTTGCACGACTTTGACTATTCACCCCGTTCTCCCTCGTCTAAACTCCAAATTAGGATCCGTTTTCGCCTTCAGACTCCTATCGAAAAGCTCTTCATTATACTTGATCCTTGGCAGACCCATTTCATCCTATTTAATGCCATTTTCCTACAAAACATCGAAACAAACCAAGTAAGTCTGAATCGATAAATACGAATCAAACCAACGACATAAATAGGACAAATCACTGAAAATGACATGTAAAAAATACCAAGAATAAGCACAAAATGAAACCAAACAGTAATACAAAGGGCTCTACCAGCGGTTTGAGAAAGCCAAAGGAGAAGGGCAAATGCTTTAAGTGCAATGAGACTGGGCATTGGAAGGCCAAGTGCCCTATGCTCAAGGCTCAAGGTACGTCATTTGCTTTAGTAATGGAAATATGTTTAGCGACTTGTTCTAATCATTCATGGGTAGTAGATACGGGTGCGACTGATCAGGTTTGTTACACCTTGCAGGGGTTCCTGTGGACAAGGGAGTTGTATGATGGCGAGATAATGATCTCCATGAGCAATGCGGCGAAAGTCGAGGCCGTTGCAGTCGGAGATGTTTCTTTATGTTTTGATAGAACAATTTTAGTATTAAAAGACGTTTTATATGTGTCGGAGTTTCGGCGGAACCTTATTTCCGTTTCCAAACAACTTATTCATGGATATTCAGTTGTTTTTTATAGTGGTGTTTCTATCATAAGAAATAACGAAGTTATCTGTGGCGGCTCATTATATAATTCGCTTTATACTATTTCTGCCAAGGAAAATACCTTTAATTATGTTGCATCTACATCAAACCTTAAGAAGAGGAATTTTCTTTGCAAGATGACACCACATTTCTCTGGCATCTTAGATTAGGTCACATCAATCTAAGTAGGATCGAAAGACTGGCTAAGAATGGAGCGTTGGGTGATCTTACAGTTACTCCGTTCCCAGTCTGCGAATACTGTATAGAAGGAAAGATGTCGGCCAGACCCTTCAAAGCGAAGGGTTATAGAGCCAAAGAAGTGTTGGAGCTAGTCCATTCTGACCTGTGTGGACCTATGTCCACACAAGCTCGTGGAGGGTACGAGTATTTTGTCACTTTCATTGACGATTACTCAAGTTACGGATACATATACCTACTTCACTGCAAGTCTGAATGCTTTGAGAAATTCAAAGAATTTAAGGCGGAAGTGGTGATGAAGCTTGGTAAAAAATATCAAGTCACTGCGGTCTGATCGCGGTGGCGAATACCTCAATAACGAGTTTATGGACTATTTGGTGCAGTGTGGGATTACCTCCCAGCTCACTATTGCCTATTTCGTTCTGGGGGTATGCCTTAGAAACAACGGCATACTTGCTAAATCTAGTACCGTCTAAGTCGGTCGATAAGACCCCTTTCGAGTTGTGGTTTGGGCGCAAGCCTAGTTTAAACCACATAAAGATATGGGGCAGTCCAGCACATGTGCTGAACAAGAAGGCTGACAAATTGGAGTCTAGATCTGAAGCAAGGCTGTTTATTGGCTATCCTAGAGGAACGAAGGGTGGTTATTTCTATAGTCCTAACAATCAAAAGGTCGTTATTAGCACTAACGCCCGATTCTTAGAAGAGGATTATATGAAAAATCATAAATCCAAAGTTGAAATCATTCTTGAGAATTAGAAGATGATCGTATTCATACCGATTAAACCAAAGGTACGAGATGTCGTGTCTAGTGGGAGGGATCGACACCAAATACTTCAAGAAATTGAAGTGGGTCGAGTTCTACTGGAGATACCGACCGTACAAGTGGCACCTATCCAGCAAGTAGTGCAAGATAGAGAACCACAAGTTACTGCACCCACCGTTGCCATTGTGCCAGTAGCACCTCGTCGTAGTGGGAAGGTTGTTCGTCAACCCGAGCGATTTATGTTCATGGGTGAATCTTTGAATTTAGTCCCATGAAACGAGCAAGCTGTAATCGACCCATGGACTTACAGTGAGGCGATACAAGACACTGATGCAAGATCATGGCACACCGCTATGGACTTAGAAATTGAGTCCATAACAACTAGGGATGTATACGAAAAGACACCTCTACCAGATGGCAAGGAAGCCATAGGTAGTAAGTGGGTATCTGAGAGGAAAGAGATTAGGATGGAGAGGTTTCGCTTTTTAAAGCTAGGCTTGTGGCGAAAGGGTACACTCAGATTGAGAGCATCGATTTCGATGAGACCTTTTCGCCTGTAGCAATGCTCAATTCCATCAGAATTCTTCTGGCCATAGCATCCCACTTAAACCTTGAGGTTTGGCAAATGAATGTGAAAACTGCTTTTCTAAACGGTTACCTTGAAGAAGGTAGAGACATCTATATGCAGCAACCCGAAGGTTATGTGGTGAAGTGTGAAGAGCATCTAGTATGGAAGCTTAAGAAGTCCATTTATGGACTTAAGAAAGCTTCCCGATCATGGAACTTACGCTTTAACGAAGTGGTAAAGTCCTATGGATTTACCCAGTTGCCTAGCGAAAGTTGTGTGTATCGTTTGGATGTCAACGGTGACGTGGTATTTCTTGCACTTTACGTAGATGACATCCTTCTACTTGACAACAATGTGAGGTTGTTTTCAGAAGTAAAGAGTTGGTTATCCTATCAGTTTCAAATGAAAGACTTAGGAGATGCAGCGTACATTCTTGGGATCAAGGTTTACCGAGATCGCAAGAGGAAAATGTTGAGCTTATCTCAGGCGTCTTACATTGATAATGTGATTACTCGTTTTAGTATGCAGACCGCCAAGAAAGGATTGCTACTTTTCAGGCATGACGTTCATTTCTCTAAGGAGCAGTCACCTATGACTGCAAAGGAGATAGAGGAAATGAGACAAGTTCCTTACGCTTCCGCCGTAGGAAGTCTCATGTATGCAATGCTATGCACGAGGCCCGATATATGCTATGCGGCATGCATAGTAGATAGATATCAGTCTAACCCTGGACAAGCTCATTGTACTGCGGTAAAGCATATACTCAAGTACCTGAAAAGGACTCGAGATTATAGGCTAGTTTACCATGCAGATAGTCTAATGCCTTTGGGTTATTCAGACTCGGATTTCCAAGCTGACCATGATGAGAAAAAGTCTATCTTAGGCTATGTGTTTACCTTGGGAAGAGGAGCCGCTTCCTGGCAGAGTGCAAAGCAGCGATACATTGCGGACTTTACCATGGAAGCCGAATATGTAGCCGCTTCGGAGGCTGCTAAAGAGACTGTATGGTTCAAGAACTACCTCATGGATCTAGATGTGGTACCTGGTTTGTCAAATAGTATCATAGTTTACTGTGATAACTCAGGTGCAGTGACAAACTCGAAGGAACCACGGACCCACAAGGCGACCAAACACATAGAGAGAAAGTACCATGTCATACGAGAAATCGTTAGACGAGGAGACGTGCTGATTGAAAAGATTGGTACTGCGGATAACCTAGCTGACCCATTCACGAAGAGCCTGCCGCAAAAAGTCTACGAAGAGCATATTCGAGAACTTGGATTGCGTAAGATGGCACCCACTTAGAAATGAAACTTTTGTATAAGTGGGAGAAGCAAAGTGATGGTGTCGTTTGTTTGGTATGAATTTGTGCTTATTCTTGGTATTATTTTACAAATTATTTTCATTAGTTTATCCAATTTATGTCGTTGGGTTGATTAATATTTATCGATTCGGACTTACTTCGTTCGTTTCGATGTTTTGTAGAAAAACGGCATAACATAGGATGAATTGGATCAGCCAAGAATCAAGTTTCTTGAAGAGCATCGCGATAGGAGTTAATAGGCACAAACGGATCACGATTCGAGATCGGACGCGAGAGAACGGTGCGAAACCAAAGTCGCGCACGACTCCCGTCGCACGCATCACCACACGCCCATGTCCCAGCAGACCGCCCGCCAGCGCCTTCTGCAGCCCAGCAGGTGTTCCGCGCCCGCTCCGTCCGGCGCTGGGAGCCCAGCGTCCCGCACACCTCGCGCAGCGCCCCAGTGTTTGGTATGATTTTTTGATGATTCTTGGTATTGTTTTACATGTCATTTTCTATGATTTGTCCTATTTATGCCTTTGGTTCGATTAATATTTATCGATTCGAACTTACTTCGTTCGTCTTGATGTTTTGTAGGAAAACGGCAGAAAATAGGATGAATTGGATCTACCAAGGATCAGATATAATTGAAGAGCATCTCGACAGGAGTTCATAGGCGAAAGCGGATCGCGAATCGGAGTTCAAACGAGGAAGAACCGGAAGAAACGTCGAAGTCGCGCCACGGCACCCGTCACATGGCCGCGCACCCGCCCGCGCGCCCGCGCCGCGCCGCCCGCCCGCGCCAGCGCCCTAGGCCACCCAGCGCGCTCGCTCCGGCGCGTGTTATAAATTTTCTCGCCGCGCTTCGAGTGGCCTTCTCCTCCTCAGCGTCGCTCGCTCCACGTCGCCTCGCCGCCCGGCATCGCGCCTCGCCCAGCGCCAGCGCCCTCCGCTTCGCCCGGCGCCTCGCTCGCTCCTCCCGTCCGGCTGGCGAACTGCAGCGCGTTCTCCAGCGCTCAACTCCAGCGTCACCCCTTTCCGCGCACGCCTCGCCCGCCAAGCGCCAGCACTCCAGCGCGCGTTCAAGTCGATGCCGGTACGGCGCCGCTTCCTCCTCCGTCCGGCGGCGGCAGCGCCGCCGCCTCCGCATCTCATCTCCGGCGCCACGCGCACCCGCCAGCGCGTACTCACCCAGCGCCGCGCGCCTCGCCGTCGTTCATCACCCAGCGCTCGTTGGCCTCCAACGGCGCTTCGCTTCAATCTGAAGTCTTCACCGGCGGCGTTCATTGTGATCGGCGTTGATTGAAGCGAGCGTTTTCAAGCGGCTTCGATCGAACCGGCGCTCGCCTTTATTTTAATATATTAGCAGCGCTTAGGTCAAAGCTCGATGGTCAGTTCTCAGTTTTTGGTTCACGCAGCCGCAGAGCTGTTCTTCAGCTTTCTTCCACAGTTCTTCAACAGATCGATACAACAGATACAATTCTTATTTTAATTCCTGTTCTTATTTTCATCCTTGAATAATCTCGTTATCAATTCATGCTTTGGATTATCAGTTCTTGTGGAATCAATTTTATAGTTTATTATTTGATGATTTTTGTCAATTCAATTCATAGTGACAGTGGATTGTATTTTCATGTTCCGTTGGTTTAATTTGCTTAATGATTTCTTGCTTTCGTTTATTTGCAATTAGATTTAGATTAGGGATTGACAAACCCATGAATAATATGATTGCATATGCTTTGTTTATCGCTTTGATTTATCGCTTTCATAGTTCGACTAGGGATTGACAACTCTAGTTTAGATTTATCGTTTTATTAGTTTAGCTCGGGATTGACAACCCCTAGCTTAGGATCGGTGTTTTATTTCTCGTATTTCAATTCGGTATGTTCCAAACCCACTGTTGGCATTAGAATGTTTAGGTTTTAATCGCTTTACGTATGCGACACGAACAATCATACTGTTAAGTTTTCCTTGAGGCGACTCGTGTTAACTTATCACGCTTCGATTACCTCGTGCGATTGCAGTGAATTTGAGTGTGTTTTTAGCTCGTTCAATTTTGGCGTCGTTGCCGGGGAAAACTTTAGGCATATTGTTTGTGTTGTTTGTTTTCTGTATTTCTTTTCTTTACTGTTTGGTTATTTTCTCCCCTAGTGCGTGTAATCTTGTTTTTGTTGTTGGTGTGCGTGTGTGCGGGGTTACCGGTGATGCGAATGTGTTCAAGCGGTGGGGGAGAAAGTTCGTCGTATTGGGCAAATTCTTCTTTGAAGAAGGCCCAGTCGATTTCTCGAGTATCCGTCGGGCCGGGGCGACAAGCCTACAATCCATACTGGGATCAACCACCTCCACCGTACTATGAGGATCAAGCCTCCAATGCCTACTGGGAGCAACCACATCCTCCACCTCAGTATGAGTACCCACAACAACCACCTCCACCTCAGTACTCATATTCCACGGCCAGCGACCACCGGCCCGACTCGGGAAGGTGGGAACCACAACATGATTATGGATGGTGTGATCCACATCAACCACAGCCTCCACAGCAACAGTGGTACCACCCGCAGCAGGAGTTTTATTCGGATGCTGACGACATCAAAATCAGGCGCTTGCAAGCAAAATTAGAAATGATGTGCGAGAAGCTGAGCGAGTTGCTTCAACAAGATGCAATAGGGGAGCCTCCAAGCTCACCCTATGAGGCTCAGGCGACCACTGACCATCAGAGTTCGCCATTGGATGATAGAGACGCAACTCTTGAGCGTTTAGAGGCACAAATAGGACTGATTGCTGCTAAGTATGTTGAGTATCAACGGCAACTTGCAATGAGGGAACTTCCAAACCAATCCGGTCAGGTCCAGGCGGTCACTGTTCTAGAAAGTGACCCAATTATTGAGAATTAGGGAGAGACACACGTCGAGGCAGCTGCAACGGAGGAGGTGGAAATTGATGAAGAATGGGCACGTGAGGATGAGGAGCAAAATCGAGCCACGAGGAAGTTGATACGGGGCGGTGACGAGGAAGAGTGGGCCTCGAAGTTGATGACATGCGAAACCCACTGAGGAGGTGAAAGAGCTACCCAAACACTTGGAGGAGGATGAAGAAAGATCAAAGGTTGAGTGTGACGACCCGACTTTCCAATGAAGTACGGATCATATGGATCGTCCTTTGGTATGATAAAGCGGCGAAATAAACATAGCTAATCAAGGCAATCAACCAATCAACTACTTAATAGCATAGGTTAAAGGGATAAACAATCCAATACAACTCAAGTCCTAGAAGGACTTGTCAAAAGTTCAAGGTTCAACATAACCCAATCGGGCGAAATTTAAAGTGCAGTGCGACCTCCAATTCAATACGGGAATAGCGGTTATAATCAAAACATTAATAATATCGAGTTAGGCGGCAATTAAGCGTGTGGACATGCATATGATGCATGCCCAAGGTTCTAGAAACCTTTCTAATTAAGCATCAAAAATAGCGCTACTACGCACCACCGCACCCATCGTCGATCCTTGCTCAACTGCACATCAAAAGCGAGATGCGGGGCTAAGTACAAAAGTACTTAGTGGACTCGTTGCGAAAACAATTTCTTTACCAAAAGTTATTGATCGCCCACAATAGCGCATGAGGATTTTAGTTAAAGACTCATGCCTATCAAATATTTTATCATTTTTCCAAAGCGTTCGGCGAACTATTTTATCACGTTGTTCCATATCACGGTAATTCATTCATCGATCATCGTTCATTCATTCGCGCGGTATGGGTGGCCACCTACACATAGTCGCCGTGACCGGTCGAGTGGCTAACCTTAACACACGGTCACTGCGTGTACACAATCGAGTTAGTCCTCAACTAAGTCGGATCCGATCGATACCACTTTCTAACGTTGGTGGACCAACTCGTTCACATATACCAATCAATTCTCGTCCCACATTTGGACAAATCAACCTTAGATATGGACACAACAAAACATAAATATTTGGCAGTCAATAACAGTTCATGCGATAATATTTCATAAAGCTTTTGTAAATCATGCTTTGAATTATGCATAATCATTTTGTTTCAAGAAAAGCCCACCTGCTAATCCAAGCTAGTGGTTCTAACAGAGCAGGGGTGAGTATCCTTCCTCAGCAACTACGCCCGATCGAACCCTTCATAAGAAAATAGCCGTTCTTAGGTTCTTTCTATCGATCGATGGTCGCTTATAAATTACGACTTAAAGTTCCCAATTATGGTTTCTTTATGATTTTTTATGTGATTGTTTTAAGATAATTTCTATTATCTTACATCTCCAATTCTCAAGCTATATTACCTCATCGTTCATAGGTGAACTTCAATTATGAATCACATATTCCGAGTCTATCCTTGACTCTTAACCTTAGTTTTATTATAACGTTATAGGTTATCGGTAATCAAATTATGATTGGTAAATTAGGATATTCTCAAGCCACTAACTAGACTTAACAATTATAGTTACGTCCTAGTAGGTTATGCTTGACGACTTGTCGTATTAGCACGATAATTAAAAGAGGAATATTGACTTACAAATCAAGTGGACATATGCCATCATGTAAGTAATTAGTACTTAAGAATAAATGGAGTACTTCGAGAATATTAACTCGGCTTTTGAGACATAAGGATCGACATCATGTGTTCGAATCGTTGCTTACACATTCGACATTATCTATTTAACTTAACTTTCACGGGAGGTTACATATGTCGTATAATCGTTATTCATTATCGAGTTGTGTTTACGCCCGACTAATGTCGTATTGAGTTGTCGTTATTGAATATTAACGTTGTAGCTCGACTCTTGGTTTTTCTAACGTAGGAACTCATGTTTGGGTATCCTTTCATTAATAAAAACCCTACTTCGTATCTAACTTCGATTCTTGTTTATTCCATCTTAAGTTATCGAAATTGGTCGATTTCTTTTGGATTCTCGTTCATATAGTATTATGTTGTTTACGTTCGGGGTTTTGGTTTGTGTTGGATTGTATCTTGAAAGCGTTTGGTTGAGCTTGTATACAATGTTTCCTGTTACCACTATTACAATCTCTATCGATTTGAATACTTGATTGCATATATACGTGTCCCCTTATCTCATATATAAGTTAGATCATATAGTGTGTAGAAGATCACGTAAGTACGTATGATTGGTCAAGCTTAATGAGATATAAAAGTTTCACAAATGAGACAACAGGGCGAGTTGTCGGTTTGCCAGCTGCGGATAGATAAGTGACTTGACTTAGTTGCTTGTCTATCTTTGATGCGTCTCGACGTATTGAAGGATCACGGTGAGATGTGTTCTTCTTCGACCGTCGTGAAGAACCAAGATCTCGGTGACTTACGATGATCTAAACCTCGATAAGGTATTAGGTGAGTATGAGTTCTTGACCATCACTTTGACTTGTTATGAGTGAGGGTTATATGTTCTAACCCAAGATTCTCCGCGTCTTGGGTGGTGGCGTCTTGTATGTCACGCTAGTTATCATGTCAGTCACCGTATCCGTTTAGGATGATGGCGTCCCTTAAGGAGCTCAAAGGTTTATTGTACTAAACCTGCAGGTTGAGTTAGCTCAAGTACAATAATAAGGTTGAGTGGTACTACTTAAAAATGAAGTTATTAATCGTTTTAGCGATCAGTTGCTATAAATGATTAATGGACGTTCGATATCTTAAATACGGGGATTCGTAATGTCTAAGTGCAAGCCCGACTCAACCGGTAATAAAGGGTAAGTCGGCATTTATTCTCTAGTGGCATGAATAAATGTTTATAAATTAATTTATGTTACAAATGAACATAAGATAATTAATTTATTTGAGGCCCATCTTTATTCCTTGCATTTGATCCTGGGCGGCCCATCCAGCCCGTAATTGCAAGAAAATCGGGCGCCAATGTGTACTCTCAAAGGAAAGATTTTATTCTCTTTATCCCACAAGGATATAATTATATTTATGGTATATGCATAGATCCTTTCCATATAAGATTATGGAAATAATCTAAGTATGGAAATATTCCTAAGATTATGGTAATATTCCATATAGGATTATGGTAATTTCCATATAGGATTATGGTAATTTCCATATGGGATTAAGGTAGTGCATTATAAATATAAGGTATGAGATAAAGTCTAGGTTAATGCACATAATTAACACACTATTTTCGAGATTGAGAGGGTTTCTCTTGAGAGAATTTTGAAAATTCTAGTGAGAGCAAGGGTGATTTTCGAAGCATTCTCCATAGATCGTCCTCACTCGACGTTGGAGATTGGGCAATCGGGATACAGATCCGAAGGTCAAAGCACGAGTCCGATCCGTTCGATCCGTTCATCTCGTTTCATCGACCTCTTCGGATCGGGTAAACACGTGAAAACCCCAGCGTGTTGCGATTTTATTATATAGACGCATGCTGGGTTTATAATCAATGTATGGTGAATTAAACACCCAAGATGGATCCTCGGGCGGGTTAACATATGTTTTCCCTACAATTGGTATCAGAGCCTGGGATCAGAATCTTGGCTCTGTTGGATTAATTCACGTTTGATTATTACGTGCGTTTTAATAATTGTGGATCTTTCGTTCATCGTGGCTCGTTTATTGTTTTTGTTGGTTTTGTTTTACACCACGAGAAAATCCGTGGTTAGATTAGATTTTATTATGTAAATCTTATCTGTAAAAGAAGAACGAAGACGAAAGAACGAAGAACGAAACGACGGGAAAAACAGGCTCTCGATCGTCATCCGGGTGGTTTCGCGAGTGAGTCTCGCGGTCGCGAGGGCGATCGCGAGGGCTGCGGCGGCAGGCGCTGCTCGCGCGAGATCCTCGGCGCTTAGCGGCGAGCTCGCGATCGCTAGGATTACCCGCGGTGTGCGCGGCGCGTGCGAGCTAGCGGGCGATGGGCGCGTTGCCGCACGCGAAACCCGCGCTTAGAGCGTACTCGCGGTCGCGAAGTTTTGGCGGCCGGGCGGCGACGTCTCGGCGCAGACGTTCGGCGCTTTCGGGCGGTGGCCGCGTGTCGCTGTCGGGTCGCGATCGCCTTAGCGACAGCGAGTAGCCCGCGAGGACACGCGAGCACGCGCGGACGATGGGTTTGGGCGCGGGGCCGGGCTGCCCTGGCCGCGGCCCGGCCGCAGATGAGCCGACCCGGCCCGCACCGCTTTCAGATTTTTCGGTCCGTGCCCGTGCGCGAGGCCCATTGTTGAATCCGGTCCGTGCCCGCACGCGAGGCCCGTTTTCGTTTAATTGCACTTTGTAAATCTATGTAATAGATTAGATTTAAATGTCGAGTTTCACGATTGGGCGCGATGAGCGTTTTATTTTATTTTATCGTTCATATGCATGTCGTGGATGTTTAAATTGTGCGATAGCATGCTATGTATGTTTATATTACGTTGACAAACCTTTATGTGTTTTACGTAATTGGATGCGCATAGTAAGCATGCTAGGTTTATCGCGTTTATCAAGCATATTTTAGAATTACTGCGAGCATGTTTTACATGTTGAGTTCTATAGAAAAGCATGCTAGGATTACGTGATGCGCATGGACAAACCTTTTGAATAAAAAGACTAAGCAAGCAACCCGACAAATTAATTTTTCAAATTAAAATGTCGAGACCTCCACTTTTGATCTCTAAACAAAGTGAGACGACCGTGAGTAAACGCCCACACGCTGGCTTGCTTGCACTGCTTATCATAAGTTTGTTAGATGAGATTTCTAAATAAAACTTTTAAATCTATTGAAAGTGGGAGTTTCATGTGTAAACGCCCACACGCGTAGCTTGCATGTGCGATTTTCATAAGTTCTCTAGAGATAGATATAAATGAGATAACAAAAGAATTTGAATTGGAGCGGTATGGTCCGAGTGAGTATACCAATTCTAAGAATTCATCTTCTTTGTTAAAATTGTGGTCATTGCTTAGACATCAACTCAGTACAACTTCCGCCAAGTCCCTTCTTGCGATAGTGATGTGGTCTAGTAAGGTCCAATCATTAATTTCATTTGTCATAAGGATAAGTTGACATGGATTGAAATTAAACGACTAAAAGGTATATTTTAGTCCGCAGTCGAGGGTTCATGTGTAAACGCCCACAGCGTGGCTTGCATGTGGGATTCCTTGGGCGATTGGAGGTTTCAATTAATATTGTTTTATCAAAAGGTTACAATATTATTATTACGAATTATTTGCGATCGTATGCTTATGTGTTTTACATTATCGTTTCGAGATATGTCTCTTACGCCGATTATCAATATGCTCGCACAAAATCCGTTATCGGTCCAAATTTTATCGAGTGGAAGCGAAACATGGAATATGTTCTTATCGTTGAAGAACACATGTTTGTTCTCACTACTCCTAAACCCGATGCCCTTCTCGACGCGATCGACTAATGAGCAATGCGAGTCAAGCGCACTTTGGAATAAGTCAAACAATATGGCTAAATGCTATATGATGACTACTATGTCCAAAGGTTTGCACCGCAACATCGATCGATGGTGACGCTGATCGCTATTTGGTCAAGTCTCGAGAGTAAGTTTGGGCAGTCGGATCGGACAGTCCGCTTCCACACAATGAGAGAAATCTTGGCGTGTAAGATGGAAGAAGGAAGTTCGGTCCATGAACATGTCTCCCACATGACTCATCTCACGGATAGTCTTGATCGGTTGGGAGGAGGTATTGACGGTGACAAGGTCGATATCATCCTCAATACCTTGCCCAAGTCTTTTGAGAACTTTCGCGTGAATGCGATCATGAGCAAGACCGAGTTTACACTTAGTCAGTTGCTTAATGATCTCGTTGCTGCGGAAGGAGTTATGGGAAAAGGAGCACATGCTCTTGCTAGCACATCTAAGGGCCCAAAATTTTCATCGCAAAATGGAAATAGAAAAGGGTACCAAAGGTGGTGAGGCAAGGAAATAGTGGGAGTAATGGAGCAAGAACATGGTTGCCACCGGAGGCTTGAAGAAGCCAAGGAGAAGGGCAAGTGCTTCAAGTGCGGTAAGATCGGGCATTGGAAGGCAAGTGCCCTATGCTCAAGGCTCGAGTACGCTGTTTGCTTTAACGAAACATGTTTAGCGACTTGTTCTACCCATTCTTGGGTAGTAGATACTGGCGAATCGATCATGTTTGTTACACCTGCGTGGGTTCCCGCGACAAGGGAGCTGTTTGATGGCGAGATAACGATCTCCATGGGCAACGCGACGAAAGTCATTGCGAGTTGGAGATGTTTCTTTATATTTTGGGACAACAGTTTAGTTTTGAAAGACGTTTTATATTTGCGGATTTTCGGTGGAACCTTGTTTCTGCTTTGAAATTATTTACTCATGGATATTCGTTATTTTTGATAGTGGTGTTTCTATCATAAGAAATGACGGTTATCTCGTGTTGGCACCTTATATAATTAGCTTTATACTATTTACGCAAAACATAATACCTATAACTATGTTGCATCTACATCAAACCCTAAAAAGAGAAGTTTTCTTCATGAGATGACTCTACTTTCTCTAGCATCTTAGATTAGGTCACATCAATCTAAATAGGATCCAAAGACGGCTAAGAATGGAGTGTTGGGTAATCTCACGGTTACTCCGTTCCCGATCTGCGAATCTGATAGAAGGTAAGATGTCGACTGACCGCTTCAAAGCGAAGGTTATAGAGCCAAAGAAATGTTGAGTTAGTCCATTCGACTGTGTGGACCGATGTCCACACAAGCTCATGGAGAATGCAGTATTTTGTCACTTTCATTGTGATTACTCCAAGGTACGGATACATATACACTTCACCGCAAGTCCGAATGCTTTGAGAAATTCAAGGAGTTTAAGGCGTAAGTGGAGACGAAGCTAGGTAAGAGTATCAAGTCATGCTGTCGATCGCGGTGGCGAATACCTCGATAACGAGTTTATGGACTATCTAGTGAAGTGTGGGATTACATCCTGGCGATTTCAAGGACACACCACAAAAAATGGTGTGTCGGAGCGAAGAAATAGGACTCTTTGGAAATGATTAGATCTATGATGAGTTATGCTACATTGCCTATTTCGATTACGGGGTATGCCTTAGAGGCGACGGCATACTTGCTAAATCTAGTACCGTCGAAGTCGGTCGAAAAGACCCTTTCGAGTTGTGGTTTGGGCGCGAAGCCGGTTTAAGCCACATAAGGATATGGGGCAGTCCGGCCTGACTTTGAACAAGAAAGTCGACAAGTTGGAGGCTAGATCGACGCAGCTGTTTATTGGCTATCCTAGAGGAACGAAGGTGTTTTATTCTATAGTCTAAGGATCGAAGGTCATTATTAGCACTAATGCCCGATTCTTAGAAGAGGATTATATGAAAATCATAAGTCCAAAGTTGAAATCATTCTTCAAGAATTAGAAGATGATCGTATTCCACCACCGATTTGGCCAAAGTACGAGATGTCGAGTCTAGTGGGAGGATCGACACCGATACTTCAAGAAATTGAAGTGGGTCGAGTTCCACCGGATATACCGACCGTCTGAGTGGTACCTACACAAGTTGTGCAAGTTAGAGAACCACAAGTATCTGCACCCACCGTTGCCATTGTGCCTGTAGAACCTCGTCGTAGTGGGAGGGTTGTTCGTCAACCCGAGCGATTTATGTTCATGGGTGAATCTTCGGATTTAATCCCAGCAGACGAACATACAATAATCGACCCATGGACATACAAGGAGGCGATACAAGATATTGATGCAAGATCATGGCACACCGCTATGGACTTAGAAATGGAGTCCATAACGGCTATGGATGTATATGAAAGACACCTCTACCGGATGGCAAGGAAGCCATAGGTAGTAAGTGGATATCTGAGAGGAAGAGATTCCGATGGAGAGGTTTCGCTTTTAAAGCCGTGCTTGTGGCGAAAGGGTACACTGATTGAGGGCATCGATTTCGATGAGACCTTTTCGCCGTAGCAATGCTCAAGTCCATCGTAATTCTTCTAGCCATAGCGCCCACTTGAACCTAGAGGTTTGGCAAATGGATGTTAAAACCGCTTTTCTAGCGGTTACCTTGAGGAAGGTAGAGACATCTATATGCAAAGAACACAAGGTTATGTGGTAAAGGGTGAAGAGCATCTAGTATGGAAGCTTAAGTCCATTTATGGACTTAAGCGAACCTCCCAATCATGGAACTTACGCTTTGACGAGGTGGTAGGTCCTATGGATTTACCCATTGCCTAGCGAGAGTTGTGTGTATCGGTTAGATGTCAACGGTGATGTGGTATTTCTTGCACTTTATGTAGATGACATCCTTCTAGTTGGCAACAACGTGAAGTCATTATCGACGAAAGAGTTGGCTATCCGATCGGTTTCAAATGAAAGACTTAGGAGATGCAGTACATTCTTGGGATCAAGGTTTACCGAGATCGCAAGAAGAAAATGTTGAGCTTATCTCGGGCGCCTTACATTGATCTTGTGATTACTGTTTTAGTATGCGGACCGCGAAGAAAGGATTGCTACCTTTCGCATACGGCGTTCCTTTATCTAAAACGCAGTCACCTATATTTGCAAAGGAGATAGAGGAATGAGACAAGTTCCTTACGCTTGGCGTAGGAAGTCTCATGTACGCAATGCTATGCACGAGGCTCGATATACTGCTATGCGGTGGCATAGTAGCTGAATATCGCCTAACCTGGACAAGCTCATTGGATCGCGAAGAAGCATATACTCGAAGCACACGAAAAGGACTCGAGATTATAGGCTAGTTTACCATGCAGATAGTCTAATGCCTTTGGGTTATCTGAGACTCGGATTTCCATCTCGACCGTGATGAGAAAAGTCAACCTCGGGCTATGTGTTTACCTTGGAGGTGGAGCCGTATCTGGCGTGAGTGGCGGCGATGCATTGCGGACTCTACCATGGAAGCCGAATATGTAGCGGCCGGAGGCTTCTAAGGAGGCTGTATGGTTCAAGAACTACCTCATGGATCTAGGTGTGGTACCGGTTTTCCCAAGAGTATCATAGTTCATTGTGATAACTCGGTGCGATGGCAAACTCGAAGGAACCACGGACCCACAAGGCGACTAAACACATAGAGAGAAAGTACCATGTCATACGAAATCGTTAGGCGAGGTGACGTCTTGATTGAAAAGATTGATACGACGGAAAATCTAGCGAGATCCATTCACGAAGAGCACGCCGCAAAAAGTCTACGATGGACACGTTAGAGGACTTGGATTATGCTTGATGGCACCCACTTAGAAAAAACTTTTGTATAAGTGGGAGAAGCAAAGTGATGGTTGTTTGTAATAGCTAGTAGAAAGACACATTGTATACTAAAAGTTTGCTTTAGTATAAGTGGGAGATTGTTGGATTTGTATCTTGAAAGCGCTTTGGTTGAGCTTGTATACAATGTTTCTGTTACCACTATTACAATCTCTATCGGATTGAATACTTGATTGCATATATCCGTGTCCCCTTATCTCATATATAAGTTAGATCATATAGTGTGTAGAAGATCACGAGAAGTCCGTATGATTGGTCAAGCTTAATGAGATATAAAAGTTTCACACCGAGACAACTTAAGGGCGAGTTGTCGGTTTGAAATAGCGATATAGATAAGAAGTGACTTGACTTAGTTGCTTGTCTGCCTTTATGCGTCTCGGCGTATTGAAGGATCACGATGAGATGTGTTCTTCTTCGACCGTCGTGAAGAACCAAGATCTCGGTGACTTACGATGATCTAAACCTCGATAAGGTATTAGGTGAGTATGAGTTCTTGACCATCACTTTGACTTGTTATGAGTGAGGTTATATGTTCTAACCCAATTCTCCGCATCTTGGGTGGTGGCGATCTTGTATGTCACGCTAGTTATCATGTCAGTCACCGTATCCGTTTAGGATGATGGCGTCCCTTAAGGAGCTCAAAGGTTTATTGTACTAAACCCCGCGAGTTGAGTTAGCTCAAGTACAATAATAAGGTTGAGTGGTACTACTTAAGAAATGAAGTTATTAATCGTTTTAAGCGATGATTGCTATAAATGATTAATGGACGTTCGATATCTTAAATCGGGGATTCGTAATGTCTAAGTGCAAGCCGACTCAACCGGTAATAAAGGGTAAGTCAAGATTTATTCTCTAGTGGCATGAATAAATGTTTATAAATTAATTTATGTTACAGGTGAACATAAGATAATTAATTTATTTGAGGCCCATCTTTATTCCTTGCATTTGATCCTGGTCGGCCCGTCCAGTCCGTAGTGCAAGAAAATCGGCGCCCTGTACTCTCAAAGGAAAGATTTTATTCTCTTTATCCCACAAGGATATAATTATATTTATGGTATATGCATAGATCCTTTCCATATAAGATTATGGAAATAATCCCAAGAGTATGGAAATATTCCTAAGATTATGGTAATATTCCATATAGGATTATGGTAATTTCCATATAGGATTATGGTAATTTCCATATGGGATTAAGGTAGTGCATTATAAATATAAGGTATGAGATAAAGTCTAGGTTAATGCACACATAATTAACACACTATTTTCGAGATTGAGAGGGTTTCTCTTGAGAGAATTTTCAAAATTCTAGTGAGAGCAAGGGTGATTTTCGAAGCATTCTCCATAGATCGTCCTCACCGACGTTGGAGATTGGGCAATCGGGATACGATCCGTAAGGTCAAAGCACGAGTCCGATCCGTTCGATCCGTTCATCTCGTTTCATCGACCTCTTCAGATCCAAAGGTAAACACGTGAAAACCCCAACGTGTTGCGATTTTATTATATAGACGCATGCTAGGTTTATAATCAATGTATGGTGAATTAAACACCCAAGATGGATCCTCGGGGCGAGGGTTAACATATGTTTTCCCTACAGTTTGTCGGTTCAACATAAACATAAACATTCAACATCGACAAAACCATACACAACATAAACTATGCTAAGCATTAGAAAACCCTAATTTCTAATGCAATACATAATCATTGTGTAAGTGTGCATAAGTGTTTCATTCATCCACTTTAATCACAACCATTCATTCTAAGTTTATAATTAACCATCATAGCATCATTTAACATTAGAAACAAACTCATACTTAGCCATTTCGTTACGTTTTCGATAATTAGCAACAATTAGCATACGTATCCAATAAATTCCAATAAAATCATGTTGTACTCCTATCATACTATAAAATTTAATTATCAACTCAATATCATCATATAAAATTTTAAACCATAGGTTAAAATCTTTGTAATTTTCGGCAATTTCAAATCAACAAGCTTTGGTGTTCAATAAATTCCACAAAAATTATTTTATGCTTATACTATATACTAAACATGAAATATCACTGTGTATCATGCATTAAAAATTTAAACCCATGCTTTTCATCATCATTAATTTTCGTATTCACATATATATATATATATATATTCAAAATTTCCAATCCTTCACAATATGGTTGTATATGTAATAGCATGTAATATTAACACCAACATTTACCAATATTCATAATATTACACATCATATTATTTTCAACAATAAAAATCAAATAAAAGACTACATATATATATATAAGCCACGGTTCTTATAAAAAAATAGGAGAGGTGTTTGAATAAATTCAAGGTTAATGTATGATGTTCATATCATACCCTAAACACCATATCTCAACTATTTTCAACAAACAAAACCAAACAATACTCTAAAAGTATATAAATATAATCGGTCAAAATAAAATAAAATAGGAGATGTGTTTCAAAATTCCAATATTTTATATGATGTTCACATCATATTTTAAACACCATATCTCAACTATTTTTCAAAAATAAAAATCAAACCATGGCCTAAATAAGCCTCAACACTCACGTTTTTTTAAAAGTATTCTGAAAATTATGATATTTATACTAAATTCTTATAATACATTAGCAAGCAACAATATCAAATAATATTCACAAAATCATGCTTTAACATATTTAAAAATAAATAAAGCATAAATCAAAAAATATAAACATGCTCCAAAATTATGAAATTTTTACAGTAGCCTTAGAACATCATTCTAAGCATTTTTCATTCACGACTCAAGAGCATTTGGAGGCTCTAAAGTCACGAAAATAAATGGGGAGCAAACTAGGGTTTTAAACCCAAAATTCAAAATAAATATTCCACCCATTAGGATGGAAGAGGATGATGAATAATACCTTCCTATGGTCTTAGAAGGATTATTTGAGTGTGGGAGAGGTTGGGGAGGGAGGATTTAGTGTTGGGGTTTGAAAAGTGTAGAGAAATTTGAAAATGAGAGAAAAGTGAGAGGATGAATGAGGTCTGCCCTTGCACGTTTTTCCTTGTTATTGCAGACCTTAGAGCTGTCATTTCCCATTTTGGTAAGGTCTTGGTGGTAGTTGAGAGGTGGATTGGTCAAATTACCCGCTTCGGTATGTTATCTGAGACTTTAAGTTTTAACGCACTTTCGATCGATTTCTGAACCTTAAGGTTCTATCTTATTAAATAGCCTTTAAAAGACTTATTTTAATGTTCATAAAATTTCACGACGTTCGGACGTCGTTCGATAAGTCAATTCCGAGTTATCGAGGAAAAACGACGTCCGGCGATTAAAATATGCTCATTCAAAAATTCTCTTGAATTTTTGAGCTTTCATAAATAATTTGAGTCTTATAAAGCATATTTTATTGATTTAGACCCTCGGTTCGAGTTTCGGGTCGTTCGGATCAAATTAGGGTTTTCCCAGTATATTTTACCCGGCGTTCGGTTAAGTTCTTCAGGAATTCCCTTCAGAAATTGATTCTTATAATTTCTAAATTCATAATAAATCATTCCTTCATGATTTTGGTTGTTATCACTATTTATTATGATTAGCACGGACCGGAGGTTGTTCCGCTCAGAATAGTGTTTTAAGATCGACCGGCAAGATGCCCTAAAATTCTCATCCTTTGCATTCTCACATGTTTTCGTGTGAGGATTCTAAAATGAAACTGCTCATGGAGATTCATTCTCGATCTTTCATTCTATGTTCAAAGCTACTCGAAAAACCCTAATCCTGGGACTAGTTATCGCTGATTTCTTTAGTATTCGATCTCCTAATCGATTCTAATTCGCTTCATTGGTTTCCTTAAACATAATTAAGGTCTAAGAACCACAACTAAGTGATTCAAACATCACTAATAAAAGTTTTAAATTTTTCGGTTATTACATACCATCCCTTAAAAGAAATTTCGTCCGAAATTTGCTAGCCTTGGAAAGATCCGGATATTTCTCCTTCATAGCTGATTCCAGCCCCTGTGTTGCTTCTTCTTGACCATGGTGTCTCCATAGAACTTTCACTAGCGGTATTTCTTTGTTCCTTAGCCTTGATACGCTGGTCCAAGATTTAGTAGTAGTTCTATCGTAACTCATATTGTCATCGAGGACAATATCGGTCGGTGGTATCACATGGTGGGGTCATGTATGTACTTCCGTAGTTGTGAAACATGGAACACATTGTGCACGCTTCCAAAACTTGGCGGCAATGCAAGTCCGTAGTCACCGGTCCTATTCTTCCGCAATTTCATAGGTCCTACGAAACGTGGTCGCAACTTCCTTTGATTCCGAATCTCACGATCCCTTTAGATGGAGAGATTTTCAAGAAGACCTTATCTTCCTCTTCGAAATGTAGCTCGCGGCGACGCTTGTCGGCGCATTTACTTATGTCGGTCCCGGCCTCCTTGATCCGCTGGCGGATCCGTCGCCTGATCTCAATCATTTCTCCCATGTAGTCGTCCTAACACTCTTCTTTCTCCCACTTCATCCCAAAGAAAGTGGTGACCGACATTTCCTTCCATAAAGCGCTTCAGACGGGCCATTCCAATAGTCGCTGGTAGTCGTTATTGTAGGCGAATTCCACAAGTGGTAACACTTGTTCCCAACTTTCTCTCTATCGGGGACAACGGTCCTCGACATGTCTTCCAACGTTTGAATGGTCCTCTCGGACCGTCCGTCCGTCTGCGGATGGAACGCGTGCTAAAATGTAGTCGTGTCCCCGCTTTTTTTGTAAACTCATCCGAATCGGGACGAAATTTCAATCTCTATCGGACGTGATAGTCTTTGAACTCCATGTCGACGGATAACTTCTCGAACGCATAACCGCTGCTAGTTTGTTCGACCCATGTGTTATTGGAATGGGTAGAAATGCGCGCTCTTGGTCGGGCCGATCGATGATGACCCAAATAGCGGTATTCCTCTCGTGATTTGGGTAGCCGGTAACAAAGTCCATGGCTATATCATCCCATTTCCATTCCGGTATATCTAGCGGTTGTAAGGTCCCATATGGTCGTTGGTGGAGTGCTTTCACTTGTTGGCACGCCAAACAACGCTCCACAAATGAAGCCACATCTCGCTCATTCCATCCCACCAAAATTTCTCCTTGAGGTCTTGGTACATTTTGGTGCCGGGTGTGCGTATAAGAAGTCTCATGGGCTTCCTTCAAGATTTCGCCTCAAGTTCTTCATCTTCCGAACGCACACTCTCCCGCCATACAACAAAACATTATCTGTTGCTTCAGAAAATTCTTGTGTTTATCATCCTTGATCTTAGCTCGCATTTCTCTAGCTTCTTGCTCTTCCTCTCGAGCTTCTAAGATTCGGACTCTTAAGTCGGGATTGCAATCAATGTTGCAATACAGCCCTATCGCCGAGAGATGGGCCTACGACTTCGATGTTCATCCTCCGAATTCTTTTATAAGTATTTCCTCATGACCGAGGAGACATCCCAAACTAGGATGAGATTTATGACTCAAGGCATCGGCTACAACATTAGCCTTGCCTCGGTGGTAATTTATACCACAACGTAATCTTCACTAGCTCTAACCATCTACGCCTCATGTTAAGATCTTTCTGCTCAAAGAAATATTTCGTGCTCTTATGGTCGTAGATAGATCTCACATCTAACTCCATAAAGGTGATGCTCCATATCTTTAAGGCATGTACGATCACCGCTAATTCCGTGTCGTATGTAGGATAGTTCAACTCATGTAGGCGTAATTGCCTTGAAGCGTAAGCAATAACCTTACCTTCTTGCATTAGTACACAACCTAGTCCATTCTTTGAAGCATCCGTAGATTGTGTACTCTTTATCTCGCCTCGTAATCGCTAGTGCAGTGTTGTCGTCAAGAACTCCTTCACCTCCGAAACTAGCCTCACACTCGGCGGTCCGTGTACTTGATTCCTTTCTCAACAGTTGGGTCATGGGTCGGGCTATCGTTGAGAATCCTTCGATAAATCTTCGATAGTAGCGGCCAGCCCTAAGAAACTCCGAATTTCATTCGGTTCTTCATGACTCCCATTCTCGAATCAGACGATCTTCGAGGGTCTACTTTGATTCCCCATGGACACAATGTGACCCAAAATGTTACCGCCTAACCAAAACTCACACTTGCTAAACTTGGCAAGAGTCGCTCTTGCCTCAATGTTTGTAGTACGCTCTCAATTGCTCTTTGTGTTCTTGGTTATTCCTAGAGTATATTAGGATATCGCCTATGAACACTAAGACTAATTTGTCTAGGTATGGGTGGAACACCTGCTCATAATATCCATAAATCATCGCCGGGGCATTTGTAAGTCCAAAGGGCATCACGATGAATTCGAAATGACCATACCTTGTACGGAAAGCCATTTTAGGTACATCCTCCGGTCTAATCCTCAATTGGTGATATCCCGACTTTAGATCTATCTTTGAAAAGACTCGCCTCCTTTAAGTTGATCAAACAGATCACAATTCGGGGCAAGGGTACTTATTCTTAAGAGTTATCTTGTTTAACTCTCAATAGTCTATGCACATCCTCGATGTACCATCCTTCTTTTCACGAAAGGACGTGTGCTCCCCATGGAGACACACTGGGTCTAATGAATCCTAACTCCAAGAGTTCTTGCGCTGGATCTTTAATTCCTCAAGCTCTTTTGGTGCCATCCGGTATGGAGCTTTTGACACCGGGCGTAACTCGGTTCGAGGTCGATCGTGAACTCGATCCGCCGGTCCGCGGTAATCCCGTAGTTCATCCGAAAACATCGGATACTCCTTCACGATCGGAACGTCTTCTATCCTCCTTTCATTCTGGATCTTCCTCCTGGAGGTAGACGAGGTAGGCATGGTTCTCGGTCTTGTTCAGCAACGTCCTTGCTTGTAGTGCGGATATAATTGGAACTCTCCTCCCCATGTTGATCCCGTGAAAGTCGGTAGATTCCTCTCCGGGGTGTTGGAAAGAAATTTTTCTTTCATTACACAGGATGGTCGCACTATGTTCGGTTAACCAATCCATTCCTAGGATTATGTCCACATCCGTCATAGGTATGACGTGAAGGTTATCTGTCATGACCTTAAGTGAGCCTAGTCCAAGCTCTAGGTTTGAGCATATGTGGGTTACCGTTCTTATGCCTCCTACTGGAGAAGAAATTCTCATGATTTGTTCAGCGTGTTTAGGATCTAATCCTAAGTTCTCTATGCATGCTTCAGAAATAAAAGAGTGCGAGGCGCCAGTATCAAACAGTAGGATAACAGGCATTTGGAGGAGTATTCCCATACCTGCCAAGTTTCATTGGTTCCTTAGCGGCTCTTGCGGGAAGTCTCTTTCCTGGTTGAGGCGCGGCCCTCCTCTCTGTCGGGCGGTTGTTGTTGCCGATAAAGTTGTTGTGGTTGCCGCGCGCTTTATTCGTTGTTGATGTTGTTGTGGTTGCGGCTGTTGGGGCCGCTCGCATCGCTGCGCGATTGTCGCCATTGTTGTCGCCGCTGCCGCCGTGGTTGATATGGTCGCCGATTCGGCCGATAGTACCGAACCGGGGCCGTTGTTGGATCGGTTGAGCTTGGATAGCCGGATCGGCCGGACTTGGTTGGGCACATTAGGCGCCATTTCTCCTTTGGCGATCCTGTGCGCGTCAAGTAGTGGCCCTTCCGCCACACCAAGCATCCGTCATTTGTAAATGCGCATGCCCCTCAGTGACTCCTATGGCACCGGGGCATACGGGAGCCTCACAAATTCGGTTTCTCCCGCCAGCGCGGTACCATGGGCGCCCATTTCCTTGCCCGTGCCTGGATGGCACGTTATTTCCTCGCCATGGCCTCCGCCGGCTGGCGGCCGTTCGATCCTTGCCCTTGGTGGGGTCCTTCCCACTTCCTCTTCCCGCGATCTCCTTGGTGAGTCGGGGATGCACTGTGACGACTCTATCTTCGTGCAAAGGCACTCGATGTCTAATGCCCGATCGAGGGCCTCACGGTAAGTCGATCTCCGTGACCAGCCAACGACATCCTCGATCTCATGGCGAGTCCCTACTGAAATTTCTCGGCCCTCTTCTCGTCGGTGTCGACCACCGAGGTGCATACCGTGACATTTCACGTAACGCACGGTCGTAATCGGTGACCGTGGTCTTCCTCGGCGCAAGTTGTAAAACTCGTGCTCCTTCCTCTTCCCAGAACTCTTAGGAATGTACTTCTCGACACTTCCTCTTTGAATTCCTCCTGTGAGAAATTTTCCACCTCCTCCTCGATAGGGTCTTTCTTCGCCCCCACCGAAGTCGGCGGCACCACCATCCGAAAGCAATGCATGACAAGCGTTCTTGAGAGGTGCGGTGAAGGAAGTTAAAGATTCGCCCAACACAGCGAATCCAAAGTTCAAACATCCACGGATTCCCATCCGCTGAAAGTGGGCGGGTTCTATCTCGAGGAATAGTTCCTCAATCCATCTTGCCGTGGTGGTGGTGGAGGGTGTCATCTCTTTCGGTGTTACCTCACGGTTTCTTCTTCTCGGTGGCATTCTATCTTTCATAAATATACGTAATCGATATCTTCTTATACCATCCGTCAGATCATAGATATCTTAGCACGGTATGTATATATAATCATAAACATAAATCTAGCACGCCATCGAACACCATATATCACAACCTCAAAACCAAAGCTCTCGGGAGCTATCATCATATCAAATCAAATGTCTATACGAGGACTTTCATCATCACTTTTACGATCCACAAAAGGCCAGGTACGGAGTATGATACTCCGAAAATTAATATCAGCATCACTCAGTGTACCTAGTCACGGTGCGTATAAAAATCTAAACGCTACCGTGGTCATCAAAATAAGGGTTCATATCGGGACGACCTATCGTTTCCGCACGCATCGAAACATATACAAAAGTATATAGACAAAACACTATCTAGTCCTAAGAACTAGATCCATAATCGCCCGGAGTGAAAAATAGGGCTCAACGTGTTGGATTCAGAACTGGAAGTATGGGTACTATCAACCTCCTCCATATCATCGTCAGTAGGCAGGTCCTCCTTAGGATCCTCCTCCGAATTTTCTTCTGGATCCTCCTCCTCAACCTCTCAGATCCGTGGAGTCACGGTCTCTCGATTCTAATGACTCTAGCTTCTTCCCAGCTAGGTCTCGGCGGATCTCAGCCATGATCTCCTCATAGGCAGTGGTTGGAAATGGAGAAGCAGTAAGACGGGCACATGTTTCTCTCGCGGCGCATGCAGTTAGGCCACATGAATCGTCAATCTCTACATTATCGTGGCACAGAGGTCCGTGTGGGTGTGGCGGCGGCAGGTAGAGATGGAAGTTGGCATGGAATGATTTGCGGCGATGGTCTCAGGCGGCAATGACGGGCTCGAATCCTATTGGTGGTAGGACCGTAAAGGTGAATTATCGTGGATGGAAGGTCCACCTTGAACATGTTCTCGCCACACCAGCAAGAATTATGTTCCATCGATGCAAATGAGACACCTCCGGTGAAGCCACTCGGGAATCTCATTACGCTTAGGTGTACACCCGCCGGGGAGATATGGTCCACGGTGTAGCTCGTATATCATGAATATTTAGTTAAGGGACCGACAAAACGGGCAAGTCCGCCTCAAGATCGAAGCTCTCGACGACGATAGATGTAATCGCCGATATCTCACGGGCATATCCTCGCAATCGGATGAAAGTCTTGCGATCGGTCAAGCACACCGTCATAATGTGACGTACCACGGGCATGTGCAGAGCCCAATGACGCACAAAATGAGCGGGAACTCGCCGATGTCTTTTACTCGGTACATCCGGTCGAACGGTAGAGTGTACCACCTCTTCGGTGTGACTCTAGAAGATAAAGAGAGCCTAGTCGTAAAACCGTCCGAACCATCTTATATTCCTAAGTTCTTATGAAACTACTTTCATGGTTTGGTCTTTGGGAAGAGACCGCATGGTTCCTTAGACAGACCAAACGCTCGATGCCCAGCATTCGGGTAAAGGCTAAGTGATCACCCCATCTTATCGGGTCCCGGATTCCTTACTTCTACTCACGCTATAGTATCACATCATATCCGCTCTCATTATGCACTTACGATTCATCATTTCTTTTATACCTTCATAACGTTATACTTTTATTCTTTTCACTTATGCCACGATAGAGGCAACACGCACGGTGTTCGAATTCCTTCACGAGAGGTTGGGACCCGTAATGCTGCGAACCTCCGCTATGCAATCGCTTCATCATCGTAGACTCGTCGCTCTCATCATCGAATTCGCTCGGATTGTGATTCCTAAGATTTCTATGTTCTCGCTCCTTCTTAGTATTTCGCTCAATTGGGGATGCTTATGTTCTCATACTAAGTTCGGCACAAAAGGGATCATGCGCCTTAAGAGTCTATGTTCTCATGGGAAACATACTCATTTACATCATGCTCGATACAACAAGTAAACACGGATCGCGACACATTGTGTTATAATCAAGCATTCTCATTTACTCATTTACCAAGTTCCTAAACCTTGTAACTTTCTTTCAAACTAATGACCAATCAATTGAAACAACTTTTCAATTTCAAAATTTCCACTTTCCAAAATATTTTCAATTTCCCAACAAGACAATATTGAAATTCCAATTCACATTTCATATACTTCCATCATTTCAAAACAACTTTTAGTTGAGATAGTTACCTTCTTCCTCGCTGAGCAAGACGACGATGGAGTGCGGTCAAGAGATCCAAACACAAATAATTTCTAGACTCGACTTTCAACTTAGGATACAAGGAAAGGGTTTCTAGGGTTCAGAGCTTAACAAGAGCTCGATACCACTTTGTGACGAATTCGACTTTCCAATGAAGTACGGATCATATGGATCGTCACCGGTATGATAAAGCAATGAAATAAACATAGCTAATCAAGGCAATCAACCAATCAACTACTTAATAACGATAGGTTAAAAAGGGATAAACAATCCATACCAACTCAAGTCCTGAAGGACTTGTCAAAAGGGGTTCAAGGTTCAACATAACCCAATCGTAAGCGAAATTTAAATTACGAGGTACGACCTCCAATTCAATACGGAATAAGCGCTATAATCAAAACATTAATAATATCGAGTTAGGCAAAGAATTAAACGTGTGGACATGCATATGACGATGCATGCCCAAGGTTCTAGAAACCTTTCTAATTAAGCATCAAAAATAGCTGCTACTCTGCACCACCTCGCACCCATCATCGATCCTTGCTCAACCTGCACATCAAAAACGAGATGCAGGGCTAAGTACAAAAGTACTTAGTGGACTCGTTGCCGAAAACAATTTCTTTACCAAAAGTTATTGATCTGCCCACAATAGCGCATGAGGATTTTAGTTAAAGACTCATGCCTATCAAATATTTTATCATTTTTCCAAAGCGCTCGTCGAACTATTTTATCACGTTGTTCCATATCCGTAATTCATTCATCGATCATACGCTCATTCATTCACAAGACTATGGAGGTGGCCACCTACACATAGTCGCCGTGACCGGTCGAGGTAGCTAACCTTAACACACAACACACGTGTACACAATCCGAGTTAGTCCTCAACTAAGTCGGATCCGATCGTTACCTTTTTCTAACGCTATGGACCAACTCATTCACATATACCACTCAATTCTCGTCCCACATTTGGACAAATCAACCTCGATATGGACACAACAAAACATAAATATTTGGCGATAATAACAGTTCATGCGATAATATTTCATAAAGCTTTTGTAAATCATGCTTTGAATTATGCATAATCATTTTGTTTCAAGAAAAGCCCACCGCTAATCCAAGCTAGTGGTTCTAAAAGAAAGGTGAGTATCCTTCCTCAAGAACTACGCCCGATCGAACCCTTCATAAGAAAATAGCCGTTTTAGGTTCTTTCTATCGATCGATGGTCGCTATAAATTACGACTTAAAGTTCCCAATTATGGTTTCTTTATGATTTTTATGTGATTGTTTTAAGATAATTTCTATTATCTTACATCTCCAATTCTCAAGCTATATTACCTCATCGCTCATAGGTGAACTTCAATTATGAATCACATATTCCGAGTCTATCCTTGACTCTTAACCTTAGTTTTATTATAACGTTATAGGTTATCGGTAATCAAATTATGATTGGTAAATTAGGATATTCTCAAGCCACTAACTAGACTTAACAATTATAGTTACGTCCTAGTAGGTTATGCTTGACGACTTGTCGTATTAGCACGATAATTAAAAGAGGAATATTGACTTACAAATCAAGTGGACATATGCCATCATGTAAGTAATTAGTACTTAAGAATAAATGGAGTACTTCGAGAATATTAACTCGGCTTTTGAGACATAAGGATCGACATCATGTGTTCGAATCGTTGCTTACACATTACGACATTGTCTATTTAACTTAACTCGCCGGAGGTTACATATGTCGTATAATCGTTATTCATTATCGAGTTGTGTTTACGCCCGACTAATGTCGTATTGAGTTGTCGTTATCAATATTAACGTTGTAGCTCGACTCTTGGTTTTTCTAACGTAGAACTCATGTTTGGGTATCCTTTCATTAATAAAACCCTACTTAGATCTAACTTCGATTCTTGTTTATTCCATCTTAAGTTATCGAAATTGGTCGATTTCTTTTGGATTCTCGCTCATATAGTATTATGTTGTTTACGTCGGGTTTTGGTTTGTCGGTTCAACATAAACATAAACATTCAACATCGACAAAACCATACACAACATAAACTATGCTAAGCATTAGAAAACCCTAATTTCTAATGCAATACACAATCATTGTGTAAGTGTGCATAAGTGTTTCATTCATCCACTTTAATCACAACCATTCATTCTAAGTTTATAATTAACCATCATAGCATCATTTAACATTAGAAACGAACTCATACTTAGCCATTTCACACGCTTTCGATAATTAGCAACAATTAGCATACGTATCCAATAAATTCCAATAAAATCATGTTGTACTCCTATCATACTATAGAATTTAATTATCAACTCAATATCATCATATAAAATTTTAAACCATAGGTTAAAATCTTTGTAATTTTCGGCAATTTCAAATCAACAAGCTTTGGTGTTCAATAAATTCCACAAAATTATTTTATGCTTATACTATATACTAAACATGAAATATCACTGTATCATGCATTAAAAATTTAAACCCATGCTTTTCATCATCATTAATTTTCGGTATTCACATATATATATATATATATTCAAAATTTCCAATCCTTCACAATATGGTTGTATATGTAATAGCATGTAATATTAACACCAACATTTACCAATATTCATAATATTACACATCCTATTATTTTCAACAATAAAATCAAATAAAAGACTACATATATATATATAAGCCACTGTTCTTATAAAAAATAGGAGAGGTGTTTGAATAAATTCAAGGTTAATGTATGATGTTCATATCATACCCTAAACACCATATCTCAACTATTTTCAACAAACAAAACCAAACAATACTCTAAAAGTATATAAATATAATCGGTCAAAATAAAATAAAATAGGAGATGTGTTTCAAAATTCCAAGATTTTTATATGATGTTCACATCATATTTTAAACACCATATCTCAACTATTTTTCAAAAATAAAAATCAAACCATGGCCTAAATAAGCCTCAACACTCACGCTTTTTTAAAAGTATTCTGAAAATTATGATATTTATACTAAATGCTTATAATACATTAGCAAGCAACAATATCAAATAATATTCACAAAATCATGCTTTAACATATTTAAAAATAAATAAAGCATAAATCAAAAAATATAAACATGCTCCAAAAATTATGAAATTTTTACAGTAGCCTTAGAACATCATTCTAAGAATTTTTCATTCACGACTCAAGAGCATTTGGAGGCTCTAAAGTCACGAAAATAAATGGGGAGCAAACTAGGGTTTTTAAACCCAAAATTTCAAAATAAATATTCCACCCATTAGGATGGAAGAGGATGATGAATAATACCTTCCTATGGTCTTAGAAGGATTATTTGAGTGTGGGAGAGGTTGGGGAGGAGGATTTAGTGTTGGGGTTTGAAAAGTGTAGAGAAATTTGAAAATGAGAGAAAAGTGAGAGGATGAATGAGGTCTGCCCTTGCACGTTTTTCCTTGTTATTGCAGACCTTAGAGCTGTCATTTCCCATTTTGGTAAGGTCTTGGTGGTAGTTGAGAGGTGGATTGGTCAAATTACCCGCTTTCGGTATGTTAATACCGACTCTTTAAGTTTTAACGCACTTTCGATCGATTTCTGAACCTTAAGGTTCTATCTTATTAAATAGCCTTTAAAAGACTTATTTTAATGTTCATAAAATTTCACGACGTTCGGACGTCGCTCGATAAGTCAATTCCGAGTTATCGAGGAAAAACTATCCCCATGATTAAAATATGCTCATTCAAAATTCTCTTGAATTTTGAGCTTTCATAAATAATTTGAGTCTTATAAAGCATATTTTATTGATTTAGACCCTCGGTTCGAGTTTCGGTCGTTCGGATCAAATTAGGGTTTTCCAGATATTTTACCCTTGCTTCGGTTAAGTTCTTCAGAATTCCCTCGAAAATTGATTCTTATAATTTATAAATTCATAATAAATCATTCCTTCATGATTTTGGTTGTTATCACTATTTATTATGATTAGCACGGACCGGAGGTTGTTCCGCTCGTAAATAGTGTTTTAAGATCGACCGCAAGTATGCCCGAAAATTCTCATCCTTTGCATTCTCACATGTTTTCGTGTGAGGATTCTAAAATGAAACTGCTCATGGAGATTCATTCTCGATCTTTCATTCTATGTTCAGGCTACTCGAAAAACCCTAATCCTAGAGACTAGTTATCGCTGATTTCTTTAGTATTCGATCTCCGAATCGATTCTAATTGCTTCATTGGTTTCCTTAAACATAATTAAGGTCTAAGAACCACAACTAAGTGATTCAAACATCACTAATAAAAGTTTTAAATTTTTCGGTTATTACATACCATCCCTTAAAAGAAATTTCGTCCGAAATTTGCTAATTTGAAAAGATCCGATATTTCTCCTTCATAGCTGATTCCAGCTCCTGTGTTGCTTCTTCTTGACCATGGTGTTCCATAGAACTTTCACTAGCGGTATTTCTTTGTTCCTTAGCCTTTGGATACGCTGGTCCAAGATTTCGTAGGTAGTTCTATCGTAACTCATATTGTCATCGAGGACAATATCGGTCGGTGGTATCACATGGCTGGGGTCATGTATGTACTTCCGTAGTTGTGAAACATGGAACACATTGTGCACGTTTCCAAAACTTGGCGGCAATGCAAGTCTGTAAGTCACCGGTCCTATTCTTCCGTAATTTCATAGGTCCTATGAAACGTGGTCGCAACTTCCCTTTGATTCCGAATCTCACGATCCCTTTAGATGGAGAGATTTTCAAGAAGACCTTATCTCCCTCTTCGAAATGTAGCTCTGTGCGACGCTTGTCGGCGTACGACTTCTGTCGGTCCTGGGCCTCCTTGATCCGTTGGCGGATCTGTCGCACGATCTCAATCATTTCTCCCACAGAGTCAGGTCCTAACACTCTTCTTTCTCCCACTTCATCCCAAAGAAGTGGTGACCGACATTTCCTTCCATAAAGCGCTTCAGACGGGCCATTCCAATAGTCGCTTGGTAGTCATTATTGTAGGCGAATTCCACAAGTGGTAACACTTGTTCCCAACTTTCTCCTCTATCGAGGACAACGGTCCTCAGCATGTCTTCCAACGTTTGAATGGTCCTCTCGGACTGTCCGTCCGTCTGCGGATGGAACGCGGTGCTGAAATGTAGTCGTGTCCCCGCCTTTTGTAAACTCATCCGAATCGGACGAAATTTCAATCTCTATCGGACGTGATAGTCTTTGGAACTCCATGTCGACGGATAACTTCTCGAACGCATAACCGTATAGTTTGTCTCGACCCATGTGTTATTGGAATGGGTAGGAAATGCGCGCTCTTGGTCAGTCGATCGATGATGACCCAAATAGCGGTATTCCCCCTCTGTGATTTGGGTAGCCCGGTAACAAAGTCCATGGCTATATCATCCCATTTCCATTCCGGTATATCTAGCGGTTGTAAGGTCCCATATGGTCGTTGGTGGAGTGCTTTCACTTGTTGGCACGTCAAACAACGTTCCACAAATGAAGCCACATCTCGCTTCATTCCATCCCACCAAAATTTCTCCTTGAGGTCTTGGTACATTTTGGTGCTGCCGGGGTGTGCGGTATAAGAAGTCTCATGGGCTTCCTTCAAGATTTCGCTCTGAAGTTCTTCATCTTCTGGAACGCACACTCTCCCGTCATACAACAAAACATTATCTGTTGCTTCTGTAAAATTCTTGTGTTTATCGTCCTTGATCTTAGCTCGCATTTCCTCTAGCTTTTTGCTCTTCCTCTGAGCTTCTAAGATTCGGACTTTAAGTCGGGATTGCAATCAATGTTGCAATCATGACCCTCATCGCCGAGACGGGCCTACGACTTCGATGTTCATCCTCCGAATTCTTTTATAAGTATTTCCTCACGAGGAGAGACATCCCAAACTAGGATGAGATTTATGACTCAAGGCATCGGCTACAACATTAGCCTTGCCTCGGTGGTAATTTATACCACGTCGTAATCTTCACTAGCTCTAACCATCTACGCCTCATGTTAAGATCTTTCTGCTCAAAGAAATATTTCGTGCTCTTATGGTCGTATAGATCTCACATCTAACTCCATAAAGGTGATGCCTCCATATCTTTAAGGCATGTACGATCACCGCTAATTCCGTGTCGCGTGGGATAGTTCAACTCATGTAGGCGTAATTGCCTTGAAGCGTAAGCAATAACCTTACCTTTTCTTGCATTAGTACACAACCTAGTCCATTCTTTGAAGCATCCGTAGATTGTGTACTTTTATCTCGCCTCGTGTCTTCGCTAGTACAGTGTGTTGTCGTCAAGAACTCCTTCACCTCTGAAACTAGCCTCACACTCGGCGGTCCAGTGTACTTGATTCCTTTCCTCAACAGTTGGGTCATGGGTCGGGCTATCGTTGAGAATCCTTCGATAAATCTTCGATAGTAGCCGGCCAGTCCTAAGAAACTCCGAATTTCATTCGGGTTCTTCGGTGACTCCCATTCTCGAACTGTATCAGACGATCTTCGAGGGTCTACTTTGATTCCCCATGCGGACACAATGTGACCCAAAATGTTACTCGCCTAACCAAAACTCACACTTGCTAAACTTGGCAAGAGTCGCTCTTGCCTCAATGTTTGTAGTACAGCTCTCAAGTGCTCTTTGTGTTCTTGGTTATTCCTAGAGTATATTAGGATATCGTCTATGAACACTAAGACGAATTTGTCTAGGTATGGGTGGAACACCCTGTTCATAATATCCATAAATACTGCCGGGGCATTTGTAAGTCCAAAGGGCATCACGATGAATTCGAAATGACCATACCTTGTACGGAAAGCCGTTTTAGGTACATCCTCTGGTCTAATCCTCAATTGGTGATATCCCGACTTTAGATCTATCTTTGAAAAGACTCGCCTCCTTTAAGTTGATCAAACAGATCGTCAATTCGGGCAAGGGTACTTATTCTTAAGAGTTATCTTGTTTAACTCTCAATAGTCTATACACATCCTCGTGTACCATCCTTCTTTTCACGAAAGGACAGTGCTCCCCATGGAGACACACTGGGTCTAATGAATCCTAACTCCAAGAGTTCTTGCAGCTGGATCTTTAATTCCTCAAGCTCTTTTGGTGCCATCCGATGGAGCTTTTGACACCGGGCGTAACTCGGTTCGAGGTCGATCGTGAACTCGATCCGCCGGTCCGCGGTAATCCCGTAGTTCATCCGAAAACGCCGGGATACTCCTTCACGATCGAACGCCTTCTATCCTCCTTTCATTCTCGATCTTCCTCCCGGAGGTAGACGAGGTAGCATGGTTCTCGGTCTTGTTCAAGAACGCCCTGCTTGTAGTGCGGATATAATTGGAACTCTCCTCCCATGTTGATCCCGTGAAAGTCGGTAGATTCCTCTCCGGGTGTTGGAAAGAAATTTTCTTTCATTACACAGGATGGTCGCACTATGTTCGGTTAACCAATCCATTCCTAGGATTATGTCCACATCCGTCATAGGTATGACGTGAAGGTTATCTGTCATGACCTTAAGTGAGCCTAGTCCAAGCTCTAGGTTTGAGCATATGTGGGTTACCGTTCTTATGCCTCCTACTGGAGAAGAAATTCTCATGATTTGTTCAGCGTGTTTAGGATCTAATCCTAAGTTCTCTATGCATGCTTCAGAAATAAAAGAATGCGAGGCGCCAGTATCAAACAGTAGGATAACAGGCATTTGGAGGAGTATTCTCATACCTGCCAAGTTTCATTGGTTCCTTAGCGGCTCTTGCGGGAAGTCTCTTTCCTGGTTGAGGGCATAGGCCCTCGCTTGCTGGGGCGGTTGTTGTTGCTGATAAAGTTGTTGTGGTTGCTGCGGCTGCTGTTGCTGTTGTTGTTGTTGTGGTTGCGGTTGTTGGGGCCGCTCGATCTTCCATCGCGGTTGTCGCCATTGTTGTCGCCGCTGCCGCCGTGGTTGATATGGTCGCTGATTCGCCGATAGTACCGAACCGGGGCTGTTGTTGGATCGGTTGAGCTTGGATAGCCGGATCGGCCGGACTTGGTTGGGCACATTAGGCGCCATTTCTCCTTCGCGTATCCTGCAGGCGGTCTAAGTAGTGGCCCTTCCGCCACACCAAGCATCCGTCATTTGTAAATGCGCATGCCCCTTGTGACTCCTATGGCACCCAGGGCATACGAAGCCTCACAAATTCGGTTTCTCCGCCAGCGCGGTACCATGGGCGTCCATTTCCTTGCCTGTGCCTGGATGGCACGTTATTTCCTCGCCATGGCCTCCCAGCCGGCCCGGCGAAGTTGATCCTTGCCCTTGGTGGGGTCCTTCCCACTTCCTCTTCCCGCGATCTCCTTGGTGAGTCGGGGATGCACGATGACGACTCTATCTTCAGCAAGGCAGCCTCGATGTCCAATGCCCGACCGAGGGCCTCACGGTAAGTCGATCTCCGTGACCGACCAACGACATCCTCGATCTCATGGCGAGTCCCTACCGAAATTTCTCGGCCCTCTTCTCGTCGGTGTCGACCAACGGTGAGGTGCATACCGTGACATTTCACGTAACGCACGGTCGTAATCGGTGACCGTGGTCTTCCTCGCGCAAGTTGTAAAACTCGTGCTCCTTCCTCTTCCCAGTAACTCTTAGAATGTACTTCTGTACACTTCCTCTTTGAATTCCTCCCAGGAGAAATTTTCCAGCTCCTCCTCAGATATGGTCTTTCTCTTCGCCTCCCACCAGAAGTCGGCGGCACCAATCATCTGGAAAGCAATGCATGACAAGCGTTCTTGAGAGGTGCAGTGAAGGAAGTTAAAGATTCGCCCCGGTAGCAATCCAAAGTTCAAGATCCACGGATTCCCATCCCGCTGAAAGTGGGCGGGTTCTATCTCGAGGAATAGTTCCTCAATCCATCTTGCGGTGGTGGTGGTGGAGGGTGTCATCTCTTTCGGTGTTACCTCACGGTTTCTTCTTCTCGTGGCATTCTATCTTTCATAAATATACGTAATCGATATCTTCTTATACCATCCGTCGGATCATAGATATCTTAGCACGGTATGTATATATAATCATAAACATAAATCTAGCACGCCATCGAACACCATATATCACAACCTCAAAAACCAAAGCTCTCGGGGAGCTATCATCATATCAAATCAAATGTCTATACGAGGACTTTCATCATCACTTTTACGATCCACAAAAGGCCAGGTACGGAGTATGATACTCCGAAAATTAATATCAAGATCACTCAAGTACCTAGTCACGGTGCGTATAAAAATCTAAACGCTACCGTGGTCATCAAAATAAGGGTTCATATCGGGACGACCTATCGTTTCCGCACGCATCGAAACATATACAAAAGTATATAGACAAAACACTATCTAGTCCTAAGAACTAGATCCATAATCGCCTGAGTGAAAAATAGGCTCAACGTGTTGATTCGTAATCGAAGTATGGGTACTATCAACCTCCTCCATATCATCGCCGCCAGTGTGTCCTCCTTAGATCCTCCTCCGAATTTTCTTCGGATCCTCCTCCTCAACCTCTCGTGATCCGTGGGAGTCACGGTCTCTCGGATTCTAATGACTCTAGCTTCTTCCCAGCTAGGTCTCGGCGGATCTCAGCCATGATCTCCTCATAGGCAGTGGCTGGAAATGGAGAAGCAGTAAGACGGGCACATGTTTCTCTCGCGGCGCATGCAGTTAGGCCACATGAATCGTCAATCTCTACATTATCGTGGCACAGAGGTCCGTGTGGGTGTGGCGGCGGCAGGTAGAGATGGAAGTTGGCATGGAATGATTTGCGGCGATGGTCTGGGCGGGCAATGACGGGGCTCGAATCCTATTGGTGGTAGGACCAGAAAGGTGAATTATCAGGGATGGGAAGGTCCAGCCTTGAACATGTTCTTGCCACAGCCAGGCAAGAATTATGTTCCATCAGATGCAAAACGAGACACCTCCGGGTGAAGCCACTCGGGAATCTCATTACGCTAGGTGTACACCCGCTCGGGGAGATATGGTCCACAGGGTGTAGCTCCGTATATCATGAATATTTAGTTAAGGGGACTGACAAAACGGGGCAAGTCCGCCTCAAGATCGAAGCTCTCTCGACGACGATAGATGTAATCTGCCGATATCTCACGGGCATATCCCTGGCAATCGGATGACGCCTTACGATCGGTCAAGCACACCGTCATAATGTGACGTACCACGGCATGTGCAGAGCCCAATGACGCACAAAATGAGCGGGAACTCGCCGATGTCTTTTACTCGGTACATCCGGTCGAACGATAGAGTGTACCACCTCTTGGTGTGACTCTAGAAGATAAAGAGAGCTAGTCGTAAAACCGTCCGAACCATCTTATATTCCTAAGTTCTTATGAAACTACTTTCATGGTTTGGTCTTTGGGAAGAGATCGCATGGTTCCTTAGATGACCAAACGCTCGATGCCTAGCATTCGGGTAAAGGCTAAGTGATCACCCCATCTTATCGGGTCCCGGATTCCTTACTTCTACTCACGTTATAGTATCACATCATATCCGCTCTCATTATGCACTTACGATTCATCATTTCTTTTATACCTTCATAACGTTATACTTTTATTCTTTTCACTTATGCCACGATAGAGGCAACACGCCGCTGTGTTCGAATTCCTTCACGTAGAGGTTGGGACCCGTAATGATGCGAACCTCCGCTATGCAATCGCTTCATCATCGTGAGACTCGTCGCGCTCTCATCATCGAATTGCTCGGATTGTGATTCCTAAGATTTCTATGTTCTCGCTCCTTCTTAGTATTTCGCTCAATTGGGGATGCTTATGTTCTCATACTAAGTTCGGCACAAAAGGGATCATGCGTCTTAAGAGTCTATGTTCTCATGGGGAAACATACTATTTACATCATGCTCAGATACAACAAGAAACACGGATCGCGACACATTGTGCGATAATCAAGCATTCTCATTTACTCATTTACCAAGTTCCTAAACCTTGTAACTTTCTTTCAAACTAATGACCAATCAATTGAAACAACTTTTCAATTTCAAAAATTTCCACTTTCCAAAATATTTTTCAATTTCCCAACAAGACAATATTGAAATTCCAATTCACATTTCATATACTTCCATCATTTCAAAACAACTTTTAGTTGAGATAGTTACCTTCTTCCTCGTTGAGCAAGACGACGATGGAGTGCAGTGCAGTAGCAGTCAAACACAAATAATTTCTAGACTCGACTTTCAACTTAGGATACAAGGAAAGGGTTTCTAGGGTTCAGAGCGAACAAGAGCTCTGATACCACTTTGTGACGACCCGACTTTCCAATGAAGTACGGATCATATGGATCGTCACCGGTATGATAAAGCAGCGGAAATAAACATAGCTAATCAAGGCAATCAACCAATCAACTACTTAATAACGCATAGGTTAAAAGGGATAAACAATCCAATACCAACTCAAGTCCTAGAAGGACTTGTCAAAAGGGGTTCAAGGTTCAACATAACCCAATCAGGGCAGAATTTAAAGTACGAGGTACGACCTCCAATTCAATACGGAATAAGCAGTTATAATCAAAACATTAATAATATCAGAGTTAGGCAACAATTAAACGTGTGGACATGCATATGACGATGCATGCCCAAGGTTCTAGAAACCTTTCTAATTAAGCATCAAAAATAGTTGCTACTCTGCACCACCTCGCACCCATCATCGATCCTTGCTCAACCTGCACATCAAAAACGAGATGCAGGGCTAAGTACAAAAGTACTTAGTGGACTCGTTGCCGAAAACAATTTCTTTACCAAAAGTTATTGATCGCCCACAATAGCGCATGAGGATTTTAGTTAAAGACTCATGCCTATCAAATATTTTATCATTTTTCCAAAGCGCTCGGCGAACTATTTTATCACGTTGTTCCATATCCGTAATTCATTCATCGATCATACGCTCATTCATTCACAAGACTATGGAGGTGGCCACCTACACATAGTCGCCGTGACCGGTCGAGGTAGCTAACCTTAACACACATCACACGGTACACAATCCGAGTTAGTCCTCAACTAAGTCGGATCCGATCGTTACCTCTTTTCTAACGCTGGTGGACCAACTCATTCACATATACCACTCAATTCTCGTCCCACATTTGGACAAATCAACCTCGAGATATGGACACAACAAAACATAAATATTTGGCGGTCGATAACGGTCATGCGATAATATTTCATAAAGCTTTTGTAAATCATGCTTTGAATTATGCATAATCATTTTGTTTCAAGAAAAGCCCACCGCTAATCCAAGCTAGTGGTTCTAAAAGAAGGGGTGAGTATCCTTCCTCAAAGAACTACGCCCGATCGAACCCTTCATAAGAAAATAGCCGTTTTAGGTTCTTTCTATCGATCGATGGTCGCTATAAATTACGACTTAAAGTTCCCAATTATGGTTTCTTTATGATTTTTATGTGATTGTTTTAAGATAATTTCTATTATCTTACATCTCCAATTCTCAAGCTATATTACCTCATCGCTCATAGGTGAACTTCAATTATGAATCACATATTCCGAGTCTATCCTCGACTCTTAACCTTAGTTTTATTATAACGTTATAGGTTATCGGTAATCAAATTATGATTGGTAAATTAGATATTCTCAAGCCACTAACTAGACTTAACAATTATAGTTACGTCCTAGTAGGTTATGCTCGACGACTTGTCGATTAGCACGATAATTAAAGAGGAATATTGACTTACAAATCAAGTGGACATATGCCATCATGTAAGTAATTAGTACTTAAGAATAAATGGAGTACTTCGAGAATATTAACTCGGCTTTTGAGACATAAGGATCGACATCATGTGTTCGAATCGTTGCTTACACATTACGACATCGTCTATTTAACTTAACTCACGGAGGTTACATATGTCGATAATCGTTATTCATTATCGAGTTGTGTTTACGTCCGACTAATGTCGATTGAGTTGTCGTTATTGAATATTAATGTTGTAGCTCGACTCTTGGTTTTTCTAACGTAGGAACTCATGTTTGGGTATCCTTTCATTAATAAAACCCTACTGTGATCTAACTTCGATTCTTGTTTATTCCATCTTAAGTTATCGAAATTGGTCGATTTCTTTTGGATTCTCGTTCATATAGTATTATGTTGTTTACGTTCGGGGTTTTGGTTTGTCGGTTCAACATAAACATAAACATTCAACATCGACAAAACCATACACAACATAAACTATGCTAAGCATTAGAAAACCCTAATTTCTAATGCAATACACAATCATTGTGTAAGTGTGCATAAGTGTTTCATTCATCCACTTTAATCACAACCATTCATTCTAAGTTTATAATTAACCATCATAGCATCATTTAACATTAGAAACGAACTCATACTTAGTCATTTCATTCGTTTTCGATAATTAGCAACAATTAGCATACGATCCAATAAATTCCAATAAAATCATGTTGTACTCCTATCATACTATAGAATTTAATTATCAACTCAATATCATCATATAAAATTTTAAACCATAGGTTAAAATCTTTGTAATTTTCGGCAATTTCAAATCAACAAGCTTTGGTGTTCAATAAATTCCACAAAAATTATTTTATGCTTATACTATATACTAAACATGAAATATCACTTCGTATCATGCATTAAAAATTTAAACCCATGCTTTTCATCATCATTAATTTTCGGTATTCACATATATATATATATACATATTCAAAATTTCCAATCCTTCACAATATGGTTGTATATGTAATAGCATGTAATATTAACACCAACATTTACCAATATTCATAATATTACACATCCTATTATTTTCAACAATAAAAATCAAATAAAAGACTACATATATATATATAAGCCACGGTTCTTATAAAAAAAATAGGAGAGGTGTTTGAATAAATTCAAGGTTAATGTATGATGTTCATATCATACCCTAAACACCATATCTCAACTATTTTCAACAAACAAAACCAAACAATACTCTAAAAGTATATAAATATAATCGGTCAAAATAAAATAAAATAGGAGATGTGTTTCAAAATTCCAATATTTTTATATGATGTTAACATCATATTTTAAACACCATATCTCAACTATTTTCAAAAATAAAAATCAAACCATGGCCTAAATAAGCCTCAACACTCACGTTTTTTTTAAAAGTATTCTGGAAAATTATGATATTTATACTAAATGCTTATAATACATTAGCAAGCAACAATATCAAATAATATTCACAAAATCATGCTTTAACATATTTAAAAATAAATAAAGCATAAATCAAAAAAATATAAACATGCTCCAAAAATTATGAAATTTTTACAGTAGCCTTAGAACATCATTCTAAGCATTTTTCATTCACGACTCAAGAGCATTTGGAGGCTCTAAAGTCACGAAAATAAATGGGGAGCAAACTAGGGTTTTTAAACCCAAAAATTCAAAATAAATATTCCACTCCATTAGGATGGAAGAGGATGATGAATAATACCTTCCTATGGTCTTAGAAGGATTATTTGAGTGTGGGAGAGGTTGGGAGGGAGGATTTAGTGTTGGGGTTTGAAAAGTGTAGAGAATTTGAAAATGAGAGAAAAGTGAGAGGATGAATGAGGTCTGCCCTTGCACGTTTTTCCTTGTTATTGCAGACCTTAGAGCTGTCATTTCCCATTTTGGTAAGGTCTTGGTGGTAGTTGAGAGGTGGATTGGTCAATTACCCGCTTCGGTATGTTATACCGACTCTTTAAGTTTTAACGCACTTTCGATCGATTTCTCGGAACCTTAAGGTTCTATCTTATTAAATAGCCTTTAAAAGACTTATTTTAATGTTCATAAAATTTTCACGACGTTCGGACGCCGCTCGATAAGTCAATTCCGAGTTATCGAGGAAAACGGCGTCCGGCGATTAAAATATGCTCATTCAAAATTCTCTTGAATTTTGAGCTTTCATAAATAATTTGAGTCTTATAAAGCATATTTTATTGATTTAGACCCTCGGTTCGAGTTTCGGTCGTTCGGATCAAATTAGGGTTTTCCCAGATATTTTACCCTGCTCGGTTAAGTTCTTCAGAATTCCCTTGATTGATTCTTATAATTTCTAAATTCATAATAAATCATTCCTTCATGATTTTGGTTGTTATCACTATTTATTATGATTAGCACGGACCGGAGGTTGTTCCGCTCGTAAATAGTGTTTTAAGATCGACCAAAGTATGCCCGAAAATTCTCATCCTTTGCATTCTCACATGTTTTCGTGTGAGGATTCTAAAATGAAATGCTCATGGAGATTCATTCTCGATCTTTCATTCTATGTTCAGTTACTCGAAAAACCTAATCCGAGGTGACTAGTTATCGCTGATTTCTTTAGTATTCGATCTCGAATCGATTCTAATTCGCTTCATTGGTTTCCTTAAACATAATTAAGGTCTAAGAACCACAACTAAGTGATTCAAACATCACTAATAAAAGTTTTAAATTTTTCGGTTATTACATTGAGGTAGTTTCTATAATTTGTCAACATCTTAATTTACCAAAGTATTGTCTTTGTGGAGTTGAAGTTATTTATTTTACTTTGGAAAATAGGATGTTCGACTTGAGCATAAATTGTGCATCACTTGTCTTCTTTAATGTCCTCTGTTCTTATATGGTTACTACTTGATGCTGCAGTCGAGATGGTATTCCTGCGGTGAAGGACTATGGATAGTCCGTTGTTATGCAGTTTACGTCGTGCTCACGACGTTAAGCTGAAATACTTCGTGGGAGTTACCCACGGTTTTTATTTTGTTTTCTTTCTTTCTTTTTTGCTTGTTTTGTTTTATTTGATCCGTTTGTTATCTTTGTGTTAGTCTTGTTTGAATTTGGGAAGGAAGGATTTGCATATTTTGATCGGTGAGATGAAGTGGGATGCTCCAACTCTACATCGCACATTAAATCGATTATCGAGAAGTATCATCCTCTATGGTTATTTTGAGCTTTTAATGTTTTGAGCACCGGGGACGATGCTCGATTTAAAATGTGGGGATGTTTACTCGGTTTTGTATCGTGATATATTGTTTGTATGCTTAATAGCGTGCCCTTGTGCTTATTTTGATTGTTTGGACTTGAGTTTGTGTCTATGCGAATAAGTTAGGATTTTGATTTTTGCAACTGAACTCTGTGGTATTGATCGGACCTTGATGTATTTCTCGTTTATCTTGATATCATGTGATTAAAGTGCAATGTGAATTGACGAGATTGTGTGAATTGATTTTAAATCGGTGGTTATTGACGTGATTTGTCCGGCTAATGCTAGGGGGAGTGTTAACAGGGTGGTTACCTATATACTCGTTTCAAATATAAAAAAAGAAAAAAAAAAAAAAAATATGTGTGAAAAAGAAAATAAGGAGAATTAAAACTCGATGTTGTTGAGATTGTATAAATGGAGGATGGGATTATGCCCTCTTTCGTAAATTGAGAAATGGGCATGGGAAACCACGATAGGAGACTCGAGTTCATCGAGACTTCACCTTCGAACATTGTTCCAAAATTTGTTTATACTTTCTTTGTGTTCTCAAAAGAAACTTGTTGCTAAAGGTAACCATTTTAGTTAATTCACCTCTAGCGGAGAGTTGGAGTGCGAGCAAAAATAACCTACTGTTTGTTTGATATTTTCACAATCTTAGATTTGTTTCACATTAACTTTTATTATGTATTCATCATGTTTGGGGAATTGCAAAGAGATTTGATTGATTGGACTAAGAGTGATGTTGCATGAGTTACCTTCAACCTTATTAGTAAAGACTTTGTTTGAGTACAAGCAAATGGATAAGTGTGGGGAGTTGTTTGGTATGATTTTGTGATGATTCTTGGTATTTTTACATGTCATTTTCTATGATTTGTCCTATTTATGCCTTTGGTTCGATTAATATTTATCGATTCGAACTTACTTCGTTCGTTTCGATGTTTTGTAGGAAAACGGCAGAAAATAGGATGAATTGGATCTACCATGGATCAGATATAATTGAAGAGCATCTCGACAGGAGTTCATAGGCGGCGGATCGCGAATCGGAGTTCAAACGAGGAAGAAGCGAATGAACGTCGGTCGCGCCACGGCACCCGTCGCATGGCGCGCGCCCACGCCCGCGCGCGCGCCGCGCGCCCGCCCGCCTGCGCCAGCGCCCTCGGCCACCCAGCGCTCGCTCGCCCGCACGTGTTTGCGAATTTTCCTCGCGCGCTCACCTCCCGCAGCGTCGCTCGCCGCGTCGCCTCGCCTTCGCCCGGCGTCGCGCCGCCGCCAGCGCCAGCGCCCTCCGCTTCGCCCGGTGCCTCGCTCGCTCACTCCGTCCGGCGCGGCCGCCCGGCCAAAGACAGCAGCGTTCTCGGCGCTCAACTCCAGCGTCACCCCTTTCCGCGCACGCCTCACTCGCCAAGCGCCAGCACTCCAGCGCGCGTTCAAGTCCAGCACCAGCTGCAGCGCCCGCTTCCTCCTCCGTCCGACGCTGGCTTGGCCAACGCCCACACGCTCACGCATCTCCAGCCCCAGCACCGTGGGCCCCGCCCGCGTGCGCTCGCCCCAGCGCCACGCGCCTCTCCCGTGCGTTCATCACCCCGTGCTCGTTGGACTCCAACCGGCGCTCGCTTCCAATGCAGAACTCTTCACCCAATGCGGCGTTTGTGATCCAGCGTTGATTGAAGCGAACGTTTTCAAGCGGCTTCGGTCGAACCGGCGCTCACCTTTATTTTTAATATATAAACGCGCTTAGGTCAAAGCTCGATGGTCAGTTCTCAGTTTTTGGTTCACGCAGCCGCGGAGCTGTTCTTCAGCTTTCTTCCACAGTTCTTCGACAGATCGATACAACAGATACAATTCTTATTTTAATTCCTATTCTTATTTTCATCATTGAATAATCTCGTTATCAATTCATGCTTTGGATTATCAGTTCTTGTGGAATCAATTTTACAGTTTATTATTTGATGATTTTTGTCAATTCAATTCATAGTGACAGTGGATTGGATTTTCATGTTCCGTTGGTTTAATTTGCTTAATGATTTACTGCTTTCGTTTATTTGCAATTAGATTTAGATTAGGGATTGACAAACCCTATGAATAATATGATTGCATATGTTTTTGTTTATCGCTTTGATTTATCGCTTTCATAGTTCAACTAGGGATTGACAACTCCTAGTTTAGATTTATCGCTTTATTAGTTTAGCTCGGGATTGACAACCCCTAGCTTAAGATCGGTGTTTTATTTCTCGTATTTCAATTCCAGTATGTTCCAAACCCCTGTTGGCATTAGAATGTTTAGGTTTTAATCGTTTTCTGTGTGTGACACGAACAATCGCCCTGTTAAGTTTTCCTTGAGAGACGACTCGTGTTAACTTATCACGCTACGATTACCTCGTACGATTGCGAGTGAATTTGAGTGTGTTTTTAGCTCGATCACCCAGCGCCCGCACACACCCCTTGCCAGCCAGTTCCCCCCCCAACAAGCATGCCGCGACGCCCGTCCGGTCTTTGGAAGCCACCATTGCACTTTCCGCCTAGCGCCGCTCACACCCTTGCTCGCCACTCGCCAACAAGCCGCCGCACCCCGTCCGACCTTTGAAGCCGGCGCCGGTGCACTTTCCGTATTGTGTCTCCAACGCATAGCCATCCCAACAGCGCGAATCCGTCCGGCGCTTGGTCCGCTTGGCTCACCCGTGATTCTCGCGTTACTCTCCGTATGTCCGGCGCTTGATTCCCAGCCGACGCTGGACGTGTGTCCAGAATCTTGGTGCGTCCGGCGTTGTGCTCCATCCGGTGCTAGGGTGCTGCGGCTGTTCAATCCAGAAACTCCTCGTGTCCGGCGCTACGCTCCGTCCGGCGCTGGGTACGGAAATCTGCTGCTATAAATACTTATTTACACGCGGAAACCCTAACTGACATATTTTCCCACATTCTCACGCACTCACGCATTCTCTTTTCCTCTCTTTTTCTTTTCCCTTCCTTTTAATTATTTTGTACTTGGATTAACAATTGGGATTGTACGATTCCGGATTTTGGAAGACGAATTTGTCTATGAATGGTTGTAAGTTTTTCTCATTCATTTATATCTATGTAATTGTGATGGGATGATTTCTGCTATGAGATGAATTTTTGTTTTATAGAGTAATACATGTTTGGATGTTCTTATCTTGAATCGAGATTGTTGGGTTGATGATTTGCGATATTCTCATCCGTATAAATTGTTTATTTTATGATCTTCATGCATGGTGTTCGAAAGAATAGTGTATGTTGATTGTATGCTTATGTTTGATTATGAAGATATGCGAGAGAAGATTTATATTAAATATAAGTTTGACAATGAAAGTGATCGAGAGATTGGTTTTTTGCTGAATAAATAATATATGTGGGTAGGGTTTTGCTATTGTGTGCTTTGTTGTAAAATATCCTTCGTAGTTGATGGTGGGTTGATTGAGAGATCCCCTGTCATTAAGTTCGAGTCTAACGTTGACGTAATCGAGAGATTAGTTAGTGTTGACCGTTTGGTGAGGCGTGGGTGTTTTATGCATTGTGTATTGGTCCTTGATTCATTAATAGCGAGGATAGATTTGAAACCTAGAACACCATCTCCAATTCCGCGTATCTGCCAATTCCTATTGTTGTCCAAGTGCATCCGTTTTCCCTACTTTATTTTTATTTCTTGCTTTCGTCCTTTCCGTGACAGACCCCCCCTTTATGTTAGGACGTTAGTATTTCTTTTCTGTTTTCGTGTTTGACATAGAACCGTAGCCCTGTTAAGCCTTCCTCGAGATATTTGACTTGGGTCGACCTTACCGCTCAATAAGGACCTCGTACTATTGCGAGCGACTGAAAAGAACAATTTGGTCAGAACAAATTTTGGCGCCGTTGCCGGGGAAGGCTTTTGGTTTTGTGTCGTTTTGTTTTTCGTGTTTCTTTTTGTTTTTCTGTTTCTTCCCCCGTGCTTTTTCTTTTTATTTCTTTCTTTTTCTTTTTCTTTGTTACTATTTTCTCCAACAGGTGCGTGTGATCTTGTTTTGTAGTTGGTGTCTGTTAATGCGGGGTTATTAGCGATATGAATATGGTCAGACTGGCCTGGATGAGGAAAGCACGTCGTATTGGGCAAATTCTCCTTACAAAGAAGGAGCCCAATTCGACTATTTTGAGGATACCCAGTCGGTGTGAGCATCGAGCCTATGACCCCTACTGGAGGCATCCTCAGAGTTCTTCATATAGTCAGGACCTCTTCTTGCAACAACAGCCGGTGAAGCCGACATTGGAGGATTCATTGCAGGCATTCATTCAGGCGAGTCAGTCGGTGAAGCCGACATTGGAGGAGTCATTGCATGCTTTCATTCAGGCGAGTCAGCCGGTGAAGCCGACATTAGAGGAGTCATTGCAGCCTTTCATTCAGGCGAGTCAGCCTGTGAAGCCGACATTGGAAGACACATTGACGTCTTTCATACAGATGAGTCAACAAAGGTTCGAGATGTTGGAAGCATCTATGGAGCGTTTAGAGACTCAATTCGGTCGATCGGCGTAATAGTGGAAGAATTGGTCCACAACCAAAGTGTTGAGGAGATGCGAGACAATTGGAGCAAACTTCTTCTATCATAGTCTATGAAGATGATGAAGTTGAGGGAGAATCATGGAAGATGATGAAATTAAAGAGTCGAGGTTTCATCAAACCGCGACTAACCATGAACAACTGATATCTTCCGAACCGGTTAAAGGAGGAAGAGAGACATACGTTCGGTAGCATCTATAATTTTCAATATCCTAATTCTCCAAAGTATTGTGCTTTTGGAGTTGAAGTTATCTATTTTACTTTGAAGAATAGGATGTTTGATTTGAACTTAATTAATTCATTATTTGCTACCTTGACTGTCCTTTGTGCTTACCTTGTTACTACTGATGCTCTGGTTGAGATGGTATTCCTGCAGGTGAAGGACTATGGATAGTCCGTTTCTCATTGGTCGGACTGACGACGTTAAAACTAGCGCTTCGTGGGAGGCAACCCACGTTTATTTCTGTTTTGTTCTTATTTTCTTTTGGTTTTTCTTGTGTTTGTGTTTTCGTCTTTGTTTTGGTTTTGTGTGGTGCAGGTGTCGGTGTTAATTATTCTTGAGTTTTGGGACATTGTAAGCTGTGTGTTGAGGCTGTGATGCTCCAACTCTGTACCGCACACTATTCTATTATCAGGGAAGTATCATCATCTATTGGTCTTTTTGTGTTATTAATGTTTTGAGCATTGGGGACGATCTTTCGAATTAAGTGTGGGGATGATTATTCATTTTCGTGTCGTCCTCATCTATTTGTATGCTTGGTGATGTGCATACATGCTTATTTTGATTTCTTGGAATCAAGTATTGTATATCTTGAGTAAGTTAGAATTTTGATTTGTGCAACTAAACTCTGTGATATTGGTCAAACTGATTTTATTTTTTCGAGACTTTTGGTGATTTATGATTCGAGTGTAATGTGAATTGACGAGATTGTGATTGATAGAAAATGAATAGAGGGAAATTGATATGATTTGTCCGGCTAATGTTAGGGGTAGTGTTAACATTGTGGTTACCTATATACTTGTTTCATTTTTTTTATATAAAAAAAGTGTGAAAATGAGTAGAAAATGAGGAGAATGAAACTCCAGTTATTTGTTGAGATTGTTGAAATGGAGGATGTGATTCTATCCCTCTTTCTCGTAAATTGAGAAATAGACATGGGAAACCACGATAGGAAACTCGAGTTCATCGAGAGTTCACCTTTCGAACATTGTTCCAAAATCTGTTAAAACATTCTATGTGCTTAAAAAAGGAACTTGTTGCTAAAGGTGACCACATTAGTTAGTTCACCCCTAACGGAGAGTTGGAGTGCGGCGAGAGGTTACCCTTTTTATTTATTGGAAATCAATTGTCGTCCTAGATTTATTTCACATTATCTTTGAATACGTAAACACCAAGTGTGGGGAAAAAGCAATAAGGTTTGATTGATTAGACTAAGAGTGAAGTTGCATGAATTATCTTCCCTACTCTTACTAGTATAAACTTTACTTGGGGACAAGCAAATGGATAAGTGTGGGGGAGTTATTTGGTATGAATTTGTGCTTATTCTTGGTATTATTTTACATATCATTTTCAGTAGTTTATCCTATTTATGCCGTTGGGTTGATTAATATTTATCGATTCGGACTTACTTCATTTGTTTCGATGTTTTGTAGAAAAACAGCATAAAATAGGACGAATTGGATCTGCCAAGAATAAATTTTATTGAAGAGCATCGCGATAGGAGTTCATAGGCGCAAACGGATCACGATTCGGAGATCAGACGCGAGAGAACGGTGCGAAACGTCAAAGTCGCGCACGACTCCCGTCGCACGCATCGCCACACGCCCATGCCCGCAGCACGCGTGCCAGCCTCGACCGCCCAGCGCACTACGGCGGCCCGGCGCGTTCCGCCGCCGCTCCATCCGGCCGGGAGCCCGAGCGCCCGCACACCTCGCAGCACCGCGTTCCCCGCCAACGACACCGCGCGCCCGTCCGGCGCTGGAAGCCAACGCCCGCTGCACTTTCCGCCTAGCGCACGCTCACACCCCTTGCTCGCACACCTCGCTAGCGCACGTTGCACGCCCGTCCGGCGTTGGAAGCCAGCGCCCGCTGCACTTTCCGGCGCTGTGTCTCCAACGCGCGCATAGCCATCCCAGCGCACGCAGAATCCCGTCCGGCGCTTGGTTCGCTTGGCTCGCCCGTGAGTCTCGTGCTGCGCTCCGTACGTCCGGCGCTTGATTCCCAGCCGGTGCTGGACGTGTGTCTAGAATCTTGGCGCATCCGAGGCTGTGCTCCGTCCGGCGTTGGGGTGCTGCGGTTGTTCAATCCAAAAACTCCTCGTGTCTGGCGCTGCGCTCCGTCCGGCGTTGGGTGCGGAAATCTGCTGCTATAAATACTTATTTACACGCGGAAACCCTAGCTGACACATTTTCCCACATTCTCACGCACTCACGCATTCTCTTTTCCTCTCTTTTTCTTTTCCCTTCATTTTAATTATTTTGTACTTGGATTAACAATTGGGATTGTACGATTCCGGATTTTGGAAGACGAATTTGTCTATGAATGGTTGTAAGTTTTTCTCATTCATTTATGTCTATGTAATTGCGATGAGGATGTTTTCTGCTATGAGATGAATTATTGTTTTATAGAGTAATACATGTTTGGATGTTCTTATCTTGAATCGTGATTGTTGGGTTGATGATTTGCGATTTTCTCATCCGTATAAATTGTTTATTTTATTATCTTCATGCATGGTGTTCGAAAGAATAGTGTGTGTTGATTGTATGCTTATGTTTGATTATGAAGATATGCGAGAACAGATTTATATTAAATATAAGTTTGACAATGAAAGTGATCGAGAGATTGGTTTGTTGCTGAATAAATAATATATGTGGGTAGGGTTTTGCAATTGTGTGCTTTGTAGTAAAATATCATTCGTAGTTGATGGTGGGTTGATTGAGAGATCCCCTGTCATTAAGTTCGAGTCTAACGTTGACGTAATCGAGAGATTAGTTAGTGTTGACCGTTTGGTGATAGGCGTGGGTGTTTTATGCATTGTGTACCGGTCCTTGATTCATTAATAGCGAGGATAGATTTGAACCCTAGAACACCGTCTCCAATTCCGCGTATCTGCCAATTCCTATTGTTGTCCAAGTGCATCCGTTTTCCCTGCTTTATTTTTATTTGTTGCTTTCGTCCTTTCCGTGACAGACCCCCCCTTTATGTTAGGACGTTAGTATTTCTTTTCTGTTTTCGTGTTTGACATAGAATCGTAGCCCTGTTAAGCCTTCCTCGAGAGATTCGACTTGGGTCGACCTTACCGCTCTATAAGGACCTCGTACTATTGCGAGCGACTGAAAAGAACAATTTGGTCTAAGTGGGAGAAGCAAAGTGATGGTGTTGTTTGTAATAGCTAGTAGAGAGACGCATTGTATACTAAAAGTTTTCTTTAGTATAAGTGGGAGATTGTGGTATTTGTATACTGGAAGCAGTTTTGGTTGAGCTTGTATACAATGTTTCCTGTTACCACTATTACAATCTCCTATCTGAATTGTTTACATGATTGCATATGTATGTCCCTTTATCTCATACATAAGCTAGATCATACAGTATGTTGTAGATCACAGATGTCTGTATGATTGGTCAAGCTTAATGAGATATAAAAAGAATCACAGCTGAGATAACTTGAGGACGAGTTGTCGGTATAGGCTGCGGTATAGATAAGAAGTGACTTGACTTGGTTACTTGTCTATGCTAGTACGTCTCTGACGTATTGATGGATCACAGTGAGATGAGTTTTTCTATCTGACCGTCGTGAAGAACCTAGATCTCGGTGACTTTACGTTGATCTAAACCTCGATAATGTATTAGGTGAGTATGAGTTGCTGACCATCACTTTGACTTGTTATGGGTGAGGGTTACATGAGTTAACCCAATATTCTTTGCATCTTGGGTGGTGGCAGTGCTTGTATGTCATGCTAGTTACTTGTATCGAGTCACCGTATCCGTTTAGGATGATGACGTCCCTTAAGGAGCTCAAAAGGGTTATTGTACTAAACCCTGCAGGTTGAGTTATCTCAAGTACAATAATATGGTTGAGTGGTACTACTTAAGTAATTAAAGTAATTAATTATTTTAAGCAGTCAGAACGTTGTAATAATTAATGGACATACGATATCTTAAATACGGGGATTCGTTAAGTCTAAGTACGAGCCCGACTCAACTTCGGAAATAAAGGGGTAAGTCAACATTTATTCTCTAGTGACATGAATAAATGTTTAAGAATTAATTTATGTTCTGGGCTGAACATAAGATAATTAATTTATTTGAAACCCATCTTTATTCCTTGTATTTGATCCCTGGGCTGGCCCATCCAGGCTTGGAGCTAAGATGAAAATCGTCCACCTCCTTATAGAGTCCCTATGGGACTCTGTTTTGATCCTCTCTATCTTAAGAGATATTATTATATTTATTAGATATGCATAAATCCTATCATGATAGGAGTTAGGGTTGCATTATAAATATAAGGTGAGAGAGAAAATCAAATGTGAATCCTAAGTGAAATTTTGGAGAATCACACTTATCATTATTGAGATTTTCAAAAACTTTTCAAAGAGGAAGAAAGACGAATTTTCATAGCACTCTCCATAGATTGTCATCACTCGACATTAGAGTTTAGGCAATCGGGATACAGTCCAGAAGATCAAAGCATGAGTCTTGATCCAATTCATTCCTGACAAATTCGCAGGTAAACACGAGAAAACACCAACGTGCTGCAATTAATTATATAGATGCATGCTATGTATATAATCAATGTATGGTGAATTAAACATCCAAGATAGATCATCGGGAGAGGGTTAAAATCAGATTTCCCTATAGTTTGTACTGGTATAGGGGAGGAGGGGAGGGATATATCAATTACGGTAATTTTTTTTGTTTAACTTAAGACTGTACCTTCTACTGGATCAGTAGATATTGGTTAACTGGAGTCAGTTCATTATCAGTGTCAGTACTGTTAATCAGTTAAGATAAGGGGAGTCTTGTTCAGAGTGATATCAGTTAGCAAACATATTGACTGCTGATACAACTGGTCAATTGGATTGATAATTGATGTACTTGTTCAACCTAAACTACAACTCTAGGTTCTTGCAATAATACAAGGCCTATGTAGCGTGGTAAGGTCGATCCAAATTGTATCTCTCGCGAAAGACTTGCAGGCTTGTATTTAGTGTAAAAGAAAATTAGAAAAGAAAATTCGAACGTCCTAACATAACTGGGAGTTTTGTCGCAGAACTTGAAAACCGAAAAAATAAGTAAATAAGAAAAGAAAAAAAACGAACGCGTAGGCAAACACAAATAATTCGATTGGATTAAAGGAGTAGGCTTCAGGGTTCTTTCCTCGTGTATTAATTAATCTCATATCATTACGCATATCAAGAATTACACGATTCTATTAATCATAACCTCACCTAAGCTCTCACTCCTGGACAAGTGTTCAATTTATTAATTATTCAATCCCGACAATGAATCACTTGTTTCCGATAAGATTTACTCCGACTAAATCATAAATCTAATATTGAAATAGCTTCTCGACCTCAATCAACATTTAATATAATCAAACAAGAGATCAAAATTTTCAATTGCAAGCAAACAAATTCAATCGGATAAATATGCTAAAAAATGATATGCATTCATCAATACACGATTCGATTCCCCATAACCCTAGATGGGGAATAAGTTCCTCAACATAATCCCACAAATCATACACATTAATAGATAAGAATTATTCATCCCAAAAACTAAAGAGAGAGAGAAGAAATTATTAATTTCAATGTTGAATCAGTAATATAATGTTGTTACAAACGTAGATAAAGTGAAATAAATCCTTTTTCTAATGTGGAAATTGAGATAAAAATACCTAGGGTTCGTGGAGTGGGTGTAGAGAATGAAGTGTGTGAAATAAATGGAGTGTCTCGCGAAACAACAGTCGCCGCCCCGCTCAGCGCCGGATCGAGGCCAGCTCCCGCTGCACTTCTTCACAAAACAAGGTCAGGCAGTGCCAGATAGAGGCCAGCGCCCGCTGGGCTCGCTTTCCTTCCAATACACCCTATCGTTCGATGTCGCCCAACCGGCGTTGGGAAGTTCCTCCAGCCTCAATCTCTCAGCGTGTGCAGCACAGCTTTCCCTCCAACCGGCGCTGGGGGGTCTCTTCTGTCTCCACACATCCAGCGCTGGACTGCACCCAGCGGGCGCTGGGTACCTTATGCTTCCTCCGATTTGCAAGTGTCCAGACGGGCGCTGTCCTTAGTCGGTGCTGTGGGGTCTTCTCTGGACGCCAGTATGCACCGTACCCAGCGTTGGTCGTGGTGCATCTACTGTTGGGCGAGTGCGACTGCTTGTGTGTGCGATGCTTCATCTTTTTCCCGTTTCGTCTTCTTTCCGTACCATTTCCTACAAAAATACAAATCGAGCCAATTAAACATGAAACAATATATTCTAGTTAAAACAAAACGAAACAAAATCAAATGATGAGCAACGACACATTAAATCCCACTAAAAACAGTCACAAAAGCATACGAAACAACTACCTCACACTGAATCCTTTGCTTGTCCTCAAGCAGATTCTATCCCTTTAAATACATATCAAAGAAATCAGAATACATGGATTTAAATGAATCAACAATACGTTCTCATCTTTCTAAAACATCATTTTCGATATATTTTCCAACATAACAAAACCAACTCTCGACCAAGCATGGAACTTGTCGTAGCACAAAACCCGACTTAGCTTAACTGTGTAATCACATGCCGCAAACCAACTCACGCGACCCCTTTGTGATGGAGTTCGATATTTCAGCCCATTACTTGATATTGTGGGCCACGTTTTTAGTTTAAATTATTTTCGCAGACAATTTAGATGTTAGATTAAATAGTTTCATAGTTTAATTAGGTCTCTTATATTAGTTAGTTTCCTACTTTGATAAGGACTCCTTCTTTGATAAGGATTAGACTTCATTTTTCAGCCTATATAAAGGCTTGTAAGCATACGAAAATATTCAGCTTTTGATTCACCAATAAATGTGAGTTTTATTCTCTCTTCATTAGCTCTTCGAATTTCTTGAGATTTTCAAGTAATTCATTTATCGACGTATCAACGAGGCATCATCCTCGTTTGTGTGTCATTCATCGTCCCGAGTTCTTTGCGTCGGCGTCACGTTGGGGTATAGGCGACAAACTGACCTATATCACTTCTTGGGTTAGATTCAGAGGTTTTGGGATTATCCATTGGTTTCATTCAAAATCTTCCGTTTGCGTGTCGATAGATCCTTCGTACCAGCGAGGATCGTATCATTTGGTATCTGAGTCATCCGTTCATTGTCCATCCATTCATTGCTCCCGTGTTGTTGAGGCGAGTTGCTCTTTAGGTCATAGGGGTCAAGTATTGCCTGCGATTCTTTGAGGGTCGACTTCAGGGGTATTAGAGTATCCATCATATCTGTTCGTCGTTCATTTCCGCGTCTGTTTCTGGGCTATGTATTCGTGATTATATCGTTATCCCTATCATTATACCTCGTTATCTATATCATACATTATCCCTATCATTATCCATATCATACATTATCCATATCGTTATCCCTATCATTATACATATCATTATCCATATCATACATTATCCATATCGTTATCCCTATCATCATACATATCGTTATCCATATCATACATTATCCATATCATTTGGGCTATCATTATCCATATCAATATTTGTATCATTATTTTTTCGTTCTTGAGATTTTCCGCATCCACGTTCCGTGAGATTCAAAAAAAAAATATCCTTCGGTTGAACTAATGTACAAGAAGAATTTGAGTCCGTTTGATATAGGTGACGACTTGGATTTGAGGACAAATCCTTCTCAAGAGGAGGGAAATGATGGAGTCTGATATTTCAGCCCATTACTTGATATTGTGGGCCACGTTTTTAGTTTAAATTATTTTTGCAGCCCATTTAGATGTTAGATTAAATAGTTTCATAGTTTAATTAGGTCTCTTATATTAGTTAGTTTCCTACTTTGATAAGGACTCCTTCTTTGATAAGGATTAGATTTCATTTTTCAGCCTATATAAAGGCTTGTAAGCATACGAAAATATTCAGCTTTTGATTGACCAATGAATGTGAGTTTTATTCTCTCTTCATTAGCTCTTCGAATTTCTTGAGATTTTTCAAGTAATTCATTTATCGACGTATCAACGAGACAGTCATCCCTCGTTTGTGTGTCATTCATCGTCCCCGAGTTGCTGCGTCAACGTCACGTTGGGGTATAGGCAACAAACTGACCTATATCACTTCTTGGGTTAGATTCAGAGGTTTTGGGATTATCCATTGGTTTCGTTCAAAATCTTTCGTTCGCGTGTCGATAGATCCTTCGTACCAGCGAGGATCGTATCACTTTGCATGACACATCTCAAAACTATTAAGCAAACACACAAAGTGTGAAACTCAAAACAGATCATAGGACATTAATCATTAGGTCGATCCTTCGGAATGTGAACCCGAGTATCCTAATATGGTTTCCCATACTCATCACTTAGAGCCTCCATTCGAGAGACAACACAAGCAAGATGAGTAGAGCCCCTTATTCCACTTTAAGGTCACTTATTCAACTCTAATAGGCACAAAAACTATTGCTTATTTTTATTTTTGTAGGGTTATTGGCATCTAAATACATAAACTTTGTGTATATTTTTGTTTTTTCCACGAGCTTTAAAATTGATCAATAAATATATGAACTTATATCATTGTGATTTTTCCCGCAAATTGAATGATTGTCAAAATTGAAGCTGACATGGGAATTGACGTGGCGCCACTTCATCAAAACGACGTCGTTTTATTTATACAATATATATTAATTGATAGTTAAATACATGAACTTTAGGTCTATTTTTTTCACACAAACTTTAAAAATTTGTCAATAAATACACACTTAACATTATTATATTTTTTTTCACAAATTGAATGATGTTCAAAATTAAAGCTGATATAACAAAACGACATCCTTTTCTTATACAATATGTATTAAAAAAATCGTAAATCCATCTTAACTCACACCCACACCGCACCCCATTCCATCTCTTTTTCTCTAACCTTAACTTACGATAAGGTTTGGGTTACAGAGAGTTGTGAGGTGTATTTAAGATTTTTTTTAAATACATATTGTATAAGTAAAACGATTTCATTTTGTTAAGTCAGCTTTAATTTTGACCATCATTTAATTTGTGAAAAATATTACAATAACATAAGTTCATGTATTTATTGATAAATTTTTAAAGTTCGAGAGAAAAAATAAAATGAACCCAAAGTTTATGTATTTAAGCGCCTATTAATATATATTGTATAAATAAAAAATATCGTTTTGATGAAGTAACACCACGTTGACTGCCATGTCAATTTTCATTTTTACCGTTATTCAATTTGTGGGAAAAATCACAATAATGTTAAGTTCGTGTATTTACTGACAATTTTTAAAGTTCGTGAGAAAAACTAAAATATGCCCAAAGTTCATGTATTTAAGCGCTAATAATCCTTTTTTTACCAACTCTTTTTATTGAATCACACAAGGGTTTCACATAAGCAGCACGAGACACTAGACCACACACATGACCTTATCGACAATCATCTAAACACGCCTTCACAACTAACCTCGAAGGTCACAATTATCATATCAAGAAATGTATCACCAAAAATATCTCAGAGTTCTGTTCACAATATTGTTAATCCACTTAAAAACATAATTCCTCAACACCTCACTACATATCAAATTAATATAATTCATGCAAGTCCAACAAGGAATCAAGCCACATAACATCACGTAAAACAGGAAAAACTTCCCCACACTTAAAACGATGCAATGTCATCAATGCTCAACACAACAAAAACAATAACAAAAGATCAAATAGAAAGGGAACTCCCCTGATAAGTGTGATAAAGTCGGTTTCATGTGGCTGTGGAGTTGTGTAGCGAAGGTAAGCTCTCAAGCACAAATCATCACCCACAACACTCCTTATTCAAAACCTATGAACACAAAAGCAAAAACAAAATCATAAAAAGACGTGGGTTGCCTTCCATGAAGCGCTAGTTTTACCATCGCCAATCCGACCACTTATGCTCATTTAGTTAAACATTGTCGGGTGAGTAGCTTCGACCCGACTCTCATTATCCAACGTGTCTCTGCTAGGCGATACCCATACTCTAGGGAGTAAGGTGACGGCTCTTTCCTATCATCGTTTTCCAACTCCAGGTGCGACTCATCCAACTTTCTCTTGACTCGTACCTTAACTCGGTCTTCCCCACACTTAGCTTGGGGCTTGGGTCGTTCCTTCTTCTTGTCGACTTTCCCATGAAGTGATTTATCTCTATCTTCTCCATTGGGCATTTGTATCTGCAGCACAGTATCCTTGACCACAAGATCAAGTGCATATATAGAAAGACAAGGTGCAATAGCAGCAACAGTATGACTATCACTAGTACTACTAGCATGGAATGTTTCTTTCGTCCCCAGCTAGTCAAACGTATCAATCGTTTATTAAAACCAATAAAGGTGTTGGTTGTAGCTATGAATGGCCTACCCAACAACAATGAATGTCCATTCTCATGTTTCTCCGTCTCTTTCCCCAACAACAAAATCGACATAGACTAAAAGATCACCCACTCTTATTAGGACATCTTCGATCACGCCTTTTGGGTGTCCCTAGTATTAACACGCTGAACAAATAAAAAAATATCAAATTAAAACTGGCATCCAAATCGAACATCCCCGATACTGATTTTCCACTATCGAAAGCAACATGTAGAGTAAAACTACATGGATCACGTTTCCTTGGCGGTGGTTGGTGCTGGTGGCTTTTCTATCCATACTGCTACTACTTTCTTCTCCTTAACTCTCTGCTTTTCTACTACCAGTCAACTCGGGAATAGAACAAGTGGCTCATATACTCAGCTAGGATTTTTTTCCTCTACTTTGATTTCCTCATCTACCTCATAATCCTTGTGGTCACTTGCATGGGAAGAGAAGATGGATTTAACATGCTCCGACTCACTGGGCATCTTGTCCTTCTAGTCTCCATTCATGAGCTCCCCTACCGTTTTAGCTAGCTGCCTCACTTGGGTCTCTACAATCTTGATGGATGCATCTACTGTTTCGAACCATTGTTAACTCACGTGAATGAATTTCTGAAGTGAGTCCCCCAACGACAGTCTTTGAGGTGGAGCTCTCTGATACTGGAACTGCTGCTGTCGAGGCATAATTGTCAATTGCTGTTAAAGTGGCTGTTGATATTGAGTTGCTTACCCCAAGCCTTGATCTTTCTGCCATCCATTACCCGAGCCATTCTTCTAATTCTACTGGTAGCCCTGCATGGAGCTCACATCTGCTTGCTCGGGGTAAGCCAACTCTGCCATCTTTTGGTAAGCATCAACACCGTGGCCATACTCGCCACATATGCCGCATGTCTCCGCGGTGAAGTTCTGCTGAGGATGTTGCTATCCTCCAAATGTGCTCATCATGTGGACCTGCCTAGTCAGTTCTGCCAACTGCTTGGTCATGTCGCTGCTTACAATTGCCTCACTAGTTGAGGTTTGCCTCCTCCCCACACTCCTCATTTGATAATTTGCAGCTAAAGTATCTAGGATATCAGTCATGTCATTGGCAGTATGATTGCCAATGTCCCCTCCAATTGCATTATCCTGGAAATATATCGTCAGTCCATCATAGAAGAACTGATTTAGCAGTTCGACAAGGTAATGGTCGTGCGGGCATTGCTACTGTAGTGTCTTGAAGCGATCACATGCCACATGTAATGACTCTCATGTATCTTGCTTGAACATGGAAATCTTCGCCCTCAACTCTTGCATTTTTTTTGTTTGAATAGTACTTGGCCATGAACTTGTCGTACACAACGCTCCAACTGGTCAACAAACCAGTCTGTTGCAATAGGAACCAAGTCTTGGCCATGTCTTTCAAGGTTTATAGAAAACACCTCATCCTCAAAGTGTCCTTAGTCAACCCATTCAACAGGAAAATATGTACGAAGCCGTAGAACTCTTGGATGAAGTTCAAGGCATCCTCTATCAGCATCCCGAAAAAATATGGTAGAAAGGTTGAAGTGAATGGGCTTCAACTCGTAATTCCTGACTGGATCCCCGAGGAATTTGTGCAACATTTTCACCCTAATGATGGGCGAGCAAAGTCACGCATCCTCGAATTAATTTTTTCTTCATTAACTGCTCAATTAGCCACTATCTCCTCGTGCACAGACTCTTCAAGTCTCAGCTTCCTCGTACACAAACGCGATTATACTCAACTTACTTTCCGATGAGCTCTCTTCCTCCAGGTCCGAAAGATCCAAATCTCTCACCCTGTGAATGTTGTCAAACACTAGTGCCAACTTTCTCTTAAGGCTTCGGCGACCTAGCATACACAATCACAAGATAAGAAAACGGATTACACGCACCTATTGGAAGAAAATAACAAAACAAGAGAAGAAAAACAAAAACAAAAACAAAAACAAAAAACACAAAGCGGAAAGCATTCCTCGACAACAATGCCAATTTTTTTCAACCAACATTTAATCAATTATTCAATCCCGACAATTAATCACTCATTTTTGGTAAGATTCACTCCGAAAAATCACAAATCCAATATTAAAATAGCCTCTCGACCTCAATCAACATTTAATATAATCAAACAAGAGATCAAGTTGTTTAATTACAAGCAAAACAAATTCAATCAGATAAATACGGTTAAAACAATATGTAATTCATCAATACACAATTCGATTCCCCCAAACCCTAGATGGGGAATTAGTTCCTCAACATAATCCCACAAATCATACACATTAATAGGCAAGAATTATCCATCCCAAAAACTAAAGAGAAAGAGAAGAAATCCTTACTAATTTCAATGATAAATATGTAACCCAATATTATTACAAGAGTAGATGAAGTGAAATCAATAATTTTATAAGATGGAAATTGAGATAAAAATACCTAGGGTTCGTGGAGTGGGTGCATAGAATGAAGTGTGTGTGAAAATAAATGAAGTGTCTAGCGAAACAGCAGCTGCCGTCCCGCTCAACGCCGGACGGAGGCAGCATCCACTGTGCTTCTTCACAAAACAAGGTCGGGCAACGCCAGACGGAGGCCAGCGCCCAATGGGCTCGCTCTCCATCCTATGCATCCCAACATTCGATGTCCCAAAACCGGCGCTGGGTGGTTCCTCCTGCCTCTACCTCTCAGCGATGCATAGCGCATGCTTTCCCTCCAATCGGAGTTGTGGGGTCTCTTCTATCTCAATGCGTCCAGCATCGGATGGCACCCAGCAGGCGTTGGGTGTCTTGTGCTCCATCCGACTCCCAAGCGCCTAGATGGACACTGTCCCCCTAGCCGACGCTAAGGGGTCTTCTCTGGACGCTGCACCCAGCGCTGGCCATGGTGCGTCCGCGATTGGGCGGGTGCGACTGCTTGCGTTCGCGATGCTTCATTTTTTCCCTATTTCATCTCCTTCCGCATCATTTCCTACAAAAACACGAATCGAACCAATTAAGCATGAAACGTTATATTCTAGTAAAAAATAAAACGAAAGCAAACAACGAGCAACGATAATTAAATCCCACTAAAAAAAGGCACAAAAGCATACCAAACAGTGCTTGCAGAATGTGGTGGTTACGTTTGCCTAATAAGATACTGAAAGTAAAGAACTAAAACTATGGGTGAGATTCGATTCGGTTAACCGAAACCAAAATTGACAAAAATTGCTAACCAAAATCGACACTGATCGGTTAATCGAAATCTGTTAATCGGTCCGATTATCTGTTAATCTAATTTTAATATTAAAATGAAAAAATTAAACAATAAATGTTATCGAAATTAATCGAAATAACCAAAATTATTTCGAATATTACTTAAAATTATAATAATTTCAATATTTAATAACATAACATGCATTTTATTTGAAATATCAGAGTAAATAACTCAAAATAAGCATATATAACCCAACTTGTATCAACGAAAACGTCTACCGGGAGAAATCTACAGTCCAACAACTACACCAATCGCGCTGACAGCTACCTGACAACACTCCGGAATAACGTTTAGAGTCACATTCCACGAAGCAAAGCAACAATGCGATCAAAACGGAGATCGAAGCGAAACGAGGGGTTTTTCACTTTCTGAACCCGCATTTGGAACCATCCGGGTTTTCAAATCCACTCGATACAGAAGGAAAAAATGTTCAAGGCATCGAATTCTATAAAGGGGTGCCTTGAAAATATGCATGCGTGCAAGATAATACAATTCTTAGCAGCGAAGACACTTCAGAACTTGATGCTTATCCTCAAATCTAGGATAAACATCTGTAACCAATACATGAAAATGAAAACATAAACAATAAGCAAATTTAGGAACATAGCCTGACAAACCGTGTTGTAAAAGGATAACCCGGTGATATACTTTCTTTAGAAACTCAAAACAACAAGATATATCCCGATATGCAAAAACATGAAAAACAAGAAATAGAAATCAGTACTTTAGTATAACACATAGCCCGAAACTCAAAACCTAACCCACAACCAAAAAGTGGCTCGACGGCCACCAAATCTATGGCCAACAGTGTACGACGGTGGCGCTAGGCGGCGGCGATAGATGGCCAAATCGATCGGTCTCCAGTCGTTTTCTCACCTCACCCCTTTAGAAAGTCAAGTTCTATGCTATGTTATCTACCTAAGGACAAAATTAAAACAAGAAAAGAATAAAATTTAAAAACGAAAGCTACCGGGAGGGTACCGCCTACGGTAGGCAAGCAGCAGCGCAATGGCACTGTTGCCTAGTTCTCCATTCTCGACTCCTGCTCAACCAGCGCTTCTGCAGCGTACCTGGAGGCTGCTCGGCTCTTCCTTAAACACAGAGAGACACTTGAAATGAATGTTTGAAAATGAAGACCCTAGGCCTCTATTTATAGGGAAAAGCAGGCAGCTGCGTAGCTGATTGAGCAAGTCACCTTTTTCGAAAATACAAAAATCGATGCAACTTTCACAAACGGACTCCAAAAATAACAAACTTGATGTCCATGGACTCACAATAAAATACCGGACACAACGACTATAAACATGATATGCTTGTAAAAGATATTTCAAAAAGCTCATTTTTCAATAACTTCATCGGAGTACCAAACATTCGGGGGTGGTCCAAAACCTGTATATTTAGTGTCTATGAACTTGTCATAAAACACTCTTCATAATGCCTGAGGTTTCGTTTAGGTCGGACCATCGTAGCAAAGAATCAACTTTTTACCCCATCGAAAAGGGTGTTGTACAAACCTAGAGCTAAGAAAGGACGTAGTATTATAGAAACTGCCATACATATCAAACACCGCCTCTTGGAACACATGAATGCATACGTACCTCTAGAAAACAGTACAAAATAAAAATCATCTATCTACATAATTGATAATTTTCTCAAACACAACTATTATACCAACTTCACCCCTCCCCCTATTTACTCTCTATTTTAAGATTACGTTACGTATGTATAAATTTGTTTACTTTTATAATGAAAATCAGTAATATTTAAAATTTTATTTATTTATATTGTGAAATAGTGAAAAAATCTTTAAGATTATTTCCAATATGGTCATAATACCATATATTATAAGCCTAAACACAATTAAGATTTGTTTTAGTACTTTGAATGACTTACTTCTTGTTTGTATACGGGATCCATCTAAATTCATTGTTTTATTTATTGAGATGATAGTTTTTCATAAGTTCAAGTTATCAAAATTAATTTTGGTAGATTGACATGTTTAATTAGTCAACATCACTAGCTTACTATTGGCACTTTATTTTTTTGTAACACGCACCATTAATGAATGCATATTTAGATTCATTATAGTAATTATTTGTTGTTGTTTCATGCACAACAACTACTCAACTTTGACTATTTGGAAAAAATTAACTCACAATAAAGCAATTGTTTAAAAAATGATGCTTATGTCGGTGAGGCTAGGTATAATGACAAATATGAGCTGCCCATTTCTATGCTCAAATGACATGTTCTGTGAATACAAAATGATAAGGAAGTAGGAAAAATATTTTGTGCTCTAGAGCGTATCGAAATTTATTATGTTAACTAAGTAATAGTTTTTAATAAATAGACATAGCTCTGTTTTTATATCTCATAGAACATATAATAATAATAATAATAATAATAATAATAATAATAAGGATATTTATTTCTCTAGTAAAAGTTACGTTCATCCGTTAATTGATTAACTTCTTCTTTTACAAAAATAATGCAATTTCAGTCCATCGCTTTTAGTTTATGTTTCGACAGTATATATCCTTCTTTAGCAATACATTTGAACGAATTAAACAAATATTATGAAATAGGAAGTGACAAAAAAAAAAACTATAGAGAAATCTTTTAAGATAGATATTAAAAGTAAAGAACATAAAACATGATACTGATTTAAAAGAGAAAATACATCAATATTAAAATAAAACATTTTGGGCACAGAAAGAAGTAATGTGGGGATGGTTGCATGTGAGTTTTAGGGGTAATAATGAGGTGGTCAGCATGCCTAATCATCACCAAATTAACCATTACTGGATGACACAAACACACCACATCTGCCACCAAATGTGCAAACATTTCTCTTTTTTCCATACTTTGGTGGGCTCTTTTGTCCCTCTCTTGCTCGTCTTGTTTTGGAAATATTTCAATATGTTTCTCTCTCTACCACTCTATATTCTTGAGCATTTTTATTAATCCTCGACTGTAATTTAAATCCCAATTTTCGAACCTAGTTTCAAATTAGGACTAACTTTTAAAGCGTTGTGTCTATTTTCATTTATAATAAATCTTTTTTTTTTGCACGAATTTGGAAGTAAGATTTATATATTCATCTGACATCAAATTTCAAAATTGATTAAGGGCTTTTCAAGCTCATTGTCTGGGTAGTCATCACCCTTGTTGTCAACTTCGTCATTAGACGTCCGCATGCTGAGTAATTGAGTTGGAGGTTGGTGCTTGGAGTTAGAACTTCTCAATGGATCGAGTTGCAATTCTGAACGTCCAATGTTAAAAATTGACAAAATAAGAGGGCAATCCAGACAATTAGTTTCAATAGCCATCATATTGAGTTTCGACGTTGAATGAATATCCAAATCTCAATTCCAATACAAGAAATTAGAAGTGATGAATTACAACAAATTGAAAGATTTGGACATTATCGAAACACTTTAAAAATTGGGTCTAATTTACAACAAAGTCCAAAATTTGAGATTTAAATTATAATTATCTCTATATTAAATAAAATCTTATACATCATGTATCCATTCTTATATATAGAACGAAAGATGCATGTGACTAGGGATGTCAATGGGTGAGTTTTACCCGAACCAATCCGAAGCCGCTCAAAACCCATTAAATTTTAAAGAAACGATTCTGGTTCAGGTTCCAGATCCGCTTTAGACCCGGACCGTTTAGATCCATAGTTTGATGGTTTGGTCCGGATCTGGTTCCGGTTCCAGAACCATAACCAATACTTATTTATTGATTCCGGTCCGAGTAAAACCCGTTTATTGACAAGCCTAAGTTTAAATATGCTTGTCAATGAGCTAGTTTATCCATATCGATTCAAAATCAATCATAACCCATTAAGTTATAAAGCAACAATTTCGGTTCCAGTTTTTGTCCGATTCTGGTTGCAAACCCGCTCAGATCCGGACTGCTTAAGACCCATAGTTGATGGTCCGGGTCCGGTCCGAATCCAATGTCAAATGGGCCAGTTCCAGAACCAGAACAATTACTTATTTATTGGTTCTGGTACGGGTAAAACTCACCCATTGACATCCCTACATGTGACATTGAAATAAAGAATACTTAAAACTATGTCTTCAATCAACGAAAGATGCATGTAACATTTTAGCCCAAATTTATATAGAAATAAGGGTTATTATTAAGTTTTAGTTCAAACTTTTTGATCCATGGTGACTTTTTAGCTTGAATTTATAAATGTTATAAATATAACCGAACTTATCTCAATTGTTCACTTTTTAGCTTGAGTTAAAAAAAGAAAATGTAAAAAATTCACCTTCTACATCAGCACATGTTTTCTTTATTTTTTTCTCCTGCGATACCAGCTTAGCTTCCAGCGATACACATAAGTTTCAGGTTGCTAAAATTTTAACTCGAACTAAAAAAGTGAACAGTTAAGATAAATTCAAAAGCTAAAATGTCAGAGATCAAAGTTTGGACTAAAACTTAATAATAACCCTATAAATAAAGACAAGTGATCGATCTTAATTTCGTTAGGGAAATAAATGCACGATGAACACGAAGGATTTACGTGGTTCTATCTGTGAATAAGATCTACGTCCACGGAGAAGAGAGAGAGTATGTGTATTGAGAGTGTAAGAAGCGATTACAAAGAGTGTAGATCAAGTGATCGATCTGAGAGTAGATGATCTTTCTCTTCTATTCTAGCCTCTATTTATATATCTCCAAGTTGAGTTCAACTCTGACTCTGATACCAAGTTGAGTTTGACTCTGATTCTGATACCAAGTTGAGTTTGACTCTGATACCAAGTCTTCTCTCATAAGGATTCTTTTAGATATGCATCCGAATCTTCTACGTCTCCAATTGCGATTAGAGTTGTAGTTGGTCGAGGAGTCTTCTTGGGCCGAACTCACATGGGCCGAGCTTAATGTCGGGGCCCATTTATATTGGGCCTGATGCCTGGGCCTAGTAGTTGGGCCGTATCCTATCATATCCCCCCCCAAAAAGACGTAGAAGTGAGGTCGTGATGGAGGGGGGAACGGTGGTTGACGCCGCCTCGCCGGAATTCGTGAGTCCGGTGAGGTGGGCGTCTGATCTGCCGAAGTTGAATGTCGCTGACTTCGCCGCCGAGGCGCTCGCCGAAGTCGTATGTCGCTGGCTTCGTCCCGCCGAGGCGTTCGTCAAGTAGTATGTCACTTGCTTTGCTGTAGGGCGTCTGCCGAGGTCGTGTCTTCTTGTTTGTATATCTTGCCGGGCGTTTGCGAAGTCTTGGTGCTCGACTTCACCGACGAGGTGTTATGTCGAGGTCTTTTGGCCGGCTTCACCGACGAGGCGTTATGCGAAGTCTTTGGCTTCACCGACGAGGCGTTATGCCGAGGTCTTTTAACCGGCTTCACCGACGGGCGTTATGCCGAGGTCTTCCAGAGACGGGCGTTATGCCGAAGTCTTCGGCCGGCTTCACCGACGATGCGTTATGCGAAGTCTTCGGCGGCTTCACCGACGAGCGTTATGCCGAGGTCTTTGAGCTGGCTTCACCTGACGAGGCGTTATGCCGAGGTCTTTGAGCTGGCTTCACCTGACGAGGCGTTATGCCGAGGTCTTACATCGCTTGGTCTTTACCTTGCCGAAGTCGTATTTTACTTGGCTTCACCTTGCCGAGGCGTTATGCCAAAGTGATCGCTCCTTTTCACACGTAAAAGTGTAATGATAGGGTGGCGAGTATCGTATCCACGAGATTGTATCACGAAAACATAGAAGCTAGCTCAACGACTATTCATCATTATTCAAGCACGGATAAAGGTGAGAGGTTTAAGGCTTGGAAATTAATCCAAAGCAAAGGTAACCAAGCGAAAATATAAAATAAAGCAATAAAAACACGAAGATAACTATGAAGAAAGACTAACCCTAGGGATGCACCAATCCTATCCACAACAATGTTTATCCCGCTTATTACTAACCGCTTTAATCCGCATAAGATGTAAGATCACATATATAACCAACAACTTGATTCGACAATTGCGGCGATTGATTACTAATTTTCCTATCACGATTCGTCTCTAGAGGAAAATAAGCAACTCCAAAAGGATCACTAAGAATATGCTTCCTCTGATCGTCCTATCTCGATTCACTCGAGGCTTAATCGTATCACGCATTCAAGATCGATTGACAATTAATACGATTCGTCATTAGCGGCAACTAGATATGCATCAAGATTTATTTGAAATCAACACATATAAATAAGCACCATGAATCATGAATCATGCACGGAAGGTAAATAACGATAGCGGAACTCACAACATATAGGATCGAATCATGCAAACCCAGGATCGAAATAGAAAACTAGCCGAGACATAATAAGCGGAATGAAATACGAATTAACCATAAAAAGTAAATTAAATATATAAAACCCGTAGGAAGCGTCGGATGAACAAAGGTTGGTCTTGAATCCAATCCCAAGCGAACGAACGGAAAACAAAGGAAAACGATCGGACAAAACGTTCCGATCGATAACGAAACGATAAACTAAACTAGAACAACGTAAAAACAATACTAGAATTAAACTAATTGAAGATTAAAGACAAAGAATGGAAAACGAGGAAAATCAAGAAAACTAGGTGCAGGCGTGTTGGGGCTCAAGGGTTCTTGCCTATTTATAGAAAAGGGTGGAAACCCTAATTTGCGCCTCTGCCGCCTACTCATGATCGCTTTCGCGGTCGCTAGCTTGACCATGAGCCATCTCCTCAAGCGCTCTTCTTCGCTCATGGTCCCTCCTTGCGCTCGCATGGTACCTCGCGACCGGCTAGCGGTCGCTAGCAATTCCGCATGTGTCGCGAGAAATCGTCCGGTGAGTTCTCGCCAGCTGAAGCCGCTTCGCGGCGCGAGGTTGCGGTCGCGGCTCGCTGGGTTCTCGCGCGTGTTTCCTAGCGGCCAGCCTAGCGACCGCTAGGCTGGTCGCTAGAATCATGGCAGATTGTATTACTTTCTCGTGCGTCGTTCCTTGCTTCGATTATCAACATATAAACCTACAAAACGTCAAAGGAACACCCAAGAGCAGTATCTTCTAGAAATAGATAAAACATTAAGAATCGATACATAAACGCACATTAAACGAGCTAAACTCATCTTCAAATATCAACTATAAACGTGTAAAATGCGCGTTTATCAAACCCCCCAAACTTAAAGCATTGTTTGTCCTCAAACACAAGCGAGCAATGAAAGACAAACGAAAGATCAACGGCGTAGCAAAGAGGATAACCATTATAAGCCTCAAAAACACATTAACGCTCAAAAACATTAGCGCACATGACGACGTTAGCCAACTCAACACGAACAACCATCGAGGGCAAAAACTCATTTATCTTCAACCCTCACAACAGCACGTGCGTAAAATATATAGGATACACTCAAACTCATAAAGAAATTAAGGACGTGTATACACTCACAGATCAATGCAATGCAACATCTTACCATAGGCTTGCCGTTTCTCTAACATCTCCACCGCGTCAAATGTGTTCAAATAAGGATCAAAGAGGTCTTTTTATAGGTTATAATGTAGGCACATTGGTTAAGGTAGGATAATATATGGCTAAGTGACTCAAGAATATTCCAAGCACCATCATTTATACATTTCAACACATATGGACTTTGTCCATTTTCCTCTTCTCTCCCAACGTGCTAAATCAACGTTTTAATGCCACAGAAGGTACCTATACTTTGATTAAAGACCCTTTATGCTCAACACTCATAGTGAACTTAACATTTTTCTTTTTCTTTTCTTTTCTAGAGCTTATAGGGTTTAACTTTCACGAACAAGGTACTATTCTTCACCACAGATGTATTTTTCTAAAATAAACTTTTCTCGTCATAACTACATCAAAATTTCAACCCTTTTGATTCCCATGTCCATCCTCACCTCCTATCATCCGGTTAATCGAAAGAAAAAGTCTAATAAAGGCTCAAAGACGGTGACAAATGGTATATAACAACGGGTTAGTGTTTGGGTGAATATGTGGTTAACAAAGATGGCCTTTTATCCTTTCCAAATTCGAAACACATATTGCAGTCTCGACACAGAAACACGGCAAGTTCTAGAAGATAATCACATGCATGATATCACACAATTAAAAGAAACTGTATCAATATGTTTATACAGTGAAGCTCAAGTCTCACGGGTTAAGCAAAATGGTGAAAAACAACAAGTCTAAACCATCTCACGTCATTCATGCGTCATTTTCTAACATATCATGTGCACTATCATTAAATTTCACAAAAATTTTCTATCGTCATTGGCCACATGGATTAACACACTTCACTTAACTCGTTGATCGACAGACACGAAAACGAAAAGAAAAACAGAAACACGACAAAAAGCAACACAAACGAAAGAAACGACAAAACACGAAAACACAAACAAAGAAAACGTTGGGTTACCTCCCAACAAGTGCTTATTTAACGTCTTTAGCTAGACCATCACTAACCTCGTCAATCTGGTGTTTTGGTAGCAATAAACTTCGCATTCACGGATGACCACCACTGACTATGGAAGTGGCCCCCCCCAAACTTGAACGATACACTCGGAGTTCCATGCCGAGTCCACTTCTTTCTTCTCACAGTTTCCTCAATCGGTCGAGTACCCTCTAAATGCGAGACGTGAGCAGCAGCAGCAGTCATGATCGAACAGCAATCTTCCGGTTTTCCAACGTCGTGTTGCTTGATGGCGTCGTAAATGGAAATCTTGAGCTCCTCATCGTTAACACGAAACGTGAGATTGCCTTCCTGCACATCAATCAACGCACGACCAGTTGCTAGAAAAGGTCTACCAAGGATTAGTGGTTGTTGTTTGAATTCGGGAATATCTAGAATAACAAAGTCAGCAGGAAAAACAAAATCCCAATTCTTACCAACACGTCTTCGACTATACCTTTTGGATATGTGACTGATCGGTCAGCCATCATCAGTGAAATCTTCGTCGGCTTCATCTTGCCTAGGTGTAGCCGGTTGAAGACGTTCAATGGCATCAGATTGATGCTCGCCCCCAGATCGCATAACACATTTGGAAAATTCTGCTCGGCGATCTCGCACTCTAGCGTGAAACTGCCTGGATCCTTCTGCTTCAGAGGGAGCTTCCTTTGCAAGACGGCACTGCACTCTTCGGATAGGGAAATTTTCTCAAATTTCCCAAGTTTCTTCTTACTTGCAAGCGCGTCTTTTAAGAATTTCATGTAGCCAAGATGTTTCGCAACGCTCAAAGAGAGGTAAATTGATCTCAACTTTTGAAAACCTCTTTGAAGCGAGCAAACTCCTCGTCATATTTCGACTTGACAAGTCGACTCGGAAACGGGACCGGAGGAATGTACGTGTGAGGATTAGCCTCTGGGGGTGCCTCGCGGTTGACCTCGCGACCGCTACTCGGATGGCTCGCGGTCGGGTGCACGGGCGCGCGCTCGGTCGCGGGCGTCTGTGGACAAATTTCAGGATGGCTCGCGATCGGGCTCGCGATCGCGAGCTCGGTCGCGAGTTTCTGCGTCAGTGTGCTATCATGCTTTTCTTCCTCGGTAGGGCTCGGGTAGGCTTGTCCACTCCTCGTCTGAATGGCGAAGCATTGACTCTTCGGGTTCACCTCCGTATTACTCGGAAATTGGCCCGTCTTTTGTAGTGCATTCACTTGTACGGCAATTTGACCAATTTGATTTTCCAACATCTTTATGTGCTTCCCCATAGCCGTCACAGTGGACTCCAAGTGATTCATCTTCTGCCCGGTGTTGCTTATGAACGAATTCTGATTCGTTGCCAATTGTTGGTTGCTTACAACCAATCGCTGCATCATGTCTTGAGACTTGGCTTCCTCGGCTCTTGAATCGAATTACGAATATTGAAGCTTCTTTGAAGGTTGTTGGAAATTCGAATGACTCCTCGATTAATGTGGTCGGCGTTCTGTCTCGATCGACTCTTCAAAAGTGAACTTCTTCATGAGATCGTCATATTTTGAATCACTCTCAACAGCATTGCTTTGAACGATGGCGTTCTCTCCGTTGGCCATTGATAGCTGTTGGCAACCATCTCTTCTGTCTGACTTGCCTCGACCGGTCGGTTTAATAAGCAGCCCCCCGCCGACGCATCCACCATGCTCCTCGTCTGCCATGTCAGTCCACCGTAGAATTGTGTGATTTGTTGCTCCTTGGAGAACCCATGTTGTGGACATCGTCTCAATAGACCTCTGAATCTCTCCCATGCCTCGAATAATGATTCGTCGTGGTTTTGGCAAAAATGAGAGATTTCGCGATGATCTTCAGCGCTTCGCGGCGGAAAGTATTTCGAAGAAACTTCTATAAAGTTTCCCCAAGTGTCGATGCCAGCTCGGTCCAAACTCTTGAACCAATCTTTCGCCTGGCTGCGCAACGAGAAACCGAACATGCGCATCCGGATTGTGTCTTGTGGCACCCCATTCTGTTTGATGGTGTCACAAATGTCGAGAAACATCTCGAGATACGCATTCGGGTCTTCCGTGACACCTCCCCCAAACTGCTCTCCTTGGACCATACTGATCAGGGCCGGTTTGAGCTCGAAATTATTTGCATCTACGTGCGGGCCCCAACCGCCTCCTTGGAACTGTTCGGTGGGATGTCGATACATGTGGTTCAGAGGTCTTTCCTCCGGGCGGGGACAATGATTCCCATGTTCGCCATCGTGCCGCATCTCTCGCAAAGTCGCCTAGCATGCGTCTGACTTGCTCGGGAGGAATGCCCGATTACGTGGATTGGCTGCCATTGCAGCCCGTCTCTTTTCTCTTCCTCTTCTCCTTTGAGAACTTTCGATCTCGGGATCTAATAATATTTCAGGAGGTCCCTGAGATCTTGTACGCATATACTACCTGAGAAAAGAGAGAATTTAGCACTGACAAAAATAAATAAATATAATATAATATATATAACTTGAATTAATAAATCCAAATCGTCAAATTATTCCTATGTAATCTTAACAATCCCCGGCAACGGCGCCAAAATTTGATCGCTCCTTTTTCACACGTAAAAAGTGTAATGATAGGGTAAGCGAAGTATCGTATCCACAGAGATTGTATCACGAAAACATAGAAGCTAGCTCAACGACTATTCATCATTATTCGCCACGGATAAAGGTGAGAGGTTTAAGGCTTGGAAATTAATCCAAAGCAAAGGTAACCAAGCGAAATATAAAATAAAGCAATAAAAACACGAAAGATAACTATGAAGAAAGACTAACCCTAGGGATGCACCAATCCTATCCACAACAATGTTTATCCTGCTTATTACTAACCGTTTTAATCCGCATACAAGAGAAGATCACATATATAACCAACAACTTGATTCACGACAATTGCGGCGATTGATTACTAATTTTCCCTATCACGATTCGTCTCTAGAGGAAAATAAGCAACTCGAAAAGGATCACTAAGAATATGCTTCCTACGACCGTCCTATCTCGATTCGACTCGAGGCTTAATCGTATCACGCATTCAAGATCGATTGACAATTAATACGATTCGTCATTAACTGGCAACTAGATATGCATCAAGATTTATTTGAAATCAACACATATAAATAAGCACCATGAATCATGAATCATGCACGGAAGGTAAATAACGATAGCGTAACTCACAACATATAGGATCGAATCATGCAAACCCTAGGATCGGAATAGAAAACTAGCGGACATAATAAGCGGAATGAAATACGAATTAACCATAAAAGCGAAATTAAATATATAAAACCCGTAGGGAAGCGTCGGATGAACAAAGGTTGGTCTTGAATCCAATCCCAAGCGAGCGAGCGAAAAACAAAGGAAAGCGATCGGACAAAGCGTTCCGATCGATAGCAACGATAAACTAAACTAGAACAACGTAAAAACAATACTAGAATTAAACTAATTGAAGATTAAAGACAAAGAATGGAAAACCGAGGAAAAAGCAAGAAAACTAGGTGCAGGGCGTGTTGGGGCTCGAGGGTTCTTGCCTATTTATAGAAAAGGGTGGAAACCCTAATTTGCGCCTCTGCCGCGCCCGCGCATGATCGCTTTTCATGGTCGCTAGCTTGACCATGAGCCATCTCCGCAGCGCTCTTCTTCGCTCATGCGGTCCTCCTCTTGCTTCGCATGGTACCTCGCGACCGGCTGTGGTCGCTAGCAATTCCGCATGTGTCGCGAAATCGTCCGGTGAGTTCTCGGCGCTGAAGCTTCGCTTCGCGAGCACGAGGTTCTTGGTCGCGGCTCGGCTGGGTTCTCGCGCGTGTTTCCTAGCGGCCAGCCTAGCGACCGCTAGGCTGGTCGCTAGAATCATGGCGATTATATTACTTTCTCGTGCGTCGTTCCTTGCTTCGATTATCAACATATAAACCTACAAAGCGTCGAAGGAACACCCAAGAGCAGTATCTTCTAGAAATAGATAAAACATTAAGAATCGATACATAAACGCACATTAAACGAGCTAAACTCATCTTCAAATATCAACTATAAACGTGTAAAATGCGCGTTTATCACAAAGTCGCATGTTGCTTGGCTTCACCTTGTAGAGGCGTTATGCCGAAGTCGCATGTTGCTTGGCTTCACCTTGGCTAGGCGTTCTGCCGAAGTCGAATGTCGCTCGGCTCCAATTGGCCGAAGTTGAATACGCGTCGCCTTGCCGAAGTCGAATATGTAACTTCGTGCCGAGGCGAAGGCTCGGGATACGGCGAAGAAGGCCGGGGCTCGGCGGCGGCGAGGTGGCGGTAGGTGGCGAAGGCCGAGGCGAAGTCGACCTGCGGAGGACCGAGGTGAGGCCTGCGGAAGGCCGAGACGGAGGCGGCCAGGGCCGAGGCGGCGAAGGCGAGGTCGACCTCATATTAAACGAAGGTAGGGGTTCCTTTTTTTGGCAAGAAGTATTGCTAGGGGTGGTCCCCTCTTCCCCGAAGTGAACGGAGGTATATGTTCCTTTTTTGGCAAGAAGTATTGCTAGGGGTGGTCCCCTCTTCCCCGAAGTGAACGGAGGTATAGGTTCCTGTTTTGGCAAGGTCATCGCTCGGGGTGGTCCCCTCTTCCCCGAAGTGAACGGAGGTATAGGTTCCTGTTTTGGCAAGGTCATCGCTCGGGGTGGTCCCCTCTTCCCCGAAGTGAACGGAGGTATAGGTTCCTGTTTTGGCAAGGTCTTCGCTCGGGGTGGTCCCTTCTTCCCCGAAGTAAATGGAGGTATAGGTTCTTGTTTTGGCAAGGTCATCGCTCGGGGTGGTCCCCTCTTCCCCGAAGTAAACGGAGGTATTGGTTCCTTATTTGGCGAGTTTTATCGCTAGGGGTGGTCCCCTCACGCGCGTTTGAGTTCATCCTCGTATTAAACGAAGGTAGTCTGTCCTCCGTCGAGGGTATTTCGTCCTCATTAGAGGGTATAGTTCGTCCTCCGAAGAGGGTATTGTTCATCCTCCGTAGAAGGTATAATTAGTCCTCCGGAAGAGGTATAGTTAGGTCCTCCGAAGAGGGTATAATTAGTCCTCCAAGAAGGTATAGTTCATCCTCCGAAGAGGGTATTGTTCATCCTCCATAGAAGGTATAATTCGTCCTCCGAAGAATGTATAGTTCATCCTCCGAAGAGGGTATAATTAGATCCTCAGAAGAAGGTATTGTTCATCCTCAGAGGGTATAATTAGATCCTCAAAGAAGGTATTGTTCATCCTCCAAGAGGGTATAATTAGATCCTCCGAAGAAGGTATAGTTAGCCCTCTCAAGAAGGTATAATTCGTCCTCCGAAGAAGGTATAGTTCGTCCTCCGAAGAAGGTATAATTCGTCCTCCGAAGAAGGTATAGTTCATCCTCCGAAGAGGGTATAATTCGTCCTCCGAAGAAGGTATAGTTCATCCTCCGAAGAAGGTATAGTTTGTCCTCCGTAGAGGGTATAGTTCGTCCTCCGTAGAGGGTATAGTTCATCCTCCGTAGAGGGTATAGTATATTGGGGGAGATGCAGTATGCATAAGTGACAAATGAAATATGAAAGACTCAACTCTGAAGTACGTAAATAAAAAGTTTTTATTCATGAAAAACGACGTAACAAAAGTACCTCAACTACGAGGTCGCCTACTTGGAATTGTCGGGATTTGGCACGCTGGTTATAATACCGAGCTACTTTGTACCGAGCTTCTCTAATATAGGCGATGTCTCCATTCTCTTCGATTTCTACCGGGATTACTGCCTCGGTTTCCTCGATCATCCTCTTTCTTCTTTCTGTCAAAGGGTTCCACCTTGTCAGCTTCGCTCTTTCTCTTGTCCGCTTCGTCTGCCTTGGCGAACCGATCTGCTATGCGCCATAGCTCCGACGCAGTGCGGGGCTCCTACTTGACGATCTCCTTGTATAGGGCCCCAGGTAAGATGCCGTTTTGGAAAGCCGAGATAATGAGGAGGTCGTCTACATCCTTGACTTTTAGGCTCTCCTTATTGAACCTCGTCATGAAGTCGCTGATGGACTCACCTCGGTCTTGCCTTACAGTGAGGAGATGAGCCGATGTGGTCTTGGACTCGGCTTTTTGGAAGAACCTTCGATGAAAGGCTTCCATTAGATCCCGGTAAGATCCAATGCTGCCGGGAGGTAGACTGTCGAACCACCGGCGGGCGTTGTCGATCAGTAGCTCCGGGAACAGCTTGCACATGTGGATGGTGTTGAGACGTTGATTGATCATGTTGTACTGGAACTGAGAGAGGAAGTTTTGCGGGTCCCTTAGTCCGTCATAGGGGGCGATGCTCGGCACCCGGTATTTGTCTGGGAGTGGAGTGTCGAGTATTTCTTTTGAGAACGGGGTGACTATCTTCCCGTACCCATCGAAGCCGCCCTCTGGAGAGTGGGGCGGAGTTCGTCGTCCGAAGTCGTTTTGATGACCAGGACCGACCTCGCGGCGGTCACGACGTCCTTTCCCGCGCTGTTCGTCCCTTGCGCGGTTGGTTTGGGTCCCAACTCGTGCAGAGGTATGAGCGCCCATGACTTGGATGCTGGGGGATCCACCTCGTAGTGGTGCCTCGTGTTTAGACGAGGCTTCGGCGTTCCTTTCTCGGGATGCGGCCGACCTTGTGCTTGGCTGAGGTATTGGAGGAAGCTCTCCTTGTTTTTCTCAAGAAACCCCTTGATGGCGTCGTCAAGGTTCGTCTGCGGAGCTGGAGGTTCTCCTTGGTTGCTGTTGCGATCTCCTTCGCTTTGGTATTCTGCTTCTTCATGCAGGATGGGATTACCTTGCTCGTCGAGGCTTTGGACATGCCTTCCGGTCGATTCTAGGACCGGCTTTTTCCAAGCCGAGCTCGGCGCGTCCTGCCGCCGTTGTTGCTGTTGTTGCCGGCGGCGATTCTGGATGCATGACTTCTGGTATACATCGTTGTGATTGATTCCCTGTAAACAATGGTTGATCGAAAACACAAAATTTCGTTTCCCACAGACGACGCCAGTGATCGATCTTAATTTCGTTAGGGAAATAAATGCACGATGAACACGAAGGATTTACGTGGTTCGATCGTGAATAAGATCTACGTCCACGGGCAAGAGAGAGAGTATGTGTATTGAGAGTGTAAGCGATTACAAAGAGTGTAGATCAAGTGATCGATCCGAGTAGATGATCTTTCTCTTCTATTCTAGCCTCTATTTATATATCTCCAAGTTGAGTTCAACTCTGACTCTGATACCAAGTTGAGTTTGACTCTGATTCTGATACCAAGTTGAGTTTGACTCTGATACCATGTCTTTTCTCATAAGGATTCTTTTAGATATGCATCCGAATCTTCTACGTCTCCAATTGTTATTAGAGTTGTAGTTGGTCGAGGAGTCTTCTTGGACCGAACTCACATGGACCGAGCTTAATGTCGGAGCCCATTTATATTGGGCCTGATGCCTGGGCCTAGTAGTTGGACCGTATCCTATCAACAAGATTCTAAGATTTTTGAAGTCTGTTTAATTGGACGTCATTTGTTGAGTGGTGTACACTTTTATGTTATGTGTAGAAAGAGACAAACTGAAATTGAATAGAAGAGATAAAGAGAAAGTAATTTTAGTCCAAAACTGCGCCTTCACATGCAAAACGTGAAACTTGGTATAGTTTTTCTTTTGTTATTTTTGATTTGGTATCATTATACCACATACATGGTGACAATAGATGCATATAATATCTCCGGTATTAATTACATCAACCTTCTCTTAATTTCATTTTCCTTCCTTTTATCTGAAAAAATGGAACTTCTTTTTGGTTGGGAAAAAGAACTAAAATCTGAAAGTTGTACATTTTCTACCATTCAAAAACATCGTAATCCATACATCATTTGGTTTGGACAGATATAAATATGGAGGATGTCTGTGTTAATTAACCGGAATACGCTTTTTGTCTCTACGGGTTTAGCTCAGTTGGTTAAGAGCTATCAGATTTGGAACAAGGGAATGCTCTTTCTCTTTGACACACACCAAGATTACTATATCCCTTGCAAATATTATTGAAGTTTTGTCCATTATTGAAGTAAAACCCTAAGTTTCAAGAAAACATGTAACCCTTTCTTGCTCGTTGTAGTCTAAAATGGAAAGGTGCAAATCAACCCAATTACTTAATTTGATTTTAAAAAATATTACTAAAAGCAATTGATAATGGCCACATTGAATTCAGTCTTAAAAAGTTTGTTCACGTGATCATGGGTAGTACTCTTAGATAATTATTTACACGACTATCAAGTAACTAATTTGAGTCATTTGACTATCATTCTATTGCATATTTACAATTGGGGACTATTATACATTGCCTTTGATAATATACACGTTTTCATATTCATGATTTCATTCATTGTCTTTTGTTTTTCTGTTTTTACAGAATAAATTCGATCTTCAATATGACACGAGTTCGCATCTGATCACTCTTAGCTGCTCGAAGTTGCCAAATTTATCTTCCCATCAATTAGATGAATTTCTAAGGGAATTAGTGAGGGTATTTTGGTGACGTTAACCAACTTTAGAAAGGTTAAACTTGTATAGACCAGAACTAAGGATCTTAAATGATGAACCCATCAATCTCGTATCCCTAGGAAAATACCATCTAATTAAATTTTAATAGTGATTAATAATTGTTACTAAAGATTAATATATTCTAATTGTAATTAATAAGTTAAGAGATTAATAAATCATAATTAAATTATCTAATCTTTATTAAAACTATAATTATTAATTAATTAGTATTTAATTACTAATTATACGACCGATAGCACATCAGTTTTTTGTCTTCTTGTTTTTAATCAATTTTGGATTGTAAAGTGGAGAATTTGTGTAGGTTTAGAGGCCAAGTGTTTTGAGAATGAGACACACTCTAGTATTTTTGGATGTACGGTGCATCTGTTCTAATTAAATTTTATTTATAATTAATAAATTTTAATTAATTAATTGAGGATTAAGAAAATTCTGATTGCGAATTTACATGCGAATCCTAATTGAGATGTAAACATGCCATATAATACTCTGTTAAATTTCTCATCCTACTCTCTTAAATATATTCAGGAAATTATGTTTGAAACTCTTCCAATAAATACTATTATTTATTTGAACCAAAATTCAGTTTTCGAGAGCTATCTAACTTTCATTCTGTAACACCCCGTCCCCCAAGAAAAAAAAAACGAACCTAAAATTAATTGTAAACAAAGCTAATAGCATTATTGTTGTCTGTAACTTTTTCGTTCCAGTACTGAAAGAAAATGTGTTTATATCTGAGGAATAATATCTGAATATGAGGAAACTTGAGGAGATACAAATCTGGAAGAAAGAATATGAGGAAAAAGATGTTGAATTCTTGTAAAAAAGATTGTTTGTCCATGTCTTTGGTTGGTTCTCTCTCTCTTTAAAAATATAAAATAAAATTATACAAAAATGGCATGCACGGAATGCCAAGATGATAGTTAGGGCATGTGAAGTAGTAAGAGGGTGTAAGCTCAGCCAAACATCCTCTAAGACTAGTGTAAGAACAATCTAAAGATATGTGGGCTCTGCAATTATTAGTCAACATTCAACATTCAATTCAATTCCTTATTCCTAAAGAAGAAACTCTCCACAAGAGAGTCCCCATATCACAGTCTCATATTAATATAAGAGGATAAATCACAATGACTTAATGATTAAAAAGTTAGGAGGATTTTATCTAGTGTCCATAAGAAGCCGCTTAAAGAGAGTGAAACTCACACACTGCGGCTGCTAGGATTCAATCATTGATCCTTATTCCAAATCTACTAACTCTTAACCAATTGAGCTAAACTCGTAAGAGCATTCAATTCAATTCCTCTATTCTTATTTCCCTTCTCTATATATACTTCCCCCGTCTTGTTAATATTTGCTAATTATATTTGAGCACATAGATTAAGGAGAGTTGTATTTTATGTGTAAAATAGTGTGTGACACAAAATTCAAAAATATTTTTTAATATAAAATTCTTTTTTTTGGTATGGACCAATAATAATAGAACAGTCCAAAATGATATACGAGCCAACATTAGCGGGACAAAAGAAGTATTTCCTTTCTGCAAAGGACACATCCAATTTCTATTATGTCCCATTCTATCTTTATATAGGACATGATTATATAAAAACTATACTTCTATTATTAATTAGAAAATAATTTGTGCTGCTAATCTTTGTATTGTTTATGATTATCATAAAAAAGTATTAGAGTAATTCAAAAAATAAAAAACAAAAACTATTGTATGCATAAAAAAACATTATCATGAAAAAAAAATTATACATAAAATATTATTAAATCAAAGAATCAACATCAATCCATCAACAAACTATCATGTTCATGCAATGATAATTTGATACATTAGAGTAATTTGATAATTTGATACATTAGAGTAATCATTCCATGTGAAAATCAATCTCGACTATCCATGTGAAAATCAATCTCGACTATCCATTTAGTGAATATTTATAGATTAGATTGGATTATATTTAATAAAACAAAAGATGGTTTATACCAGAACTCATTTCATAAATTGGATATCTTATTAGCTGACATAAACTAATGTTAGTATGGAATAGAATTTAATACTTAATTTTCCGATACAAATTCTTGAACGATTCGAAAGGCACTGTCCCATCACGAAGAGCAGTTCAATTTTTCAAAAATTCGAGATAATATTAAATCAAGAACTTTTCGTTTGCGTCACAATATGGGAATACAGAAAAAAGAATGAATATTACCTTAATGATTTAAAAGATCTCATTTAGGGTTGTGATATAAAACAAAAAAATATATACCAAATGTTTCTTTTTTAGTTTTTTGCAAAAAAAACATGAAAAACAAAAATACTATTTGGATATCATACAAAGGATATATAAATTGAGGAGAATACAGTCTTTTTGTAAAATTTAAAATGTGTATATATATGAAATGGTGTATAAGGTATATATAATATCTTGCTGTATTTTGTGATTGGAAAAAAATATTATTTTGTGGAAAAGGACATAAAAAATAATAGCTGCTTGAAAAAACAAATATAAGACACATATAATGAACAAATACAATCATAACATTATGCTCTCTGCAAACAATGCTGTGAAGCCTTCATCATTTATTTATTTGACCATATTAAACATGCAAATAAATTTAATTTGCGAGTATTAATACCCTATAGGGGTGGGCCACACAAGAAAATCTCTCAAGTGGACCACACAAATTGGTGGGGTATAGATATTTGTAGTTACAGCAACTTGTATTATTAACTTAGTTTTTGTATAAAAATAACATTATTATTTTATAAAACATTTTATGTTTCTACATTTTTTAAAATATAGTCTTATAAATTTGCCGGTTGCAACGAATTTTACAGTAAAACAATGTTGCTTGTTTGGAATTTAGGTTTTTAGAAGGACTAAATTAATGGGGGTGCTTAGACCCAAAGTCTGGTTGATTAAATAATATAATACCATAAGTGGTATTAATGAGGAAAATAAAATAGTAATGAAGGATTAAATTAATAGAAGGGGAGGGGAATAGTGGTGGTCCATCAAGTATGCTAGCTGCTCACTTGCCTTGCATATCAAGCAATTTCGTATCCTTATACTTCTCTCTCTCTCTCCAAAAGAATCATTGATCACCACTCCACCTCCAAACCCATGTGACTTCCTATCATTTTTTGCCATTATTTTACTGTTTTTATATCTTTATTTCATATTAACCTTTTTCTTTTTCTTCTTTTCTTGAGGGGGGGGGGGGGGTAAGGTGGGTATTTCTGTCCCTCTCGCATATAACTAGATTATTCCCATTTTAAATGTAATGGACATATATAGGATGCATCAGTTATGAATGAAATTATTTGTAAGAAATAAAAATGATATAAATAATTAATTTTAGTAAATCAATGGATAATATTAATTTATGTTGTGCTACAAACATTACTATATATACTATACTTTAATTTTATAGGATTTATTTAAAGGTTATTTAGTAATTTTATTTTATGTTAAAAATGGTTATTTCCTTGATTTTAGGGATTTTTTTGTAATATCTCTTGTAACTTCTTAAGAATACATTTTTTTGTTGCATAGATAGAATACATTCATAGCATTTATCGTACAACAATAAATTATGTTACGTGATGTGTAATGTGTGCCACATATTTATTAAATATGTGCATTGTTTATATTATATATGTGTTACAGAAGGTGTAGGTAGTATAATATTAAATTGTGCTATATGATGTTTAATGTGTGCTACATATTTATTAGATATGTGCTATAGAACGACTAGTTTGTGGAACATTATATTGAGTAGATTATAAAATTCCTAATTTTTCGGTAATTGACGAGATTATTGCGAAGTGACGAGATTTACGTCTGGAGTGGTAGAGAAAATAAATTTTTGTATACCTAATTTACCCTTATTCAAATTTAAAAAAAATAATCTAAAATTATTTTATATATTACCTTTAATCTGGACCATTGTTATTGGATAGATGATGTGATACATTTTTATTTCATACACTAATAGGCATTCTCACCGGAACACCCCTTGGAGTAGGTTCAAATAAAAATCTTATTTAAAGTGAGAACGTAAGAACCATTTTGACCATTAGATCGCAAAAATCTATGGCGATGCATCACTTTGTTGGATGAGTACATTGTGCATCACCCGAGTTTGAATCTCACGAAGTACGAAAATTCAAATATTTTTGTTTAGTGCAGTAATTTTCATGAAGAATGTATTGTTCTCATATTTATAGGATAACAAAGGTTTTATAATAACTCACCCCTCTCTCTATGTATACTTACTTTTCAGCAGTTTGATTGAGATGGATTTTTCTGTTAATAGTAATTACAAGCTCCAAAATCCTTTATAATTAATAAATAATTCAAATATCTCCAAACAAACGAAAATCCCCATTCTCTTTACATATGTAAAAAAACAAAATTTCCAGACATAGAAAGGACACATCTTAAATGGAAAAAATACTCCGAAATTTAGTTGTAACTGCAGTATTTTCCTTTTCTTTTTCTTTATTTTCCCCTTTGGTGTTGCGTATTTCACACAATTTTGCTAAAGTGCTGCGAATTCGGTGTTTATTAATTTTGTTTCAAACTATGTCAAATCAAGTCACACTACCGCCTTCTATTACAGTATATATATATATATATATACTAAATTCATATAATAATACAAAAAATAGGTATAGTTAGATTAATTTGAGTTTGGGTTGGCTAAATGCTTTTGAGTGTGTGGCTTAAGAACTTTTGCTTTACCAGTCAAGAAGACTCACCGCATACAAAGCTACTCCCCCCCTCTCTCTTAGACAGGGAGACCTTTATCTACTACCAGAATCCAAAACCCCAAACTCTCTCTCTCTCTCACACACACACACACAAACACAGAAACTGGCTACAAGGTGAACTTAAATTAGCAAAGAGAGAGATTGTTAAAGGTAGTATATAGGGCGCCTTTTCCTTTATCTCTCACTACTGGCTTCAGTTAAAGTTGACGGGAATTCTGGTGTTTTTCCATGGTTAAAGCAGGTTTTATACCCAAATCCCACTTCCTCAGTTTTCTTCCTTTTTATTTATTTTTCCTTATTTATCTATTTACTACCTCTTCCCTCTAATCTCTCTCAGTTTCCTATAAGAATAGATTCCGGGTTCAAAGATTGATTTTTCTTTTATTTTTGTTTCTGTTTCGAGAGTTCTTCCTTATATCGATCATGCACAGTAGTATTATATATCATTCTTTTCTGTAAAATATAATTATTTTGATTATCTTGTGCTTCCAGAAAGTATCGAGAGCATATGATTGAGGAAGATTTGTGGATATGTAGGCAGCAAGTAGAAGAGACTGGTTTAGAATTTTATTTGATGGCGTTAAAGTTGGTATGATCTGCAGAATAGTGGGGAAATATACCAAGGCAAAAAAATAAAGATAAGAATTTGTTTGGTTGAGCGATGAATAAGAATACTCAGGTAGGATCCGTGAGCAGTTCTGATCTCATCGACGCGAAGCTCGAGGAGCATCAATTGTGCGGATCCAAACAGTGCCCCGGCTGCGGACACAAGCTCGAAGGCAAGCCGGTAGGGACAATATTAATATTCTTGGCTTCATCTGCAAGATAGGAATTATGCTTGTTTTGGTTGCCGGTATTTTTAATATAATCTCATTCCCGAATATTGTTGCCTTTTGGGATGTAGATCAAAAATAAATTGATATATATGTGTTTGAATGTTGATTTGGGCAGGACTGGGTTGGTCTCCCAGCCGGAGTGAAGTTTGATCCGACGGACCAGGAGCTCATCGAGCATCTCGAGGCGAAGGTGGAAGGGAAGGACTTCAAATCCCACCCGTTGATCGATGAGTTCATCCCCACTATTGAAGGCGAGGATGGAATTTGCTACACACATCCTGAGAAACTTCCCGGTCAGAATTACCTTCCATTTTGTGTGTGTGTGTGTGTGTGTGGAGAAAGAAGGTTGCTTGTGCCATAATTCAAGAAGTTTGGTTTTACTAAAGCCCTTTATCTTGGAAGATGGAAGTAGAAGTGTGAGGGGAATTTTCTAGGGTTTTTGTTTTTGTTTTGTCGTGATTGTTGCACCTAAATAAACCTAACTTTGATTTTCATTCAATCTTTCCTTCTTCTTTTTTTCTTTTTTCTTTTTTCTTTTTGTTATAATTTTTGCAGGAGTAACAAGAGATGGATTGAGTAGGCACTTTTTCCACCGGCCCTCCAAGGCCTACACCACCGGCACGAGGAAACGCCGGAAAATCCAGACGGAATGCGACTTGCAAGGCGGCGAGACGCGGTGGCACAAGACAGGCAAGACTCGGCCAGTGATGGTTAACGGCAAGCAGAAGGGGTGCAAGAAAATCTTGGTCTTATATACTAATTTTGGTAAAAATCGGAAGCCGGAAAAGACGAATTGGGTGATGCATCAATACCATTTAGGGCAGCATGAAGAGGAGAAGGAAGGGGAGCTTGTGGTCTCGAAAATTTTCTATCAGACTCAGCCGCGGCAGTGCAACTGGACGGAGAGGGGTGGCGCCGCCATTGTTGCCGGTGACGTTATGACCGACGCTAACACACGGAGAGAGAGTGGGAGCGGGAGCTGCTCGTCTTCTAAGGAAATGATCCCTCAAAGAGATGATTTCTCAACTGCAGCAGGTGCCGCCGTCGCCGTCAGCATCGCCACCGCCGGTGCTTCCGATCCGACTTATACCGGCATTGATATTCATCAGCTCAAAGCCGATCATTTCGGCTATCTCCCCTACAGAAAATCATTTGATGAGGTATCTATCACATTCTTCATTTCTTTTCATCTCATTAATTATTTAATGTCACATAAATTAAGTAAAGATTGTACATTATTTTCACTTCCAAATTGGGATATATTGTTCCACTGAATTTTACAATGCCTAACAACATCAAATAAACTAGAAAAAAACATAGTAACTTTTGAGTTCGTCAGCATTAGCTCTCTATAATAAAAATTGATTATAAAAGAAAAGAACATCTTAATTCCCACATTTCCATTGCTTCTTTCAAAAGCGTGAAAATCATAGCGAAACTTTCTTGATAATAACAGCCCGCTACTAAAAACTTAGCCAGTAACTCACCCACCAGAAAACCAAATAAAAGTGCACGAATAAATACATTAGCCAATAATAAAATTTATTATTAATTGATGAATAAAATGGGACGTTTGCATCATCAGGCTGGGAGCATTGGAGACGCTTCGGTTGCAAGGGAAGCAGCAGGCACGTGCGAAGAGCGTGACATGGGACAGCATCACGTGACCCATGAGCGTGACATCACACAGCATCACGTGACCCATGAGCACCATCACCAGATTGCCGCAGCGGCTGCGGCTGCTGCTGCCGCCACCGCGTTTCACATAAACCGGCCGTCTCACTCCATCTCCACCATCATCTCGCCTCCTCCGCTCCACCACACCTCCATTATTCTTGATCAAGATCACCCCTTCCACGTCCCCAGAATCATGCTCCCCAATGAAAATTACCAGGTACGTATTTTTCTTTTTTGTTTGTGTATGTTTAATAAATTCAGGAGCCCACAATTTTCTGGAACTTCAAACTGCACTTGGATAAAGACAAATAGTAGAGATAATATATTTTCTTGTATTAAACATTAATAAAATCAAGCGTGAAAGCTACATTTTTCTTGAAATAATAAAAGAAGTTACTGAAAACCAAACATGCATAATGAACCATGCAATTCTGTGTCTGACAATGATGGCTCAAGTCAAATGAAAAAGATGAAACACAATTCCTAGTTAGTATCTTCCATGTTTATTTATTTTCTATCAACAAGCAATAAAATTAGAGTTTTCCTATCCTTTAGCAGACAATGCATGATCATACATATGATTATGTTTTTACGGACAAAGAAAATAAATATTAATATCTTTCGGCGTCGTCGTCGACAGCAACACCAGCAGCAGCAGCATCATAAACTTGGAGGAAGGTCTGCATCTGGATTGGAGGAACTCATCATGGGATGCACCTCAACTGACATCAAAGAAGTAAGTATTACAATTTTCACCTTTTTTGACTCTCAAAATGCATGCCTCCTATGTGTCAATTTGAGAACTGCTTAAAAGAAAAAGGCGAATACTAGAATATGAAATCTGTTTCTCTAATTATATTTGTAGGGTTTCATGAGTGAGATATTTTATTCCATTGGAAAAAAAAATATTATTCATATGTGATGATTAAAAAACCAAAAAAAAAAAGAGATACTAGAAGCCTTTTCTTTTTCTTTTTCCACCTCCTCTACTTTATCTTCTTTTTCTTTCCAATTTAGAGTTTTAGATATTGATCTCCATAACCCAATATGACCATCTTTCTCTCTTCAATTATATCGAAAAAAGTTGTAATCGCAGTCGATAATTTTCAGTTTTAATAAAGAGGTAATTTGGCTAAATTCTTATATTATGTCTAGTCATTTTCTAATTTTCTTGATATTCTTCACCTTTTTTTCTTTTGCCAAAACTTTTCTTACTTTTGTCATGTCAAGTGCATGTATGCTAAAAACCTGATAATTAGCACAGTGTGAAACCAAAAGCCATGAAGGGCGGAAGCCGCGGCAAGAATCCCCCTTTAATAAATAAAAAGTGATAAAATAGAGCTCACTAAATTTATAAACCCCTTTAATTTGTTCGTAATATTAGTAGAATTAGTACGAGCGAATATGATAAAGACCAACTGACCAAGAAAAACTATATCATTATGTACTTTAAGAATGATTATATAAAACTTATACATTTCTATATTTATAAGTTGGAAGAAAACAGAAGAGAGTTCGTCACCAAAAACTTTCCTTTATGGTCGTGGTATCCTAGGAAAGAAAGAGAGAGTTTTTCAGTGTTACCGTATGCCTAACTTATTGCACGGAAATACTTGCTTGAAATCAACATTTGGTCAAGTTCCACATACTTAAAAAAACAAAGAAGGTTTTGCTTAGTGTTGAGTTGACAATTCTTGATATGAACACACACGAAATTTAATGAGTTATTGTCCAGTATTTTCGTGTTTGTATCCTTTTTATATAGACATGATAAGGATACGATGATTTAGTGTCGTGTAAGTCTTATTTTCGTATAACATGATAATTTCTAATTGTGTTCTTATAACATGCTTATATATATATATATATATATATATATATATATATATATAAGAGGGTTAACATGATAACCATTTTTATCATGAGAACGTGATAACCAAAAAATAATGAATTCATTGTGAAAGTTAGATGAATCCGCTGGAAAAATTATTACTAAATCCAAAAAATAGAATTTTCGTCCTTTATATGATTTGAAACCGGATAAAAAAAAATTCTGAATTTTTAAATTCAGTAACTTTCCAAACGGATTTATCAACTTTCATAGCGAATTCATTTGGTTCTTAGTTTTTAGAATAAATATGGTTCTTATATATATATATATATATATATATTTGGTATTAATTTTACTATCATTTTTGTTATTGATGAGTCTTATCATGATAACGACATCACACGTACAAATGGTCAGTCCTAAGTTAATTAGTGGTGATAGTGCATGCATTTTAGATTAACCACACACATAAAACTAATACTCACAATATAATGATATATATATATATATATATATATATATATATATATATATACATACAATATTTAACATATAAATGATTCATGTACATACAATATTTAACATACATAAATGAGAACAATCATATCCATCAGATTTGAAAATCATATGGTTATTTTTAAATATACATCTGCATTAATGATATGTATATTTTTATATATAATTGTGTATTTGTGTATCTGCGTCATAATTTGTACATTGAATCTGAAGCGTCCATATTAATTTATCAAGGATTGATATTTATTCTCATATTTACATTGTAAGAAATGTCCACACGATAATAACTCTCTATATACACGTGTATATATCTATAATGGTGTTGATGCATGCACTGCAGGAGTCATCAATGGCGAACCAACAAGAAGCAGAATGGTTGAAGTACTCGACTTTCTGGCCCGACCCCGACAACCCGGATCATCATGGGTAGAAACAAACAACCAGAAATCATTACCAGAATCATTATGTGCCAGCCAGGGACCAAAATACACACCATTGTTTTTTTTTCTCTCTCTTTTTCACTCTAAATTTCGGGGGTCACAAACTGAACTAACTGTTCAACAAAAACCCAAGTTGCTATAGGAAAAAAAGAGAGAAAAAGAAAGGAACCAAGAAAAAGCCGGCTCTCTTCTGACATACACAAAGGGGAGACAGAGACTAAGAACGAAGGAAAGAAAACCCCGACGTCGAAAGCGAAAAATTCTTGCTGCATGAATATCAACACAATGATGATTACTATACCGTCTTTATACTATATGTTTATTCCTTATTATCATTTGTTCATTTTTAAGTTTATTTTTTTGTATAATATTTTGTCAATTATATTACAACAAGAATTATAGATACTAAAGCACAATATTGGAAATGGAAACTGTGTTTATAATTTGTTAGTACTGTTCGATCTTTTAGATCATTCTACACATTCTATGAGCGGATATTTCATCTTTGGGCCCAAAAGAATTTTATAATAAAAATAAAAATAAATGGCATTGTTTAAATTACATTACAATATTAAAAAAATAAAAGTTAAATACAATCACATCATAACATTTCCCTTCTATTCTTTATCTTTTGTAATTGCTGTATAATAGTTTCATTAGTGATATTGACGAATACATCCTTCTCAATATAAGGAACTAAGAAATCATTCAGTAGTTGGTCTCCCATACGATTGCATAGAGAACTTTTGATGAATTTCATTGCTGAAAAAGCTCTTTCTACTGAGGCAGTGACAACCGGTAAGATCAATGACAACTTAACTAACAAATAAACCAATGGAAAAATTTCATGTTTTCTTGTAGAAACCATCTGTTGAGCAAGACCTCCAATCCTGATACTTGTGAAACTTTTCATCTATACGCACATCGAAAATAAAGTTTTCAAATTGACTTTCAAGTTCATACAAAGTAACTTCAGAAAATTCAGATGGATAACACCTTGCAAGGCGAAGCAGCTTCCCCGAATCAAATGCAGAAATTGAATTTCTAGGATTGAAGCATGTCATGCATAAAAGTAAATCTGTGTTAACTTCATCAAAACATTAATTCAACTCTTGAGCTTGCATGTCAATCACATAACAAAATAGCTCAACTCGATAATGATGAAGATTCGTCATTTTCTCAATTCTACGTCTTCCTCGAACTACATACTCATCTTCCATATCTAGCACATCTATCTCATATGTGCTACAAAACTTACAAACTCCAGTAACCAAAATCTCCCAACCTTTTTCCCTCATTACTTGCAAACATGTTTTTGCTACCTTAACAAGATTTATTGCATTAACAATGTCTTGATCATTCCTTTGTAGCACTTGAGAAAGTTCATGTGTGATCCCCAATATTTTCTTCATAAGATGTAACACGAAGACAAACTCAAAACGATTTATAACTTCTAGCACATCAATAGCTTCTGCCCTTTGTGAATCATCATTATCATTCTTCCCAACATACTCGAGAACATTAACAATACAAGAATATAAATGCATAAAGTTGATAAGAGTACCATAATGTGAACTCCAACGAGTATCTCCAGGTCGTTTCAATCCTATTTCTTGATTCAATCCTCTTCCGGTCTTAATTTCACCACTTGCAATCCCTTCAATAATCTTCTGTCTTTGGCTCTCTCGGAGCATATTCCCGCGCTTACAAGAACCTCCAACAATATTACATAAACGGGTGACAGTATTAAAAAAAGACCCAACACTTGTTTGCTTTTTAGAAACAGCCACTATTGTGAGTTGAAGTTGATGAGCAAAACAATGTACATAATAAGCACTAGGATTTCTCTTGAGTATCAAACTTTTCAATCCATGGAATTCTCCTCTCATGTTGCTTGCACCATCATATCCTTGACCTCTTAAACTGGATACACTTAGACCATAATTAGAGAGCAAAGAATCAAGTGCCTTCTCAAGTGAGGTTGCAGCGGTGTCACTAACGTGCACGAGACCAAGAAAACATTCTATGACACATCCATTCTTGTCCACATAACGTACCACAACACCCATTTGCTCTTTGATAGATACATCCCGACACTCATCAACTCATATGGAAAAAAAAATCATTTCCAATATCCGCTATGATAGCTTTTGTAGTCTCAACTGCAGCTGCATTTATGATATCTTTCTAAATATCCGGTGATGTTAGTTTGAGGTTGTCAGGAGCATTTTTTAGTACAACACTAGATATCTCTTCATTGCAAGAAGCAATAAACTTCAAAAGCTCAAGAAAGTTCCATTGGTTCAAGGATTATTCGAACTCATTATTTCCTCGAAAAGCTAATCCTTGCATAATAAGATATCGAAGACAAACAATTGTTACATCTAATCTGACGACAGTAATCAAGTTTAGATTGTTTTGATACTTTAGAAATAGACACTTCAATGTGTTGGGTTTGATTCATCAAATCTTGGCATGCCAATCTATACTTATTCTGATCACTAGTATGATCTCCAACATGATCTCTTAACCTTTCTTTCTTGCGCCAAGATGTAAATCCCCCAGATACAAAAGCATCATGTCCATTTCTATGGATTCAATAGAAAAGATAACAATATAAACAAAAAGCTGCATCTTTTGCAATACTATACTCCAACCAACTCTTGAATTCATCAAACCAAATAGAAACAAATTTATGTATTTGATTTCCATCAATTCTATGAGGAAAAGCATGCTCACGCGATTGACATGAACCTTTATATATGTAAGCTCTACAAACCTGTTCTATTAAGTTTGGTGAATAACTCATTATATCAGGTCGTAATCCTAGATCACTTGAAATATTTTCTAAATCAACTTCATTGTTCTCTTCTTTTGACGATTCTTGAGGTTGGAGAAGTGTATGTCCATTAACTGACGAAGATGAAACCTCTACAACAAGAGAAGTTTTCCTAAAATAGCGATTCATTTACCTAAGAAATAATGAAAATCAAAACAAGATACAATTTCTACTATAAACAAGATATATTAATAAAAATGTACAATCAAATGATACATATTTTCAATGAATGAATGCACTTTAATTTCAAATGACTTTGGTGTCATTTCAAACCATTACAAATGCCACAAAATACTAGCACATAATAGTTACTTAGTTGCTTCTAGATGTTGTTCCAATTATGGAGTGACAAATGTGACTACTATTTTTTGAAGATTTTTATTCTTTAATTAATTTGACATAAGTAGTCAAAATCTTTCTAAAAGAATGGTATTCTCGTCTATATCTTTAGTTGTCATTCTTCAAAGATCATAGCTTAATGGAACTTGATTTTTCTATTTCTATTGGGCATATAAAACCCTTAGATAGCTTGCCTATACCATTTTACTGTACAAACTAGGTGGCTCACTCTCACAAATATCTGTCCACAAATCGAGTTAATACTGCTCTTGTTGTCCAGAAGGAAAAAGATATTACTGAAAAAGAGGGGAATATGTTTATGTGCAAACTTTTCAAACAAACAATAATTTCATAATAACTAATTTAATTTGAAAATTTTAGAAGCAATCAACACATTCAATAAATCAAACAAACAATAAGAAACAGACGGGAATATGGTTTCTGTACAAACTCCTCAAAAATTAGAACAAAACTGTTAAATTCGAAACTTATCGGAGTCAGAGGGTCCTCGTCTCGCCGATGTTGTTCCCGGATGGAGATGTCTCTTTGTTGGGGGAAGAATTGTTCCCGGATGGAGATGTCTCTTTGTTGGGGGAAGAATTGTTCCCGGATAGAAAGAGAAAAGGTTTATGTGCAACGAGATGCTGGATGAAGCTCCAAGAAAGATGATATTTAGACATATTCAATAATATTTTAAAAATTATAACTAAAATACCCCAATTTTTTTTTTAAAAATTACTAGGGGCCCATGGCCCCCAGGCCCCTTACTACTTCCATCTCTGGTTCTATATATATATATATATATATATATATATATATATATATCGTATACTCTTATAAATTTTGATGTAGACCTATAATATCCTCATTTATTTAATTTCGAAACATAATGTATTTATTTAATATGTATTTAATTACTTAGGCTTTATTTAATTCTAAAATAAATTAAAATTCTTTTAAATTTAAAGTTCAATAATTATATATATATATATATATATATATATGGAGTGGTTCATGTGGGAATGAAAATAAGTGTAAGAAATAAGAATAAATCTAAACTATTAATTTTAGGAAATCAATGGACATGATTTATTTTCGTTGTGCTATAAATAATAGCTATATGTGCTATAAATTTTTACCTGCATTTACAGCTAAGGTTATATAAGTAATTTTATCTTATAAGAATCAGTTTTTTTCTTAATTTAAGGTAACACACGGTTTAATCCTCATTTTTAGGGATTTCTTTAATCTATCATTTAATTTATTATCTGCAACATTATTTCAGTTTCAATACCTAATATATGCAAATTTATTTGTGATTCAAGCTAGCAAATCCATGAAAAACTCAGGTACAATCATCTATATATTGATTCATATGTGTGGTTCAAACTATAGGACTGGTGTAATATTCTTGTAGTATTTTTTTTTACTTATTTGTTGCACATACCACTAAAATTTCGAAAATAATTGTCACTTCATTTTATATGTTGTTCTGTATATATGCAATTTTGCTACAATTAAACAAAGAGTGTCACATACATGTTATATATATGCTACAAAATTATGTTAAAAATACTATACATGAAGTCACTATAATAATATATATGTGAAAATGAAAAAAAATATTATATTAATTGATACATAATTGTGTTAAGTATGTAAATAAAAAGTGCTACAAAAATAAAATTTACACAACTCTATATAAACAATTTACATGCAAAACGACCTAGCGTTTTTGTGCAATATTATTAATATATATGTACTATAGAACATATGTATATGTACAAAAAAACACATTCAAACGTAACAAAAAAATAAATAAACACAACATATGTATAGAACAAAGAATCAAATTAACTGACAATAATTTACGAAATTTAGTATATGTGCAAAATGAATAAACTAAATATGCTACGAAAATGGTCCACCAGTGCAATAGGTATGAGAAGCACGTATGAATGAATACATAAATTTTTTTACTTGTATATCTACAAAATGAATATGCTAAAATGCTACAAAAATATTACACCAGTGCAATACCTGAAAAACACGCATGAATAATAATTTTTTTTACTTACGTTTTTCATAACTTTTAAAGCTTTGATCACAAATAAATGTACAGATATTAGGTATAGAAACTGAAATAGTCCATATAAAATAATAAATTAAATGATAGATAACAAGAAATTCCTTACAAATAGATTAAAATCGTGTGTTACCTACATTTAAGAGGAAAATATTGTTTTTAACAATAGTAAATTACTGATCCAACCTTGAAAAATATCATGCGAAGAAAATTATAGCACATATAGCTACAATTTATAGCACAACGAAAATAAATCTTACTAAAATCAATTGTTTAGATTTATTCTTATTTCTTACAAAAAAAATCATTCTTACTTGATCAATCCTCTATATATATAGGGAGTAGAACAAATGTGAATTTCAACTTTTTGAGAACTAAGAACAATATGGTTCATCTATTTTTTATAATTTCCCTATCAAGATTACTGATAAATCGTTTATTATCATCAAATTTTAGTGATAATCGTTTAACTTTATAATTAAGAGATTCTATATATTTATTTACGGTAACTGTTCATATATGCACAATCATTACGATTATATGTACAATAACATGAATTATGTGAACACAACAATTAATTGGAATGTGATGACATGCACAAGAACTACGATTACATGAACAATGACATGAATTACACTAACAATGAATAATATAATATGAAAGATGCAAATAACGAAAATTTAGGGATTTGACTATTTTTATCATTAAATAATTATGAGTTATCCGATGTTATTCAATCTAACAGTGGTTATTGTTTCTTAGTTTAATTCCAAGAGGTAGTTTTCTCTATAATCAACCTTGAGGTTCAAATAAGAATAATTTTTAACGTGAGAGCTAAGAATCACGAAAATTCATTATGAACAAAATGAATTCACTATAAAAGTTAATGCATCCGATGGAAAAGTTATTGAATCCAAATTCAGAATTTTCACCCAGGGTTCGAATCTTATGATGGGTGAAAATTTTATTTTTTTTGAATTCAGTAACTTTCCCATCAGATTTATCAACTTTCACATAGAATTAATCATTTTTTGGTTCTCACGATAAAAATGATTTTCACGTTAACCCTCTCATATATATATATATATATATGGGTGGGTTGCTGTAAAAACCTTTGTTGCTAAACTAAAAAAATAATTAAATTTTTGCTCCTCATAGGGTTCGAACCCAGTGGTGTACAATGCACTCATCCAACAAAGTGATGTATCACCGTAGATCTTCACGATCTGATGACTGAAAATAGTTCTCACTTTCTCTCATGAAATAAGATTTTTATTTAAACATTCTCCTATGTATATAGGAACAGATTCATGTACATACAATCCTTAACATACATAAGTGTGAATAAATCATGTCCACTGTATTTGAAAATCTAATGGTTATTTTTAAGTGTGCTCTGAATTCGTTACTCCCTCTATCCCGCTTAAAGTGTCTCATTTCTTTTGGGTACGGGTATTTAGAAGAAATGTATAAAATAGTTAAAGTGTTAAAAAGTGGGTAGGGTCCACACTATTTGAAGGGATAATTATTTCCTAAAATGGAATGTGACATTTGTAATGGGACAACCCAAAATGGAAATTAAGACATTTTAAATGAGACAGACGGAGTATATACATATTTTACATATAATTGTATATTTATGCATATGTATTATAATTTATGCATTAAATCTAATGCATCCATATTGATTTATCAATGGTTGATATTAATTTGTCTTCATGTCTCACTATAAAGAGTAGGGGTGTCTAATCGGGTCGGGTCGGGTACCCGACCCCGGTTTAGAAGAGAAATGGTCACCCGACCCCGGCCCGAAAATTTTACTCGGGTATTCGGGTACCCGAATTACCGATTATTATGTGAAACTTATATAATATATAAATTTCAATATCAATATTCAATGTGGCAGGCAGCCTATTGGTATTAAAGTTGGACTCGCCCTTTCAATACCCGGGTGATCGCGTGTTCGAAAGTCGAAACCAGCAAGTCTTGTTCTGATTTTTTTTTATTCTTTTCATTGAAGGATTGCAGTAAATATTATATGATTAGGTTTTCTTCTTCTGCAACATATAGATTAAATATAAATATTTAATTATAGCAATATAAAATAATATATAATGGTGGCCCATAGACTAGGAGATCAACCATTATTAGTCTTTATCGTCCATATTTAATCAACCATTTAAAACATGCAGTTTTGTTATATATTGGTTAAAAGCAGTGCCCATAGACTATGACAACAAACACAATTTTATCCTCTTTCATCGGCACTTTCATGATAATATAATTGTGCAGTTTTGAAGGTGATGGTGAAGAGGCCGAAGAAGAAGAGGAGCAAGAAGGAGAAGGATGAGCTGGAGGAAATTTTAGTGATCAAAGGGATTGAAGTTGATCGCGATGCTTATGTTAAGTTTGATGTTTACATTAACGACGAAGATGACGAGATCACAACGGCGGAGAACACCGAGTTCGCGGGAAGCTTTGTGAACGTGCCACATAAACATAAGCATGAGAAGAAGATTAAGACGCAGCTGAGGCTGTCGATCACCGACATTTTAGAGGACCTCGACGCCGAGGATGATGAGCACGTGTTGGTCACTTTGGTCCCCACCAAAGTCGGCGACACCATTACTATTCATGATATGAAGATCGAACTCGATGACTGATAGTCGTCATCTTTTCTTCTTTATCATTTCATTTTTTTCGTTTTTCTTTCTTTATTTATTTCCTTATGTTTATTAATTCTATCAACGTTGAATAACTTGAATTTACTGTCTCGTGAAAAATAATGAAAAGAAGGCGTCTGCATGTCATTATTTGTATATTGATGAGTAATTTTTTTTCAAGTCAACATTGATGAGTATTATAGCTAGGATGAAAGGTGATACTGTAACAACCCGAATTTTTGGGTTTAATAATTTCGAAAATAAGAAGGAATATTACGATAGAAACGAAAATTAAAACGAACGTCGATAGTCGTCGATTTTGAGTAAAAACGAAAATTTCTAAATCTTTTTCACATGAAATAAATTTTAATAGTCAATAAATATGTTTTTAAGTATATGTGGGATATTATTTACACAAAGGAAGAAAAAGAAATATTTTCTCTATTTTCTAGGGATTTTCGAAAATTTAAGAATAAAGTGGTTAATTTGTGATTTAATATGTGATCACTTGATTTTATGTGATGAGTTGTCATGTTTATCTTGTAGTATATGATAAGATAATTATCTTGTGCAACCAAGCATGATTTTCGAAAAATGAGGTGTATATGATAAGGTTGGAAAATGACATTTTTGTGATAAGTATGCTATGATATTTTTAAAATGATAAGATAAGGTTATGACTAAGCATTGATAATGTTTATCTCTTAGAAATGTATAGAAATGTGATAAATATCATAGGAGATAATATTTTGGATATTAGTTTGCATGATTTTCGAAAATAGTGTATTATTTTATGTGTGATTTTCGAAAATCACAAAATTTATGTGATAATTATATCAAATAATTTATTTAATTATATACTTGATAAATATCATGATTTTTAGATCAATCTTATCTCCTAGAAATTATGTAAATTTTGAAATTCACAAAATAGGGTAAGAATGGTATTTTGTGAAATTTAAATTCGAGAAAACCCTAGTTTTCGAAAAATTGGGAAAATTGCTAAGAATTGTTCCAAAAATTTATTTTATGATATAAGATCATTATTTTTATGGAATTCATCATGAAAATAATATTATTTATAAAAAGAATAATAGTTTGAAAATTTATCCTTAATTTCGAATTATTTGCCGATTACTTTACTTTAGTACATAGAAATGAACTTAATTAATTTTCCTATGATTTAAATTATCATCTAAGATTATTATTGTGTCACATAGCTATTAATTAGAAGAAAATAAAATTTGTACCATGTTTATTATAAAAGTGCCGAAAATATTGACTTTCAAGTGTGAAAATGGATAAAAATATCATGCTTTAATTAATTAGGGGTCATAATTACAAAGATAAGATATATTAGGTGTATATCATGCTTTAATTAATGAGGGGTCATAATTACAAAGATAAGATATATTAGGTGTAAAGTAGAGATGGTTATCAAATTAAACAAGTAACCTATGGTTTTGTCCTCTAATGGCCGAAATTTTGGACTTAGATTAAGGTTGGAAATATTTTTAAAACTCTTTGAAAATGATATCTTATCCTAAGTTGAAAACTTTGACTTTTCAAATGTGATATTATTACATGATAATATTAAAGTATATAATATAGAAAAAATTAAAAATTCATCCTAAACATATAATAGTGGCCGAAAATTTACATAAACAATATATAAAGTAGTAATTTAATTATTCTATGATAGATATAAGATACATTAATTAAATAATAAAATAACATAATAAACTATAGGATAAAATAAAATAATTGTCTCTTGTGCAAAGAGGGTGGCCGAAAATGTTATAAAAATAGGGTATGAGTTGTAATTTTGATTTTTACAACTAGATATGTTATAATTTCAAAATATAAGATATGATGAATAATTAAAGTATAAGATAAGAACAAAAATGACTCATTGACAATTCATAAGGTTCGAAAATTTAGAAGATAAAGGAGTTGTAATTTTTGACTTTATATTAAGATATTTTATAAAGTAATGATTAAATACACTTTATAAACTCTATAAATAGGAGACCCCCCCATTATACCATACCAACCGAAAATCACTAAGAAATAGAGAGAAAAAGAAGAGAGAAAAAAATAGAGAGTGTTCCCAAAAGTTCTCTTCGATCGTAGATAGAAAACGTCGCCGACGTCAACCGAAAACAAATAGAAGGTTAGAACCCCTACTACTCTTATTATTTTATGCAAAAATATTAGAAAATCATATATGATATGTTTTGTTACATGCTTTCAAAAATTATGTGAAATACGTGAAATTTATGCTATATGTCGAAGTTATGAATTAAATATGTTTATATGATGTTTAAAAGCATAAATTATGATTTTAGTACAAAATTAAGTATGTATTAAAAACACTATGATATGACCGAAAATGGGCATGAGTCATATGTTGATGTACATGAATTTTAATTGTTGTTTTGAGCATGAAATAATGATAGATGTTCATGTTCAAAAATTCTATGATTTTATGTGGAATTCTTTGGAAAAATATGAAATACTATGAGATGGAAATTTCGAAAAAACACAAAGCATGAAATAGTGATGTATAAGTTGTATATGATAAATATCATGTCATACTATTGATATATGATGATAAGAATATATTATGTGAATAAATAAAATTTTCGAAAAAAAAATATATATATATATATATGGAAATTTTTGAAAATTGAGAAAGTGAAAGATTATGACGTCTCATGATACGTGATATGTGAATCATACGATATGATACTTGGAAAAGTTGAGACTTATGAGAATAAGACCGTGAATACGTAGAATTTGAGTATATATACGTAAGACGAGAAGTAAAGTCAGTACGTGATGACGTTAGATATGAAATTAAGATTCGTACGTTACGTCGAACGATTTGAACTAAGGAATGAATGAAAGGATAGTACGTACGTTGGTTCAGATCGATGATTCTTGCGAAGCTTGATGATATGCTAAAATCTCATTTCTTACGTTGATAAGGTTTGACTCGAAGGAGAGAAGAAACGGAAAATAAAACCCTAGTGACATAAGAACTTTTTAAGTTCTCGAGGTGGTCTTTCTTACCAAAATCAATTACAAGATTTTTGAAAAATGATTTACTGTTATTACTGTACTGTTTTACTGCAAATTTTGAAATACGATATTGTCTGCCGGAAATGTTTTATGTTTTGTATATGTCCATTCGGGTTGCCTGGGGCAACAGGAAGTTACGAATTCGGATCCTATGTTAGAGGAGTAAGGAAGAAATCCTAGGTAGGGTTGTGTACACGTGTTGGGCCTCTGAACCGCTGGACGGTCATGCTCTGAACCGCTGGGCGGTTAGTTGCGTCCGGGTGAAGGGAGGTCTCCCTCCCGGCGCGTTTATCCATAGCCGACTTGGAATATACGTTGTAGTGATGTGAAAATGCTCGGTCGAGCGATGATTTTGAGAAATGAGAAAATGTATTTTGTAAGAACAAGGCCTTTTCCAAATAAAACTCTTGTGTCTTACTGTGATGAGGGCAGTACAATATTTCGTAAATGAGAAAATGTTTTCGGCATGTGTCCACTGAGTGCATCTTTGTACTCAGCCCTGCATATTTGTTTTTAAATGTGCAGGTTGAGCAAGTGATGGAACAGAGCGGGAGTTGAGCGGAATCTTTTGTCAAGTAGTATGAAGTATTTTTGGTTCGCCTTGAGAATGCATCTCCATATGCATGTCTCACACGTTTTATTTCGCTGCCAAACTCTTGAGACTCTGTTATATTTTGTTATTATGTTAAGCTTTGTAAAAGCTACTGTTTTGTTGAAACCTTGGAACCATCTTATATATATATAAGCTATTTCGATCCATCATGATTCTCGTTTCCATTTGAAACATCTATATTTCTTCGTAGATGAAATGAGTTGAAACTCTTATTCTTTCATATTCACTTAAACCGAACCCCAAGTCACGATCCGACAAGGATAAGCCAAACCGGGCTATGACAGATACCTATTTCGCACATTATAGTGGCGCTGAAAATCTAATAGAATGAAATGAGAGAGAGAGAGAGAGAACGAGAACAGAAGAAAAAGTCAGAGAACATACAATAAGATAGAAAAATTAGGGCTCAATTAGAAATTCTCGGGTATTCGGGTATACCCGATTATCCGACGGGTATACCCGATACCCGAGAATATAACCTGAGGAATACCCGAACCCGACCCCAAGACCCGATTTTTGGGTAATCGGGTACCCTATACCCGATAATTTTTGAGCCGGGTATCGGGTACCCGATACCCGGTTAGCCACCCCTAATAAAGAGTGTCCACACGATAATCACTTCCTATATATATATGTGTGTGTGTGTGTGCAATTTAAATTTATAACTTTTCACTGATCGCACGTATCATTTAGTTCGTGTACATAAGTTGCAGATAAGTGGTATTATAAATCATAAATTTATATGTGTTAGTACGATAGTAAAGTGGTTAATTTTTAAAGTCAAAGATCTCACATTTGAGCCCACTGTTACTGCTCTTTAAAATAATTGGTTTACCCACAAAAAAAATCATAAATTTTTACTAAAGTGATACCTAATTCACTATAGTTATGGCATATGATATTCAACCTTACAATTCCTTAACATTGCAATTCTCATTTTAAAGTTACCTATATGTTATTTTTTCTTTAAAATGTATTTATTATTCTAATGGCTGGTATCTAAAGTATATGTTGCAAGCAAAAAAAAAATTATTTGATAAGGTTCATATATTAAAAAGAGAAAAAAATCTTGAAGTTTACTTAAAACAAATGGGACCTATGTGCAGTGATGGAGCAAGACATTTCACGTTGAGAGGTCTAATTTTTCTTTTTAAATTAAAAATAAATAATGTTGTTAAAATTACATTACAATGTTCAAAAAATAAAAGTTAAAATAATCACATCATAACATTTCTCTTCTATTCTTCATCTTCGGAAATCGCTGCATAATAGTTGTTGGATTTGTATACTGATGTTTCCTATTACCACTATTACAATTTTCTATCTCAATTGTTTACTTGATTGCATATGTGATCACACTATTTTCTAACACGAAAACGTGCAAGTAGATAGGTAAGTCGAGTATCGTATCCAGAGGGATTGTAACACGAAAAATACAAAAGCTAACTCAATAATCCTTCATCATTATCCAAGTAACAATTTTGGTTTTTAAAGGTTTTGGGACTTCAAATATTTAATTCAAAGTCAATAGAAACAAAGCAAATAAAACGATAACGATAAATATCAAATAGACAAAGAGACTAACCCTAGGGATATATTAATTCTACCCACATCGTGTGTTTATCCTGCTTCATATTAACCAATTTTAATCCAACCAAAATGAAAGATCACATAAGCAACCAACAATTTCAGTTACGACAATTGGGGTAGTAGATTACTAATTTACCTATTACTGTTACGTCTCAAGGTGTAAATTAGCAACTCCAAAAAGATCACAAAGAATATGCTTCCTACGGATGTTCATATCTCAGCTACGACTCAAGGTTTAGCCGTATTGTGCATTCAAGATCGATTGACAATTAAAAATGTTAAGTATTCAACTGGCAACTAGGTATGCATCAAGATTGATCAAAAATTAACACATAAGATTTAGCACAAAGAATCACAAATCAATGCTTGGAAGGTAAATAGCAAATAGCAGGAATCACCACACTTATGATAAAATCATAAAAACCCTAAGATTAGAACATGAAATTTAGCTAGACATATAAATTGAAATAAAATACGAATTAACCATAGAAATAAGAATAGAATAGATAAAACCCGTAATGTAGTGTCGGAAGAACAATTGTTGGGTTTGAATCCAAATCCTAGTAGAAAACGGGAAAAACTGAATTCCTTCGGATAAATTTGTTCTAAAGCGATTACAAAGCGTTAATGTAGCGTAGAATAGCAATAAACTAAAGTCTAGATGAATAAAATTGAAAGCTCGAATGAAAGTATGTGAAAATATGCTAAAAAGTGAGAGAAAACGCAGAGTGAGTCGCCAATGCACGTCCAGGGGTATATATAGGCAATGGGCTGAAACCCTAATTCGCTAGCGGCCGGCCTAGCGGTCGCTAGGTCGGTCGCTAGCTGTGAGTCAGTCGCTTTCTTCGATGAGCTCGCGGCCAGGTTCGCGGTCCCGTGATTTGCCTAGCGGGCGCTAGCTCGGTCGCTAGTCTTAATACAGAAGCTTTTCGGAATATCTCGCGGGCAGGCTCGCAGTCGCTAGATTTACCTAGCGGCCGGCCTAGCGGTCGCTTGGTCGGTCGCTAGTTTGACTCCAGAATGTTTTCCGCCCGAGCTCGCGGCCGCTAAGGTGGCCGCTAGCCTCTGTTCCTTTTCATCTTTGATTCATTCTTTGCCTTGTGCTCGATTATCACCTGAAAAGCCTACAGAACACCAAAAAGGAACCCCAAGAGCAGTATCTTCCAAAAATAGCTAAACGTATAAATCAACTATATAAACACACTTAAATCGATCTAAAATCATCTTAATATAACATTACTAGAGTAAAAACGCGTTTATCAAACCCCCAAACTTGAAACATTGTTTGTCCTCAAACAAAAACAAAGACACAAACAAAAGATCAACGAGCGTTAGCAAAGGTGGTAGCTATATCAGGCCTCAGAAATCTTTTTAAAGTTCAAAAACAACAGCACACATGACGACATTAGTCAACTCGACAAAGTACAACAATTGAAAGCAAAATCTTATTCAATTCAATCCTCATAAAGGCATGTGGATAATATAGTGTACACTCAAACTCAGAAGAAAATGCAGGACGTGTATACACTCAAAGATCAATGTCATGCAAAAATCTTACCATAAGCTTGCCATTTCTCTAATATCTCCACTACGTCAAATGCGTTCAAATTAGGATAAAAAAGGTCTTTTCACGGGTTGTAATGTAGGCACATTGGTTAAGGTAGGGTGATATATGGCTAAGTGACTCAAATGCGACTCCAAGTACTCCCATTTATACTTTTCAATACATATGGACTTTGTCCAATTCCCTTTTTCTTTCCAACTTGCTAAATCAACATTCATTCAAACTCGAGATACCTATATTTTGATTAATAACCTTTTATGCTAATATTATTCATACCATTTTTCTTTTTCTTCTTTTCAATAGAGCTTATAGGGTTCATTCTTTTCCACAGATGGACTATTCTTTTCCACTGAGGTACTTCTCTAGCTTTTAACCCGACGTAATACATCAAATTATTTCAACTCTTTGATTCCCATATCCATCCTCACCTCCTATCATCAGGTTAACAAAATAATAAGGTCTAATAAAGGCTCAAAGTAGGTGACAAATGGTACATATAATTGGGTTAGTGTATGGGTAATTTTGTGGTTCACAAAGATGACCTTTTATCTTTCCATATTCGAAACACATATTGCAGTCTCGACACAGAAAGCACGGCAAGTTCTAGAAGATAATTTCATGCATGATATCACAAATTTAAAAGAAACTGTAACATTATGTTTGTACAGTGAAGCTCAAGTCTCACAGTTTATGCAAATGGTGAAAAACAACAAGATACGCGATCTCAAGTCATATATGCGTCGTTTTCTAACACATCATGTGCACCATCAACATATTGTTCAGAAAATTTCTATCATCATTGGCCACATAGGTAAACACTTTTCACTTAAGCTCGTCGATCAACAGACACAACAACAAAACAAAAAAGCCCCAAAACATAACAACTAGCAAGACAAAGCAAAAACATAAAAATGACTAATCAAGCAACTACACTCTTCTACTCCCCCAAAACTTATTGTGATATGTAGAGCAATAAGGTTGCAGAAAAGAGTGGTTGGGAGAGACCTTACCTCATATGCCGCTACTCCGACGGCAGATAGAATCCTCGCCACTGATCCCATTGCTGCATCATCTCCATCATCCGACGCTGGTGCTCTTGGGATGTGTTTGAGCTAAAAACATACTCAAATTTACTCGCAATCGTACGAGGTAATTGTAGCGTGATAAGTTAACCCAAGTCGTCTCTCAAGGAAAACTTAACAGGGCTATTGTTCGTGTCGCACACATAAAGCAATTAAAACCTAAACATTCTAATACCAACGGGGGTTTTGGACATGCAGGAATTGAAATACGAGAAATAAATAGCAATCCTAAGCTAGGGGTTGTCAATCCCGAGCTAAACTAATAAAGCATTAAATCTAAACCAGGGGTTGTCAAACCCTAGTTGAACTATGAAAGCAGGATAAATCGAAAGCAATAAATAAAAGCAATAGCAATCCTATTCTTAGGGTTTGTCAAGCCCTAATCTAAATCTAATTGCTAATAAACCATAATTATCAATCATCCAACAAGAACATGAATTAAACGAAAGCAGAAAATCATGAAGCAATATAAATCAAAGGAACATGAAAACAATCCATTGTCACTATGGAATTGAATCCAACAGAAATCATCAAATAATATTACTAAGAATTTAATTCCAATAGAACTGATAAATCCAAAGCATAAATTGAACAGCATAAAATGATAAACTAAATTATTCAATCGATTAAATTAAGAACATGAAACAATACTGAATTTCTATCTGTTGTCGTCTGGAAGAACTCCCGGAAGAAAACTGAAGAGCAGCGCCGTGACTACGTGAACGAAAAATCAGAACTCAACACTGAGCTTTGACCTAAGCGCGTATATATATATAAATATTGAGTGAGCGCCGATTCAAAGTGAGCATAGGTTCAACGGGCGTTTTGACGGAAGGTGAGCTCTGGTTCAAGATGAGCGCCAACTGAGAAAACATTCTGTCTCAGAAATGAACGCCGGTTGCGGAGTGAGCGCGTGAGGGAAATTGAGCTGAGCTAGCGCTCGAGCTCAGCACCGGCTGAGAGATAGACGAGCGCGGACGTGAGAGGCAACGGGCGCTGAGAGAGTGCGCGGGCGCTGGGTCATCCAGTGGGCGCTGGGGATGCCAGCGTCGGGTGGTGAGCAACGGGTGCGCGGAAGCGCGAGGCGAGTGCGGAGCGAGCGCGCGGGAGGAGAGGCAACGGGCGGACGGCCAGGCTAGAGCGAAAGCACCATTGCCGGCGGGATACGGGCGCATAGCGGACGAAACCGATCGCTTCCCAAAGACCGGACGGAGGCGACGCGCTAAAGGATAGACGATCGCTGGGCGACGTTACCTGCTGGCGGCGTCGCCGTTGGCGGGCGGGCGGCACGCGGCGCGGTAACGCGCCAGGTGGACAGCGGCGTCTTGGAGTGAAGCGCGCCGGTGGGGCGGCGCCGGCCGGGCGAGGGGTCTTGTGGGGCGCGGACGTCGTGGGCGCGGGTCTTGCGGTGTCGCGACGCTGGGCGTGGGGCGCGGCGCTCGTGCACGCACGCGTCTTGCGACTTGATGTTTTACTCCGTTCTCTCGCGTTCAATCTCGAATTGTAATCCTTTTGCGCTCGAACTCCTATCGCGATGCTCTTCAATAAACCTGATCCTTGGCAGATCCAATTTCTCCTATTTTAATGCCGTTTTTCTACAAAACATCGAAACAAACGAAGTAAGTCCGAATCGATAAATATTAATAAAACCAACAACATAAATAGGACAAACCACTAAAAACAACATGCAAAACAATACCAAGAACAAGCACAAAATGAGACTAAACAACTCCCCCACACTTATCCATTTGTTTGTCCTCAAGCAAAGTCTATACTAATAAGAGTAGAAGAATAACTCATGCAAATTAACTCTTAATCCAATCAATCAAACCTCGTTTTGCAATTCCCCCAAACATGATGAATACATAATCAAAGTTAATGAGAAACAAATCTAAAATTGTGTAACTATCAAATAAACAAGAAGATTATTTTTGCTCAGACCCAACTCTCCGCTAGGGGTGAATTAACTAAAATGGTTACCTTTAGCAACAAGTTTCCTTTGATAACATATAAAGTATTAACAGATTTTGGAACAATGTTCGAAAGGTGAACTCTCGATGAACTCGAGTCTCCTAACGTGGTTTCCCATGTCCATTTCTCAATTTACGAGAAAGAGGGACAGAATCCCATCCTCCATTTCTAAAATCTCAACAATTTATTGGAGTTTTAATTCTCCTTCTTTTCTCTTCTTTTTTCACACATTTTTTTTAATTGAAACGAGTATATAGGTAACCACACTGTTAACACTACTCCTAGCATTAGTCGGATAAATCACATCAATAACCCCCGATTTAAGATTAATTCACACAATCTCGTCAATTCACATTGCACTTCAATAACATAACATCAATATAAACGAGAATACATCAAGGTTGACCAATACCACAGAGTTCAGTTGCACAAATCAAAATCCTAACTTATTCGTATAGACACAAACTTAAGTCCAAGAGATCAAATTAAACACAAAGGCACATCACCAAACATGCAAAAATATAAGACACGCACACAAAACCAAATAATCTCTCCCCCACACTAAATTCGAGCACTGTCCCCAGTGCTCAAAACATTAATAACACAAAAAATGGCCAAGAGGATGAGACTTCCCTGATAATATATGGCAGAAACAGGGTTGGAATGTGAGCGTGCACGACAGAGCTGGAAAATCAATGCTTCACCACACTGTAGACGACGTCCCAATTTCGAGCAAAACTAACACAGAGACAACAAAAAGATCAAAGAGAACAACAAAGCAAGAAAAGAGAAAGAAAGAAAAATAAAATAAAAATCCGTGGGTAAACTCCCACGTAGTACTCAGTTTAACGTCGTGAGCCCGACGTATTCAGGTCGACAACGGACTATCCATAGTCCTTTACCTGTAGGAATACCATCTCAGCCAGAGCATCAGTAGTAACCATATAAGAACAGATGACAGTAAAGAAAGCAAATAATGCATCATTTAAGCTCAAATCAAACATCCTATTCTCCAAAGAAAAATAGATAATTTTAATTCCCAAAGCATAATACTTTGGTGAATTAGGATGTTGACAAATTATTGATGTTACCTCAACCTTTGTCCTCACTTTGTCTTCCTCTAGGAACACGTACTTCAATTGTGGAGGTAGTTCTTTCACTTCCAGAGTGGGCTTTGGCATGCTAGTAACTTCACGTGCCCACTCTTTCTTCATCCTCTCTTCATCCTCCTCCAAGTGTTTGGGTAGTTCTTTCACCTCCAGAGTGGGTTTTAGCGTGTTATCAATTTCATGTGCCCATTCTTCCTCGTCAGTCGTCCTTGTAACAACTTCCTCGTGGCTCTGATCATGCTTCTCATCCTCACGTGCCCTTTCTTTCTCATTTTCCACCTTCTCTGGTTGCAGCGACTCGTCAGGTGTCTCTCCCACCCAATTCTCAATAATTGGGTCACTTTCTAGAATAGTGAACGCCTGGACCTGATTGGATTGGTTTGGAAGTTCCCTCCAGTGCTGCAACAACTCATCAAGCAGGCTATTAACATGTCCCACTTGCGTCTCCAAACGCTGAAGTGAGGCGTCATAAGCATCCAAAATTTTGACGAACTTATCATCCCAAGCTGGCATTTGAGTTGGAGGTGGCTGCTGCGGGTATGAATACTGAGGTGGAGGTGGTTGTTGTGAGTACGGATACTACGGCGGAGGTGGTTGATCCCAGTATGGATTGTAGGATTGATCCTCATAGTGTGGCGGAGGTGGTTGATCCCAGTTTGGATTGTAGGCTTGATCCTCGTACTACGGTGGAGGTGGTTGGTCCCAGTAGGGATCATAGGCTTGTTGCTCAGGGTAGGGATCGTAGGATTGATACTCATGGTTTGACGGGTATCCCTCAGAATAATCAAATTGGGCTCCGTCTTCGTAAGAAGAATTTGCCCAATACGACGAGCTTTCCTCCCCCAGCCTATTTGACCATATCCATATTGTTGGTAACCCTACATTAACAGACACCAACTACAAGAACAGGATCATACGCACCGGGGGGAGAAAATAACAAAAAGAACGAAAAGAAATACAGAAAATAAATAACACAAACAATATGCCTAAAGTTTTCCCCGGCAACGGCGCCAAAATTTGTTTTAGCTAAAAACACACTCAAATTTACTCGCAATCGTACGAGGTAATTGTAGCGCGATAAGTTAACCCAAGTCGTCTCTCAAGGAAAACTTAACAGGGCTATTGTTCGTGTCGCACACATAAAGCAATTAAAACCTAAACATTCTAATACCAACGGGGGTTTTGGACATGCAGGAATTGAAATACGAGAAATAAACAGCAATCCTAAGCTAGGGGTTGTCAATCCCGAGCTAAACTAATAAAGCATTAAATCTAAACCAGGGGTTGTCAATCCCTAGTTGAACTATGAAAGCAAGATAAATCGAAAGCAATAAACAAAAGCAATAGCAATCCTATTCTTAGGGTTTGTCAAGCCCTAATCTAAATCTAATTGCTAATAAACCATAATTATCAATCATCCAACAAGAACATAAATTAAACGAAAGCAGAAAATCACGAAGCAACATAAATCAAAGGAACATGAAAACAATCCATTGTCACTATGGAATTGAATCCAACAGAAATCATCAAACAATATTACTAAGAATTTAATTCCAATAAAACTGATAAATCCAAAGCATAAATTGAACAGCATAAAATGATAAACTAAATTATTCAATCGATTAAATTAAGAACATGAAACAATACTGAATTTCTATCTGTTGTCGTCTGGAAGAACTCCCGGAAGAAAAGCGAACAAAGAGCCATGATCGCGTGAACAAAAAAATCGAACTCAAGATCGAAGCTTTGAGCTTATATATATATATATATATATATATATATATATATATATATATATATATATATATATATAAATATTAAGTGGCGCCGGTTCAAAGTGAGCATAGGTTCAACGGGCGTTTTGACTGGAAGGTGAGCGCTGGTTCAAGATGAGCGCCAGCTGAGAAAACATTATGTCTCAGAAATGAACGCCGGTTGCGGAGTGAGCGCGCGAGGGAAATTGAGATGAGCTAGCGCTCGAGCTCAGCGCCGGCTGGGAGATGGATGAGCGCGGACGTGAGAGGTAACGGGCGCTGGCAGATGAGCGTGGGATGGGCGCTGAGAGAGTGCGCAGGCGCTGGGTCATCCAGTGGGCGCTAGCGCTGGGATGCCACCGGTGGTGGCAACGGCGCTAGGCGCGGAGCGAGCCTTGGAGGAGGAGAGGCAACGGGCGGACGGTGCTGGGCTAGTGATAAACGCGCATTTTACACATTTATAGTTGATATTTAAAGATGAGTATAGGTCGTTTAATGTGCGTTTACGTATCGATTCTTAATGTTTTATCTATTTCTAGAAGATCTCGCTCTTGGGTGTTCTTTTGGTGTTGTGAAGGTCCGTATGTTAAAAATCGAAGCAAGGAACGAAGCACGAGCCAAAATACACATCGACTGTTTAGCGACCAACCCAGCGGTCGCTAGGCGGCCGCTAGGCAACCCGCGTGAGAACCAGTGAGACCGCGACCGCGACCTCGTGCCCACGAGCGAAGCCCAAATAGAAAGCTATCAGACGATTTCGCGCGATCGTGGCTAGCGACCGCTAGCCAGGTCGCGAGGTAACCATGCTTGCGCGAGGCGAGCGCGAGCGAGAAGAGCACGCGCGAGACATACCTAGCGATCGCGAGGCGTGGTCGCGAGTCCGAGCGGCGTAAGGAGAATAGGGTTTGGGGTGTGCTATATATGGCAACACCCTCGCGCCCCCACCGCACACACGCTCCAGAACCTCTTTTTATCAGTTTTTCATCAGTTTTTCAGATTTTTAGCTTTAGCTTCCATCTATTTTCATTCTAGAGTTGATTTGATCATTGTTCTTCATTAGTTTTACGTTTTGTCTACGATCCGGAACGTTTTCGTCCGGACAATCTTTGCAATTTTCCATTTTTCGCTGAGGTTGGGATTCAAGCCCAACGATTGTTCATCAGACGCTTCAATACGGGTTTCATTTATATAATTTCTATTTTTATGGTTAAATCGTATTTTATTCCGTTTATTATGTCTGGCTAGATTTTCGTTCTAATCCTAGGGTTTGCATGATTCGATCCTATATGTTGTGATTCCTGTTATCGCTATTTACCTTCCAGGCATTGATTCATGATTCTTGGTGCTTATTTATATGTGTTAATTTCTGATCAATCTTGATGCATATCTAGTTGTCGGTTAATTACGTAATTGTATTAATTATCAATCGATCTCGAATGCATGATACGAATGAGCCTTGAGTCGTAGCTGAGATAGGATATTCGTAGGAAGCATATTCTTTGTGATCTGTTTGGAGTTGCTTGTTTTCACCTAGAGAATAATGATAGATAGGAAAACTAGTAATCTCTGACCGCTTTTGTCGTAACAGAAATTGTCGGTTATATATGTGATCTTCCATCTTGTCTGGATTAAAATTGGTTAATAGGAACAGGATAAACATACGTTGTGGATAGGATTAATGCATCCCTAGGGTTAGTCGTCCTTATCTGTTTTTAACATCCGAGTGTTTATTGCTTTATTTTATTTTCTGCTTTGTTACCTCTGCTTTGGATTAAAGTCCGAAGCCCTAAAATCTTACCAAACCATTTATGTTGCTTGGATAATGATGAATCATTGTTGAGTTAGCTTCTGTGTTTTCGCATTACAATCCCTGTGGATACGATACTCTGCTTACCTTCTATATACGCCTTTTACGTGTGAAAAAGGGAGAGATCAGCTAGCGCAAGGAAGCGCGAGGCGAGCGCGCGGGAGGAGAGGCAACGGGCGGACGGTGCTGGGCTAGCACGAGGCTTCTGCACTGTCGATAGGACGCGGGGCACGCAGCGGACGAAACCGGCGCTGGCTTCCCAGCGCCGGACGGAGACGACGCGGCCGAAGGATAGAAGAACGTTGGGCGGCGTTGCGTCTTTGGGAGAGTCTTTGGGGCGTCGCCGCTGGCGGGCGCGGACGCGGCGCGTGGCGGCGCGGGCGCTGGACGCGCAACGCGAGCCGGAGATTGGGCAGCGCGCTAGGTGGAAGCGGCGTGCGGCTGCAGGCAAGCACCGCCGGGCGAGGCACCGTGCGCGGATCTTTGGGCACCGCGAGCGCGGAGTGCGCGAGGGTGTGCGGAAGCTGGGCGCGGGGCGCGGGCGCTCGTGCACGCACGTGCGCGACTTCGATGTTTTGCTCCATTCTCTCGCGTTCGATCTTCGAATTGTAATCCGTTTGCACCTACGAACTCCTATCGCGATGCTCTTCAATAAACCTGATCCTTGGCAGATCTAATTTCTCCTATTTTAATGCCGTTTTTCTACAAAATATCGAAACAAACAAATTAAGTCCGAATCGATAAATATTAATCAAACCAACAGCATAAATAGGACAAACCACTAAAAAGAACATTAAAAACAATACCAAGAACAAGCACAAAATGAGACTAAATAGGATGTCTGTTGTTGGGCGAGAAGTGAAGGGAAAACGAATGTTAACCCTCGCCCCGAGGATCTATCTTGGGTGTTTAATTCACCATACATCGATTATAAACCTAGCATACGCCTATATAATTAAATCGCAACACGTAGGGGTTTTCACGTGTTTACCTTTGGATCCAAGAGGTCGATGGAACGAGATGAATGGATCGAATGGATCGGACTCGTGCTTTGACCTTCTCGATCGTATCCGGTCGCCCAATCTCCAACGCCGAGTGAGGACGATCTATGGAGAATACACCGAAAATCACCCGAGCTCTCTTCTATAATACTCTCGAAAATTTTCTCTCAAGCTATACGAGATAGCCGAAAATCTTGTTCTCAATATGTGAGCATTTACCAGACTTTATCTCATACCTTATATTTATAATGCACTACCTTAATCCCATATGGAAATTACCATAATCCTATATGGAAATTACCATAATCCTATATGGAATATTACCATAATCTTAGGATTATTTCCATACTATCGGGATTATTTCCATACTCTCGTGATTATTACCATAATCTTATATGGAAAGGATCTATGCATATACCATAAATATAATAATATCCTTGTGGATAAAGAGAATAAAATCTTGCCTTTGAGAGCTATAGGGCGCCCGATTTCCTCGGTTACTACGCCCTGACGGGCCAACCAGGGATCAAATGCAAGGAATAAAGATGGGCCTCAAATAAATTAATTATCTTATGTTCAAATTTTAACATAAATTAATTTATAAACATTTATTCATGCCACTAGAGAATAAATGTCGACTTATCCCTTTATTACCGAAGTTGAGTCGGGCTTGCACTTAGACATTACGAATCCCGTATTTAAGATATCGAACGTCCATTAATCATTTATAGCAATCATTCGCTTAAAACGACACAACTTCATATCCTTAAGTAGTACCACTCAACCTTATTATTGTACTTGAGCTAACTCAACCTCGCAGGGTTTAGTACAATAAACCTTTGAGCTCCTTAAGGGACGCCATCATCCTTAACGGATACGGTGACTCGATACGATAACTAACATGACATACAAGATCGCCACCACCCAAGATCGCGAGAATTTGGGTTAGAACATATAACCTCACTCATAACAAGTCAAAGTGATGGTCGGCAACTCATACTCACCTAATACCTTATCGAGGTTTAGATCATCGTAAGTCACCGAGATCTTGGTTCTTCACGACGGTCGAAGAAGAACACATCTCATCCGTGATCCTTCAATACGTCGAGACGCATCAGCATAGACAAGCAACTAAGTCAAGTCACTTCTTATCTATACCGCAGCCTAAACCAACAACTCGCCCTTAAGTCGCCTCACCGTGAAACTTTTATATCTCATTGCTCGACCAATCATACGGACTTCGTGATCTTCACACATTGTATGATCTAACTTATATATGAGATAAGGGACACGATATATGCAATCAAGTATTCAAATCGATAGGAGATTGTAATAGTGGTAACAGAAACATTGTATACAAGCTCAACCAAACTCTTTCAAGATACAAATCAACAATCTCCCACTTATACTAAAGCAAACTTTAGTATACAATGTGTCTTTCTACTAGCTATTACAAACAACCATCACTTTGCTTCTCCCACTTATACAAAAGTTTCCTTTCTAAGTGGGTGCCATCAAGCGCAATCCAAGTCCTCTAACGTGTCCATCGTAGACTTTTTGCGGCGTGCTCTTCGTGAATGGATCCGCTAGATTTTCCGTTGTATCAATCTTTTCTATCAGACGTCACCTCGCCTAACGATTTCTCGTATGACATGGTACTTTCTCTATGTGTTTTGTCGCCTTGTGGGTCCGTGGTTCCTTCGAGTTTCCACGCACCGAGTTATCACAAGAAACTATGATACTCTTGGGCAAACCAGTACCACATCTAGATCCATGAGGTAGTTCTTGAACCATACAGCCTCCTTAGAAGCCTCCGGCGGCTACATATTCGCTTCCATGGTAGAGTCCGCAATGCATCGCCGCTTTGCACTCCGCCAGATACGGCTCCACCACCCAAGGTAAACACATAGCCCGAGGTTGACTTTTTCTCATCACGGTCGCTTGGAAATCCGAGTGCAGATAACCCAAAGGCATTAGACTATCTCGCATGGTAAACTAGCCTATAATCTCGAGTCCTTTTCGGTACTTGAGTATATGCTTTCATCGCAATCCAATGAGCTTGTCCGTGGTTAGATCGATATCTAGCTACTATGCTACCGCATAGCGTATATCGGGCCTCGTGCATAGCATTGCGTACATGAGACTTCCCTACGGCGGAAGCGTATGAACTTGTCTCATTTCCTCTATCTCCTTTGCGGTCATAGGTGATCTGCGTTTTGATAAAGGAACGCCATGTCTCGAAAGGTAGCAATCCTTTCTTGGCGGTCCGCATACTAAACGAGTAATCACGATATCAATGTAAGACGCCCGAGATAAGCTCAACATTTTCTTCTTGCGATCTCGGTAAACCTTGATCCCAAGAATGTACGCCGATCTCCTAAGTCTTTCATTTGAAACCGATCGGATAGCCAACTCTTTACGCCGATAATGACTTCACGTTGTTGCCAACTAGAAGGATGTCATCTACATAAAGTGCAAGAAATACCACATCACCGTTGACATCTAACCGATACACACAACTCTCGCTAGGCAACCTGGGTAAATCCATAGGACTTTACTACCTCGTCAAAGCGTAAGTTCCATGATCGAGGCTCGCTTAAGTCCATAAATGGACTTCTTAAGCTTCCATACTAGATGCTCTTCACCCTTTACCACATAACCTTCGTGTTGTCGCATATAGATGTCTCTACCTTCCTCAAGGTAACCGCTAGAAAAGCGGTTTTAACATCCATTTGCCAAACCTCTAGGTTCAAGTGGGCTGCTATGGCGGAGAAGAATTACGATGGACTTGAGCATTGCTACAGTGAAAAGGTCTCATCGAAATCGATGCCTCAATCTGAGTGTACCCTTTCGCCACAAGCACGGCTTTAAAAGCGAAACCTCTCCATCGGAATCTCTTCCTCTTGATATCCACTTACTACCTATGGCTTCCTTGCCATCCGGTAGAGGTGTCTTTCATATACATCCATAGCCGTTATGGACTCCATTTCTAAGTCCATAGCGGTGTGCCATGATCTTGCATCAATATCTTGTATTGCCTCCTTGTATGTCCATGGGTCGATTATTGCATGTTCGTCTGCTGGGACTAAATCTGAAGATTCACCCACGAACATAAATCGCTCGGGTTGACGAACAACCCTCCCACTCACGACGAGGTTCTACAGCACAATGGCAACGGTGGGTGCAGATACTTGTGGTTCTCTAACTTGCACAACTTGCGTGTAGGTACCACTTGTACGGCCGGTATCTCCAATGAACTCGACCTACTTCAATTTCTTGAAGTATCCGTGTCGATCCTCGCACTAGACTCGACATCTCGCACTTTGGCCTAATCGGTGGTGGAATACGATCATCTTCTAATTCTTGAAGAATGATTTCAACTTTGGACTTATGATTTTCATATAATCCTCTTCTAAGAATCGGGCATTAGTGCTAATAATGACCTTCGATCCTTATGACTATAGAATAAACCACCTTCGCTCCTCTAGATAGCCAATAAACAGCCTTGCCGGATCTAGCCTCCAACTTGTCGACTTTCTTGTTCAAAGACGTGGCCGGATCGCCCCATATCTTTATGTGGTTTAAACCGGCTTGCGCCCAAACCACAACTCGAAAGGGTCTTTTCGACCGACTTGACGGTACTAGATTTAGCAAGTATGCCGCCGTCTCTAAGGCATATCCCCGTAACGAAATAGGCAATGTAGCATAACTCATCATAGATCTAACCATTTCCAAAAGAGTCCTATTTCTTCGCCCGACACACCATTTTTTGTGGTGTGCCCGGTGAAGTGCTTGTTGATGTAATCCCACACTTCACTAGATAGTCCATAAACTCGTTATCGAGGTATTCGCCACCGCGATCGAACGCAGATGACTTGATACTTTACCTAGCTTCGCCTCCACTTCCGCCTTAAACTCTTTGAATTTCTCAAAGCATTCAGACTTGCGGTGAAGCAGGTATATGTATCCGTACCTTGAGTAATCGTCAATGAAAGTGACAAAATACTCGTACCCTCCACGAGCTTGTGTGGACATCGGTCCACATAGGTCAGAATGGACTAACTCCAACATTTCTTTGGCTCTATAACCCTTCGCTTTGAAGGGTCTGGTCGACATCTTCCCTTCTATACAGGATTCGCAGACTGGGAACGGAGTAACCGTGAGATTCCCCAACGCTCCATTCTTAGCCAGTCTTTGGATCCTATTTAGATTGATGTGACCTAATCTAAGATGCCAGAGAAAAGTAGAGTCATCTTGCGAAGAAAACTTTCTCTTTTTAGGGTTTGATGAAGATGCTACATAGTTATAGGTATTATGTTTTGCAGAAATAGTATAAAGCGAATTATATAAGGTGCCAACACAGATAACTTCGTCATTTCTTATGATAGAAACACCACTATCAAAAATAACAGAATATCCATGAGTAAATAATTTCGAAACAGAAACAAGGTTCCACCAAAATCCGCACATATAAAACGCCTTTCAAAACTAAAACTGTTGTCCCAAAACATAAAGAACATCTCCAACCGCAACAGCTTCGACTTTCGCGCGTTGCCCATGGAGATCGTTATCTCGCCATCAAACAGCCTCCTTGTCCGCAGGAACCCCTGCAGTGTAACAATCATGATCGGTTGCCAGATCTACTACCCAAGAATGGGTAGAACAAGTCGCTAAACATGTTTCCGCACTAAAGCAAACGGCGCACTTGAGCCTTGAGCATAGGGCACTTGGCCTTCCAATGCCCGCCTTACAAGACTTGAAGCACTTGCCTTCTCCTTTGGCTTCTTCAAGCCTCCGTGGCAACCATGTTCTGCTCCCATTACTCCCACTATTTCCTTGCCTCTACCACCTTTGGTACCCTTTTTCTATTTCCATTTTATGATGAAAATTTTGGGCCCTTAGATGTGCTAGCAAGAGCATGTGCCCTTTTCCCATAACTCCTTCCGCAAAGAACGAGATCATTAAGCAACCGACTAAGTGTAAACTCGGTCTTGCTCATGATCGCATTCACGAAAGTTCTCTAAAGACTTGGGCGGTGTATTGAGGATGATATCGACCTTGGCCGCCGTCAATACCTCATCCCAACCGATCAAGACTATCCATGAGATGAGTCATGTGGAGACATGTTCATGGACCGAACTTCCTTCTTCCATCTTACACGCCAAGATTTCTCTCATTGTGTGGAAGCGGATCGTCCGATCCGATCGCCCAAACTTACTCGAGACTTGACCAAATATCGATCGCGTCACCATCGATCGAGGTCGCAAATGCAAGCCTTTGGACATCGTAGTCATCATATAGCATTTAGCCATATTGTTTGACTTATTCCAAAGTCTCGCTTGACTCTCCGCTCATTAGTCGACGCGTCGAAGAAGGGCATCGGGTTTAGGAGTAGTGAGAACAAACATGTGTTCTTCAAAGATAAGAACATATTCCATGTTTCGCTTCCACTCGATAAAATTTGGACCGGATAACGGATTTTGTGCGAGCATATTGATAATCGGGCGTAAGAGACATATCTCAAACGATAATGTAAAACACATAAGCATACGATCGCAAATAATTCGTAATAATAATATTGTAACCTTTTGATAAAACAATATTAATTGAAACCTCCAATCGCCGAGGAATCCCATATGCAAGCCACGCGTGTGGACGCTTACATGAACCCCGACTGCACTAAAATATACCTTTTAGTCGCTTAATTTCAATCCATGTCAACTTATCCTTATGACAAATGAAATGAATGATTGGACCTTACTAGACCACATCACTATCGCAAGAAGGACTTCATGGGAAGTTGTACTGAGGTGATGTCTAAGCAATGACCACAATTTTAACAGCAGAAGATGAATTTTAGAATTGGTATACTCACTCGGACCATACCGCTTCCAATTCAAATTCTTTTGTTATCTCATTTTATATCTATCTCTAGAGAACTTATGAAAATCGCACATGCAAGCCACGCGTGTGGGCGCCATACATGAAACTCCCACTTCTCAATAGATTTAAAAGTTTTATTTAGAAATCTCATCTAACAAACTTATGATAAACAAGGCAAGCAAGCCACGCGGTGGACGCCACTCACAATCGCCTCACTTTGTTTAGAGATCAAAAGCGGAGGTCTCGACATTTTAATTTGAAAAATTAATTTGTCGGGTCGCTTGTTTAGTCTTTTTATTCAAAAGGTTTGTCCATGCATCACGTAATCCTAGCATGCTTTTCTATAGAACTCAACATGTAAAACATGCTCAGTAATTCTAAAATATACTTGATAAACGCGATAAACCTAGCATGCTTACTATGCGCATCCAATTCGTAAAACACTTAAAGGTTTGTCAACGTAATATAAACATACATAGCATGCTATCGCACAATTTAAACATCCACGACATGCATATGAACGATAAAAATAAAATAAAACGCTCATCGCGCCCAATCGTGAAACCCGCACATTTAAATCTAATCTATTACATAGATTTACAAAGTGTAATTAAACTTGGCAGACGGCCTCGCGTGCACCGGCACGGACCGGATTCAACAAATGGGCCTCGCGTGCACCCGCACGGACCGGAAAATCTGAAAACGGGTCCGGGCGGGTCGGCCCAATCAGGCCGGGCCGCTGCTAGGCAAGGCCCACCGCCTTGACTTCACGCCGTCACCAGCGTGCTTGCACTGTCCCTCGCGGGCTACCTCGCGGTCGCTAAAGCGACCGCGACCCGACGAAAGCAGACACGGGGCCACCGCCCGGCGCCAAACGTCTGCCGAGACGTCGTCGCCGCCCGTCGAAACTTCGCGATCATGAAGTCTCGCCAAGCGTCGGGTTTCTCGCGTGAACGCACGCCCGCCGCCCGCTAGCTCACACGGCCGCGCAGCCTCGCGGGTAATCTTCGCGACCGTGAGCTCGCCGCTAGGCGCCAGGATCTCGCGCGAAACGCGCACTCGCCGCCCGCAGCTCTCGCGATCGCCCTTGCGACCGTGAGGCTCGCCGCGAAAACACCCGATGACACCAGAGACTGTTTTTCCCGTCGTTTCGTTCTTCGTTCTTTTCGTCTTCGTTCTTCTTTACGATAAGATTTACATAATAAAATCTAATCTAACCACGGATTTTCTCGTGGTGTAAAACAAAACCAACAAAACAATAAACGAGCCACGATGACCGATGATCCATAATTATTAAACGCACGTAATAATCAAACGTGAATTAATCCAGCCAGCCAAGATTCTCGAACCTCGCCCGATACCAATTGAAGGAAAACGAATGTTAACCTCGCCCGAGGATCTATCTTGGGTGTTTAATTCACCATACATTGATTATAAACCCAGCATACGCCTATATAATTAAATCGCAACACGTAGGGTTTTCACGTGTTTACCTTTGATCCGAAGAGGTCGATGGAACGAGATGAATGGATCGAATGGATCGGACTCGTGCTTTGACCTTCCTGACTGTATCCCGGCCGCCCAATCTCCAACGCCGAGTGAGGACGATCTATGGAGAATACACCGAAAATCACCCGAGCTCTCTTCTATAATACTCTCGAAAATTTTCTCTCAAGCTATATGAGATAGCCAAAATCTTGTTCTCAATATGTGAGCATTTACCTGACTTTATCTCATACCTTATATTTATAATGCACTACCTTAATCCCATATGGAAATTACCATAATCCTATATGGAAATTACCATAATCCTATATGGAATATTACCATAATCTTAGGATTATTTCCATACTATCGTGATTATTTCCATACTCTCGTGATTATTACCATAATCTTATATGGAAAGGATCTATGCATATACCATAAATATAATAATATCCTTGTGGGATAAAGAGAATAAAATCTTGCCTTTGAGAGCTATAGGTGCCGATTTCCTCGGTGCTACGGGCCGGATGGGCCACCCTGTGGATCAAATGCAAGGAATAAAGATGGGCCTCAAATAAATTAATTATCTTATGTTCAAATTTAACATAAATTAATTTATAAACATTTATTCATGCCACTAGAGAATAAATGTCGACTTATCCCTTTATTACCAAGTTGAGTCGGGCTTGCACTTAGACATTACGAATCCCGTATTTAAGATATCGAACGTCCATTAATCATTTATAGCAATCATTCGCTTAAAACGATTAATAACTTCATATCCTTAAGTAGTACCAATCAACCTTATTATTGTACTTGAGCTAACTCAACCCGCGTGGTTTAGTACAATAAACCTTTGAGCTCCTTAAGGGACGCCATCATCCTTAACGGATACGGTGACTGATACGTATAACTAACATGACATACAAGATCGCCACCACCCAAGATGCGGAGAATCTTGGTTTAGAACATATAACCCTCACTCATAACAAGTCAAAGTGATGGTCGGCAACTCATACTCACCTAATACCTTATCGAGGTTTAGATCATCGTAAGTCACCGAGATCTTGGTTCTTCATGACGGTCGAAAGAAGAACACATCTCACTTGTTGATCCTTCAATACGTCGAGACGCATCAAAGATAGACAAGCAACTAAGTCAAGTCACTTCTTATCTATACCGCAGCCTCAAACCAACAACTCGTCCTTAAGTCGCCTCACCGTGAAACTTTTATATCTCATTAAGCTCGACCAATCATACGACTTCTCGTGATCTTCTACACATTGTATGATCTAACTTATATATGAGATAAGGGACACGATATATGCAATCAAGTATTCAAATCGATAGGAGATTGTAATAGTGGTATCAGAAACATTGTATACAAGCTCAACCAAACCGCTTTCAAGATACAAATCCAACAAGAAGGGCCTGCTGTTGGGCCATGATGGAGGTCAGACTCCCGTCTATGTGGTCGAGACGACCATACCGATCAAGATGCTCATAGATCTCGGGGTCGCCTTGGTGGGGTGGTGGGTGCAACTAGCCACCTGTCTCATATGCGGCCTCATGTTTTGCTTCCTCTTCCTCTGGCTCTACCTCTTCTTGCATATTTAGGCGCTGAGCCCAGCTATAGTGCGTGTCTTACATCTTGTTCCAGTTGTCGCTGGCCCCTCTATTTTCGATTAAGCTGTGAGATCACTGTTGGGCAGTCGAAAGATGGACTGGCTGTTCTTGTCGTAGAGCATCCAGAGCTAGCGCCGTGAGTCTCGATTCAGGAACATCTGGACATAAAGATATTGCTTGTCCAGGAAGATGTCCTATGAGACTGGATTCTCACAAATCTCCACCCCGAAAAAGTCGGCAATAGGGGTGACGAAACCCCCAATGCATATCCTCGCATTTCCTGAAACTTCAGACTGTATCTGGAAATATTGTGCGAGAAACATGCCGGCATGCATTTTTCGGCCGGTTGCAGCACCAATCATGATGCTCATATCTTGGGAGAGGTATGTGCTAGGGCATTGGTGTGGGCATGGATCGTGAAAGTGAGGAGGCGGTGGAAGAAGCGAACTTCGGGATTTCGGATCGAGCTTGCCTTTGCCCTCATGGCATCATAGTATGGAATCTGCTCCACTGCTGTATCGATAAACAAAGGCCACATCTCGTGGGCCGAGTTCTCTATAGCTCCAATGTAATCACCGTCAGTAGCGCCGTGGATGATGTCATTTAGCTCATCTACCGTGAGCCACCGGGGCTCATTGCCCAACTGGAAAGTAATATAATCCGGTGACCCATGCGTCTTGTGGACATACACGGTTGACAGGAACTCCAATGTGAGGATCCGGTATGTCAAATAATTCTCCGTGATGACTGAATACAGCCCGGATTGTTCGGCGAGCCACGTGACATCGTTGGCTATCCCCATCGCTTGATATGTTTCTATGCACATAAATCTGCAATGACAGTGCTTCAGCTGCACCAACCGCCTCCATCTGTCCCTAGTGGCGTGACTCGGCAAACACACTCCATAATTTTGGGGGTGAAACTCGTCGATGGGTTCCCCCTGTGAGGACGAAGCGGGCTCCTTCCCCTTTCGCTTGCTTCCGGATGTACGTGGCGGTATATTGTACCTAAAAGATATTGCAATGTTAGTTCATGTAAACCAAAAATTCAAAATAAACGTCAACCCAATTTGATATTGTAATAACCCGAAAAATTTAAAACTTTTATTAGTGATGTTTGAATCACTTAGTTGTGGTTTTTAGACCTTAATTATGTTTAAGGAAACCAATGAAACGAATTAGAATAGATTCGGAGATCGAATACTAAAGAAATCAAAAACTGATAACTAGTCCTACCGGATTAGGGTTTTCCGAGTAGCCTGAACATAGAATGAAAGATCGAGAATGAATCTCCATGAACGGATTTAATTATTACAATCCTCACACAAAAACATGTGAGAATGCAAGGAATGAGAATTTTCGGGCATACTTGCCCGGTCAGTCTTAAAAACACTATTTACGAGCCGGAACAACTTCCAGTCCGTGCTAATCGTAATAAATGATGATAAGAACATAAATCATGAAGGAATAATTTATTATGAATTTAGAAATTATAAGAATCAATTTCTGAAGGGAATTCCTGATGAACTTAACCGAACGCCGGGTAAAATATACCGGGAAAACCCTAAATTGATCCGAACGACCCGAAACTCGAATCGAGGGTCTAAATCAATAAAATATGCTTTATAAGACTCAAATTATTTATGAAAGCTCAAAAATTCAATAGAATTTTGAATGGGCATATTTTTAATCGACGAACGCCGTTTTTCCGCGATAACTCCGAATTGACTTATCGGACGACGTCCGAACTTCGTGAAATTTTTATGAACATTAAAATAAGTCTTTTAAAGTCTATTTAATAAGATAGAACCTTAAGGTTCCGAGAAATCAATCGAAAGTGCGTTAAAACTTAAAGAGTCGGTATTAACATACCAAAACGGGTAATTTGACCAATCCACCTCCCAACTACCACCAAGACCACCCCAAAATGGGCAATGACAGCCATTAGGTCTGTAATAACAGTAGAGAGACGTTCAAGGGCAGACCATTTCACCTTGCACACTTTCTCTCTCAATTTTCAAATTCTCTCTACACTTTTCAAACTTTCAATCCCAAATCCTCCCTCCCCAACCTCTCCCACTCTCAAATAATCCTTCTAAGACCATAATAAGGTATTATTCATCATCCTCTTCCATCCTAATGGAGTGGAATATTTATTTTGAATTTTTGGGTTTAAAAACCCTAGTTTGCTCCTCATTTATTTTCGTGACTTTAGAGCCTTCAAATGCTCTTAAGCCATGAATGAAAAATGATTATAATAATGTTCTAAGGCTACTGTAAAAATTTCATAATTTTTGGAGCATGTTTATATTTTTTCGATTTATACTTTATTTATTTTTAAATATGTTAAAGCATGATTTTGTGAATGTTATTTGATATTGTTACTTGCTAATGTGTTATAAGTATGTATAATAAATATCATAATTTTTCTGTAATTTTTGGAATTTAAAAAAAAAAAAGCCGTGAGTTATTGGCTTTATTTAAGCTTTGATTTTAATTTTTTTTGTGGAAAATAGTTGAGATATGGTGTTTAATATATGATGTGAACATCATATATAAATCTTGGGATTTTTGAAACACATCTCCTATTTATTTTTGAAGGGGCCGAATACTATATATATATATATATATATATATATATTTGTTGTTTGATTTTTGGTTGAGGAAAATAGTTGAGATATGGTGTTTAGGGTATGATATGAACATCATACATTAACCTTGAATTTATTCAAACACCTCTCCTATTTGTTTTAAAGGAACCGTGGCTTATATATATATATATGTAGTTATTTATTTGATTTTTATTGTTGAAAATAATAGGATGTGTAATATTATTAATATTGGTTAATGTTTGGTTTTAATATTACATGCTATTAAATATATAACCATGTTGTGCAAGATTGAGAATTATTGAAAATATATATGTATATCCTTAGAACTACCGAAAATGTTTAAGGATGCAAAGTATGGTTTTAAAATTCTAATGCATGATATGAGGTGATATTTCATGTTTAGTATATAGTATAAGCATGAAATAATTTTTGTGGAATTTATTGAACACCAAAGTTTGTTGATTTGAAATTGCCGAAAGTTTTAAGAATTTTAACCTATGGTTTAAAATTTTATATGATGATATTGAGTTGATAATTAAATTCTATAGTATGATAGGAGTATAACATGATTTTATTGGAATTTATTGGATACATATGCTAATTGTTGCTAATTATCGAAAACATAACAAAATGGCTAAGTATGAGTTCGATTCTAATGTTAAATGATGCTATGATAGTTAATTATAAACTTAGAATGAGTGGTTGTGATTAGGGTGGATGAATGGAACACTTATGCACACTTACACAATGATTGTGTATTACATTAGAAATTAGGGTTTTCTAATGCTTAGTATAGTTTATGTTGTGTATGGTTTTGTTGATGTTGAATGTTTATGTTTACGTTGAACCGACAAACCAAAACCCCGAACGTAAACAACATAATACTATATGAACGAGAATCCAAAAGAAATCGACCAATTTCGATAACTTAAGACGGGATAAACGAGAATCAAAGTTAGACACAAATTAGGGTTTTTATTAATGAAAGGATACTCAACGTGAGTTCCTACGTTAGAAAAACCAAAAGTCGAGCTACAACGTTAATATTCAATAACGACAACTCAACACGATATTAGTTGGGCGTAAACACAACTCGATAATGAATAACGATTACACGACATATGTAACCTCCGACGAGTTAAGTTAAATAGACAATGTCTTAATGTGTAAGCAACGATTCGAACATAAGATGTCGATCCTTATGTCTCAAAAGCCGAGTTAATATTCCCAAAGTACTTCATTTATTCTTAAGTACCAATTACTTACATGATAGCATATGTCCACTTGAAATGTAAGTCAATATTCCTCTTTAATTATCGTACAATCACGACAAGTCGTCAACATAACCTAGTAGGACGAACTATAATAGTTAAGTCTAGTTAGTGGCTTGAGAATATCCTAATTTACCAATCATCATTTGATTACCGATAACCTCTAACGTGATAACGTTATAATAAAACTAAGGTTAAGAGTCAAGGATAGACTCGAATATGTGATTCATAATCAAGTTCACCTATGAACGATGAGGTAATATAGCTTGAGAATTAGGAATGTAAGATAATAGAAATTATCTTAAAACAATCACATAAAATCATAAAGAAACCCTAATTGGGAACTTTAAAGTCGTAATTTATGTTTACCATCGATCGATAGAAAGAACCTAAGAACGGCTATTTTCTTATGAAGGGTTCGATCGGGCGAAGTTGCTAAGGAAGGACACTCACCGCTCATTTAGAACCACTAAGCTTTGATTAGCGGCGGGCTTTCTTGAAACGAAAATGTTATGCATATCTCAAAGCATGTTTTACAAAGCTTTATGAAATATTATCATATGAAATGTTATCGACCGCCAAATGTTTATGTTTTGTTGTTATCCTATCCGAGATTGGTATATCAATGTGGTATGTGAACGTGTTGGTCCACCAACGTTAAAAAGGGTATCGATCGGATCCGACTTAGTTAAGGACTAACTCGGATTGTGTACACGCAGTGATCGTGTGTTAAGGTTAGCTACCTCGACCGGTCACGGTGACTATGTGTAGGTGGCCACCCATAGTGCGCGAATGAATGAATGAATGATCGACATGGAAACAACGTGAATGAAATAGTTCGCCGAACGCTTTTGGAAAACGATAAAATATTTGATGTATGAGTCTTTTAACCAAAATCCTCATGCGCTATTGTGGGCGCTAATAACTTTTGACAAAGAAAATGTTTCGGCAACGAGTCCACCGAGTACTTTTGTACTTAGCCCCGCATTTCGTTGACGCAAAGTGCGGAGCAAGATCGATGATGGGTGCGAGGTGGTGCGAGTAGCAGCTATTTTGATGCTTAATTAGAAAGGTTTCTAACCTCGGGCATGCATCGCCATATGCATGTCCACACGCTTAATTGTCGCCTAACTCGATATTATTAATGTTTTGATTATAATTGCTTATTTCCGTATTGAATTGGAGGTCGCCTGTACTTTAAATTTCGCCTTGATTGGGTTATGTTGAACCTTGAACCCTTTCGACAAGTCCTTCGACGACTCGAGTTGGTATCGATGGTTTATCCCTTTAACCTATGCGCTATTAAGTAGTTGATTGGTTGATTACCTTGATTAGCTATGTTTATTTCCTCCGCTTTATCATACCGTGACGATCCATATGATCCGTACTTCATTGCAAAGTCGGTCGTCACAAAGTGGTATCGAGCACTTGTTCGCTCGAACCCTAGAAACCCCTTCCTTGAATCTCCGAGTTGAAAGTCGAGTCTAGAAATTGTTTAGGTTCGATCACATCGCACCGCACTCCATCGCCGCCATGCTCAACGAGGAAGAAGGTAACTGCTTCAACTAAAGGTTGTTTTGAAATGATTGAAGTCTATGAAATGTGAATTGAATTTCAATACGCTTTGTTGGGAAATTGAAAAATATTTGGAAAATGGAAATTTTTGAAATTGAAAAGTTGTTTCAATTGACTAGTCATTAGCTTGAATGAAAGTTACAAGCTTCAAGAACTTGGTAAATGAGTAAATGAGAATGCTTGAGTATTGCACAATGTGTCGCGATTTGTGTTTACTGTTGTATACGAAGCATGATAGAAGCATGATGTAAATGAGTATGTTTCCCATGAGAACATAGACTCTAAGACGCATGATCCCTTTTTTCGCCAACTTAGTACGAGAACATAAGATATCCCCAATTAAACGAAATACTAAGGAGAAACGAGAACATAGGGATCTTAAGGATCACAATCCGAATGGAATCGATGATGAGAACGCGACGAGTCTACGACGACGAAGCGATTGCTCAACTGGAGGACTACACTGCTACAAGTCCCAACCTCTCGACATGAAGAAATTCCGAACACCACGCGTGTTACCTCTATCGTGGCATATGTAAAAAGAATGAACGTATAACATTATGGTTGTGTAAAATTAAATAACGATTGGTAAGTGCATAATGAGAATGGACATGATGTGATACAATAACATGAGTAGAAATAAGAATTTCAAAACCCAATAAGCTAGGGTGACCTCAGAACTTCTACCCAAGGCTAGACGTTGATCGTTACCCTACTCTAAGAAACCATACCGCCTCTTCCTGAGACCCAACCATGAAAGTCGCACTATAGAATTTAAAATTTTAGGTCATAGTAGAATATAGATTGCTATAACCTTTGTTGTATAGATGTCTTTGTATACATATCTTCTTTAGATACACCGTTATGTTTACCGTGTCCCACCATAGTGAAACTTTCCTTTTCGATGGCTCGACCGTGTTCACAACTAGGCGCCTTTGTCCTCTGTGGCCATCCCCGAGGAGGTTATACGATCGCATCGCTTCCTACCGACGTGCACGAGATGACCTTGGCGAGTTTTGGCACACTTCACACGCCGCTGGGCTGCAAAGACATGCCCGGGTACATCGCATTATGACGGTGTACTCCGCTCGATCATGAGACCGCCATCCGATCGCGTGGTTACGCCCGTGAAATATCGGCGACTACATTTACCGGCGCCGAGAGCTTTGACTGAGGCGGATCTCGCCGCTTTGCTAGCCACTGAGCTATGTGTTCACGGTGTACGGAGCTGCACCACGCGGACCGTGATCTCCCCGCACGGAATACACCGGCGTGACGAGATTCCTGAGTGGCTCCATCCAGAGGCCTCGCTTAGCACCGATGGACCGGTGTTCTTACTCGGCAGCAGCAGAGCATGTTCGAGGCAGACCTTCCGCCCCCGACACCACCTTTCCGGGCCCTACCACCGCAGGATTCCATCTCGCCATCGCCCGCCTGTGCCATCACCACCGGTCATGCCATGTCCATCTCCACCTCCATCTACCGGCTCCCCACCACCCAGCCCACCGCCACCTCCGCCGAGCCTTGGACCATGACGTAGGGATTTATGATCCCCGTGACATAGCTACTGTGTATAGTGAGAGACCGATGTCCGCCTGCTGTTGCCCTTTTCCGATGATGTCTACGGGGAAGTCATGGCCGAGATCCGCCGAGACCTAGCGGCTATGGAGGAAGCTGTGGTCGCTAGAGATCGAGAGCCCGTTGTTCCCGTGCCCGACGCTGAAGAGGAGGACCCAGAGGAAGATCTGGAGGAGGATCCGGAGGAGGACCTCGAGGAAGACCCGCATAAGACCCCGAGGGCGATATATCACCGATGACGAGATGGAGGGAGGGACAACTCCCATGCTTCCATCCCCGACTCCGATGATGGAGCCCGATCTACACCCCAAGACCATAGATCTAGTTCTTAGGACTAGTTTGTCTTTGTCTATATACTTTGTATATCTTTTGATGCACGCGAAACGATGAGTCGCCCGACATGAACCCATTTTGATGACCACGGAGCGTGTTGATTTTGTACGCACCATGACGAGGTACACAGAGTGATGCCGGTATTTGTTTTGGGCATCATACTGCACTGGTATTTTGTAAAGTTTAAAACATCGACGAAAGTCCTCGTAGAGGCGCTTGATATGATATGATGATAGCTCTTCGAGAGCCTTTTGTTTTAATATGGTGTTATGTGGTATTCGATATTGTTTTTAAAATTTTTGCTACGTATATAAATACCCGTTGATATACATATAGATACATTAACCCTGATGGATGATATAAGACGAGATCTAATTTCGTGTGTTTATGAAGGATAGGATGCCACCGAGAAGGAGGAATCGTGCGATAACACCGGAAAGAGAGGCCACACCACCACCACCACCACCACCACCACAAGCGAGACGGATCGAGAAACTGTTCCTCAGGCAAAACCCGCCCACCTTCAACGGGACCGGAATCCGTGAGACGCCGAACTATGGATTCAAGGCCTCGAGCGAATCTTCAATTTCCTCCATCGCGCATCACAGAACGCTTGTCATGCGCCGCCTTCCAAAATGATCGCGCCACCGACTTTTGGTGGAGGCGAAGAGAAAACCCCGACGTAGGAAGAATCGAAGGTTTCTCCCGAGGAATTCAAAGAGGAAGTGTACGGAAGTACATTCCTAAGAGTTACCTGAAGAGAAAGGAGCACGAGTTTTACAACTTGCGCCAAGGGAAGACCACGGTCACCGACACGACCGTGCGTTTCGTGAAATGTCACGGTATGCACCTCACCGGTCGACACCGGCGAGAAGAGGATCGAGAAATTTCGGGGGACTCCGCCATGAGATCGTGGGTCGTTGGCTGGTCACGAGATCCGACTTACCGCGAGGCCCTCACGGCATCGACATCGGGCCGCATCGCTCAAGATAGAGTCGTCATCAGGCATCCCCGACTCACCAAGGAGATCGCGGGAAGAGGGAAGTGGAAGGACCCCACCAAGGGCAAGGATCCAACATCGCCAGCCGACAGTGAGGCCATGGCAAGGAAAAACGCGCTATCCGGCACGGCAAGGGAATGGACGCCCATGGTACCCGCATCTCGGGGAAACCAAAAATTGTGAAGCTCCCCGACACGCCGCTTAGCGCTCAAAATAAATTTATAACCTATTGCCCATCACAGCGTAGCCAATGATAAGTATAGGGTCGATCCCACGAGGAGTTGGTGTAGCAATCTCGATGTCACGATGTCACTTAAAAGGGACGAGAGTGGTGTAATTATCTCGATCACTATAGATAAGACTAAAGTAACTCAAACAAACTCAAAGGGAATATCAAATAATAAGACGAGTCCGGCTTGGGCAACAACTTCGTGAAGACGATTAATACTCGGTCCTAGGTGCAAAGGTTTTCTACATGACATGCATCAACCCAAGTTATAAGAGACATACGTCGTGACTCGTTGTCACGCGCCACGCCCACGACGCACCCCTCCAAATCTATCCTTTCGTAAAGAAGGCAAGGGACACCCTATGCAAATTATCTAACCCGTAATGCCCACGCACGAGGACACCTCAAGACATGTAAACCCACAGCAAATAAGTATGATCTAGATGGACCCGGATTGGCAAAGGCAACTGCTATGACTACTCCAACTCGCCCACACCAACAGATTATTTGGGGTGCGGGACACCGACACCTTAATCCAATTATTACTTGCAACCTTCCCTTACCCACTATGTTATTTGCAACTAACACACCGAGTTTGGTTGTTATATAATGCCTGTGACCTAGTGCTTCGGAACACACGCATGCGCATCGTAATGCCCTACTTAGACCTCTCGAAAGTTATATTAATCATGCTCCACTTAGTTACGCCCAAACCGTAATAAAGACTTAGCTAGACATAAAATAAACAATCATGCAACAGCTTAATCGAAACCATAATTAAACGGAAACAACTTACTATTACCGAACGAATAGAAACGGCGAGCCCAAAGTGCCGCCGCAAAACATACGACAAAGTAAATAAAAGTGTTTGCCTCAAGGGACTTAATGTATGTGGTGGTGATGATAATTCGATGCTAAGAAAATGCTATTTCGGAAGATGAGATGATATTTACGATGATACGCACAAGTCGCTGATTCATCCTATATATATAGGCCGAGAGGTCGACGATGGTAATGGCTCATGGGCTGGATAACTGTAGGTTTTCCTTGTCGATCGGCGCTTTTCCTTGCCTGGATGGATCCGGATGATCTCCTCCGTTCGTGGGATTTGGCCGAGCGCGATCTTTTCGGGATTTAGCGAGATCCATCCCATCTCGCGATCTTGCCCATCACCTCTCTCCGCCTCTCTCGCCTCCTTATTCTTCTTGGTTTCGCTCGCCTTCTTCACTTTCGCTGCCCATTAGCCTACCCTTCGGAGATTGAACTTGTGCGGTCTCAGTAAGGAGGTCACGCCGTGAAACCAACAGCCATCGGAGTTTGAAGCCCAGTGCGGAGCTAAGCTCCTCGCCCCTCGAGGTGCATCGTATCTCTATTCACCCGCCAAGCAAGTTCCACTCCTTCTGCCCATTTCGCCCGCCTTGTTCCTCGAGACCAATGTGTCCTCCCGCACACAAAACACAACAAGAAAGACACAAAAGACTCGATCTAGACTTAGACAAGACACGTAAAAGAGCACAAAACTTGGGCTCACACACGCATTACACTTTAAACATGCTTGTCCTCAAGCATGCACGCTGAATTTGCCCAAGACAAAAGAAAGAAAGAAAGAACAGACTCAAAACAAAAAGGTCAAGACATTTCCACCAAATAGGATATCTCGCCAATATAAGCTTCATCGTAACAAACAAGTAATTCAAGTCGACTCCATTCAAGCAACGACCATCAAACAAGTCAAAATACGAATTTGAGCATATTGGGCATTTTCCTTACCAACACTCTGCACTCTTGTGTATGGGCTAGTGTATACGCCAGACATCTTTCATTTCGACTATGCCATAGGCTCATGTGCTCTCTACCATCTCCACCGCTTAGACAAAGTTTTAAACATTCATCCTTAGGTCTTTATTTGGTTGTAATGGGCTTAAGACATAGGTGGGAAATTTTTGAACGAGGCTAAGGTCATCATGGACTCAAAGTTAGAGGAATTTATTTTGTCTCCATGGATTTCCTTTCGCTTTTTCTTACGGCCTCAAAGACAACCATTTTAGAACTTCATCAATATATATTCTTTTATTTCAAGTCCTTTCTTTCAATTTGGGTATCTTCTTTTATATTGGGCATTTTGCCCATTTCGTTGAAATTGAAAACCCTTTTTTCTCGCCCATTAAGAGACTCATCGCTCTTCCCTTCGCCTCTTCTCTTCTATTAGCCCCGAGTCTAATCGACCGGCAGCTTTTTTCCGTGCTAATTTAAGCGAGTGAAAGAAATTATTAAGCTCAAGGGGCTGAACGAGGATTAACAGAGAGGTAGGACATTTTTTGCTCAAGGCTATTTGAAAGAAAAATTGCCTAAGTCATCTAAATGTTTTAACTAAGTCAATAAGGCCTCGATTTAAGAGTGCACGCAAGTTCTAGCAAAAGCCTAATGAAGATGTCAATAATCACACAAGAAAGGAAACTGTGTTGATCAAGATACAACAGCTTTAAGCTCAATTCTCACCATGTGTGCTCAAATTCAATTCGTCATCCTTATTTACATACGGTCATGCTCAAATGTAATTTCTAAAACTACTCGCATTATTCACAACAAAGCAAAATACGTGACAATCAATCCCACCAATTTACACATGCCAACCGACACAAAAAACGAAACCCTCCCACTCACACACTTTGCGCTGAGCAAAGTGGGTGAATGAGAGGAACACAAACAAAGAAACAACTAAACGAATCGAGCAAGGTAGGCGGTCCCTATTTCACACACTTTGCTTTGGGCAAAGTGGGTGAGGGAAGGGTTGACCACCAACAACAACAAAACAAAACAAAAACAAACAACAAAACAAAACAAACAAACACAACAAAACAAAACAAAAAACAAAAAGGGAGGACAACGGTTAGGGAAGCCGATACTCAATCCAGCAGGCAAAGAAGGCTAGCAGGCATCATGGGTTTCTTTCGTTGTTCCTCCATCCCGTCAAGCGGGCTTTGATGTCATCATCCTCCGGCTATCTCCGACTTCTCCCCGCCGATCGGGCGATCGGGCGGCCGCTTCGTCATCGTGGCCGGCCCGTGAAAACCGGTTTGTCGCCCGGTCATAGTAGATGTCCTTCATGCGCCCAAAGATAGCTGTGTCGATATACAGCTCGGCTCTACCTCCGATCGGTATTCGCTTGCCCAAGATTTTCACTTCAGGCCAAGACGGTCACCAAGTGGGCAAGGAGATCCTCCGCTTAGGATGAGTCGATGTCCTTGAAGTAGGCTGCTGCAAACGCTGCGAATTGATCTTGTGGCCATGCCACATGCACCACGTAATGAATAACTCCTCACGGGAGATGGAGTTGTCACTTGCCTACCTTCCCGAAAAAGTCAGAAGACAGAGGCGATGGCACATGCGCAAGCTGCTCCTCGACCATTGCCCTTAGTGTATCCCGACTCAATGTTGTGCCCAAACCAATCGATGACCATTTTTCATTCCACCTCGCTGTGTGCTCGTGGACGAGGTGAAAGCCTCTTTGTACTCGGTGGTCTTCGCCTCAAACACTTCGTAATGCCTGTGGTGCAGCTTGAAGTCGCTCACAGAGAACGAGAAGTCGTTGTCCATCGCCTTAAATTTGATGCGCCTGTGGTCGCCTTCACTTTGCTCGGGTTCTTTATTTCGAGAGTTTGAATAAACTCCTTGCCAACGTGATGTACAAATGCCCCGCCATTCCAAAACGCCCCCAACCAATCTCGGCGAAGAATTTTTCACTTCGCCCTTAACTCCCGCACTCTCCAAGACCTCCATGTCTAGCGTCTTGGCTTTACAATGCCCCTCATCGCTGGTGGTGTTGAACCTCGAGGTGGCCTCTCGTGGTCGTGACGACTTTCCCTTTCGTGGGAGGGTGATGCCATCTTCGCAAGGTACCCTGGGTTCTCTTCCTGAAGGTGGAGGTGGCTCGACGAGGCTTCCTTCTCGGTGGTGGTGGTGGTGGCCTCGGAGTTTTCTCGACCGGGTTTCTTCTCCTTCTTGGCTTTTCTCCTTCTCGGCGGCCTCTTGCTCGCCGCCGTCCGAGGTGGACTCTCCGCCTCCGCAGGGTATCTTCTTTCTCCGTCGACAGCCTTCCCTCAGACGCTTTGGCCTTCTTTTTTTCGGGTCCCGCCTGCCTCTCTCGGTGGTTCCTCCGCGCCGCTTTTACGGGAGAGGCGCTTGCTCCTCTATTATTTTCTCCTGTGTCCCTGAGTTAACCGAGACGGGCTTTAGGCATCCTGGGGTAGTAGGAGTCTCGGAGGGGTCGCCATTGCCGATTTTAGCCTCTGTGGTTTCCTTTGGCTCTGAGGGAATCGGAGCTTTTTGGTGGTTTTGGCTCTGGTTTTACGGCATCATTTTTTGAAAATGGGAGGTTTCTTCTTTATGGCTCAGTGAGAGAGGGGAATTTGCAGAGGTTGAGGCGACGCAAGTGAGGTAATTATGGAGTGGCCAGCTATAAGGACGCACGCCCTTTCTCCCGACAACCGCCCGCCACTTGTTCCGAACTCACCCTCTCGCCCACGGCGAATGTCTAGCGCCTCATCTTGCCCTTCTTCGATCATGATCACAACTGCTCTCGTAGATTGACCAACACAACACCACACGCAAAACGGGGCAAAACCAACAAAACAAAAAGGAAAACAACAATGAAAGCAAATAAAATACCAGTCGCCTCCCTCGCCGCATTGTTATCGCCGTGGCTCGACCTGCACCTTTTATTACTCTTCCCGCCGAGGGCTTGCACTCGATGCAATTCCCCGGATCTATCTCGTGATGCCCATAGTAAGCCTTCGACGTTGTCCATCGACCTTGAAGATCTTCTTCGCCTTCGTGTCTCGCGACCGATGTACCCATTCGAAATCGAGTTTTTACTTCATATGGTCCGCACCACTTGCTTGTTAGCTCGCTCGACATCAACTTGAATCGAGATTGGTATAAAAGCACCAATTGCCTCGCTCGAATGACTTGGCTTTGATAAGACGATCGTGTGCCTTCTTTAGTCTTTCTTTATATAGAACGGCATTGTCATAGGCCTCAGCCTTATTTCTTCCAGCTTCTGAAGTCAAGCTTTCTAGCTTGGCCATCACGGTCCCAATCAAAGTTGAGCTTGTTCACCGCCCAAAATGCCTCAGTGCTCTAATTCCCACCGGTAAGTGACACATCTTGCCGAACACGATTCGGTATGGTGACATGCCCAAGGGGTCTTGTATGCGCTCAGATGCCCATAGCGTCATCAAGACGAGTGCTCCAGCCTTACCGTAGGTCCCACTACCTTCCTCAATATAGTCTTGATTATTCTGTTGACAACTCCGCTTGCCCATTAGCCTCATGGATGGTAGTCTGTAGTCACACGATGGGTTACACCGTATTTCTAACAATTTGGTGATAGTAGTGTTGCAAAATGGGTTCCTTGATCGCGATAATCGCCTTGGGCACGCCGAACTCGTTGAAGATATTAGCTTTAAGAAAAGTCAAACTACCTTTGAGTCATTAGTGGCACTCGCCTTGGCCTCAACCCATTTCGAGACATAATCCATCGCAAGCAAGATGTACGCATCGCCTCGAGCTCTGTAATGGTCCCATAAAGTCCATCCCCATACATCAAAGATTTCGACCGAAGGATAGGTATCATGGGCATCTCATTCCTCTTTGTGATATTTCCTTCTTGTTGACACTTTTTGCATTGCTTACACAACTCATAAGCATCCTTAAATATCGTGGGTAATAATAATCTGCCTAGAACCTTTCTTGCTGTCCTCTTGTGCCCAAAGTGACCTCCACATTCTTTGGAGTGGCAAAGATTCAGATATCTTTGATCTCGCCGCACACAACGTCGCAGACTTGGTCAAGACACTTTTTCCATAAGTAGGTTCATCCCATATGTAGGTTCGATACCGCTTTGATCTTGTTTCTTTGATACGAGTGAGCCCAATAGGAGTTCTCCAGTGGTTTTGTAATTCACCAAATCTGCATACCAAGGCTCGAACTCCGTCGTGCCCTGAATGAAGTACAAATGTTCTTCAGGGAAGGTCTCTGCAATGGGCACCGGATCTTCTCCCTTCAATATCCTACTCAAGTGGTCGGCCACAAGGTTTTGTGCCCCACTCTTGTCTTTGATTTCTACATCGAACTCTTGGAGAAGTAAGATCCATCTGATTAGTCGTGGCTTTGACTCCTTCTTGGCCATCGTATCTCAGGGCGGTATGATCGGTGTAGACGATGGTCTTGGCCCCGATGAGATATGATCGAAATTTTTCAAAGGCAAAGACGACCGCCAAGAGCTCTTTCTCGGTCGTGCTGTAGTTGCATTGGGCTGCATTTAGAGTTCTTGAGGCATAGTATATAGCATGACTTTCCTTTCCTCTTCGTTGTCCCAAGACGGCTCCTACGGCATATCCGCTTGCATCGCACATAACTTCAAACGGCATGCCCCAATCAGGGGGTTGAATGATTGTCTTTGATTAAGTTATTCTTCGTAGTTTCAAAAGCTATCTTACACTCTTCATTGAATTCCCATGGTACATCATTCGAGTAGTCGTGTCACGTGTCGGGCGATCTTTGCGAAGTCCTTCACAAATCTTCTCAGAGAACCCAACAGTGCCCAAGAAAACCTCGCACTTGCTTTATCGGGTCGGATAGGTAATTTGGCGATGATCTCTACTTTAGCTTTATCCACTTCTATCCCTCTTTCAGATACAACGTGCCCAAGAACAATCCTTCTTGTACCATGAAATGACATTTCATAATTGAGGATCAAATTTTTTCGACACATCTCAGAGGGACTACTTCCAAATTGGCCAAGCACTCTTCAAATGATTCCCCGTAGATCAGAAAGTCGCCCATAAAGACCTTGATGCATTTCTCCAATAGGTCCGAGAAGATGCTCATCATGCATCACCGAAATGTCCCCGGGCATTACACGTCGAAAGGCATCCTTCTCAGAGCAAATGTCCCGAATGGGCATGTGAAAGTAGTTTTATCCTCGATCACCTTGGGCAACCCATATCCGCATGTAGCCCGAGTATCCGCCTAAAAACAAAAGAATTTGTTTCCGACTAACCTCTCCAAAGATTTCACAATGAAAGGTAATGGGAAGTGATCTTTTCGTCACCGTGTTGAGCTTCGATAGTCAATACACATCCTCCAACCCGCTTGGAGCCTTGTTGGGACCGCCTTCTCCTCTCGCTTTTCACTACCGAATACCGACTTCTTGGGCACGATATGCATCGGGCTGACCCATTTATCGTCTGACACGGATATATGATGCCCAAGTCGAGAAGCTTCAAGATCTCCTTCATGACTACCTCCTTCATAGCCGGGTTCAACTTCCTTTGTTGATCGCAGCATCGGCTTGGCTTCTTCTTCCATCGTAATATTATGAACGCATATGGAAGGGCTAATGCCCTTGATGTCGGCCAACGCCCATCCAATCGCCTCAGATTGCCTAACAACACTTCTCACAGCCTTCCTCCCGACTCGAACCGAGTTTAGCATTGATGATCACGGCAGGTGTCGCCCTTCCCTAGAAAGATGTACTTCGTGTGGTGAGGCGTCTTTAGCTCGAGTTTCGGTGCTCTCATGGGATGGAACGAGCTTTTCTTCTTCCTTTAGCTTGGGCATGTTCTCGCATATTGACCACTGAGTCCCTCGGTTCGCCTCCGCAAATAAAGCAGGCCTCCCGACATTGCCCATAAGTCGCTTCTTCGTACGCCATCCTCCTTAAGGCCACTTTGAATTGTCGCATCCAAATGGATCTTGTAAACCTATCTCGGCAGTGATGTCTCCCACCATGGGTTCAATGTGATCAATGAATTCCACGACCTCAATATCAATAGGATGCTCCATGGCCTTGAAGATGTTGAAGGTCACCGCCTCACCGTCAATTCACACGATAACTTGCCCGTGTCGCAATCAATCCTAGTTCGGCCGCCTTCATAAATGGTCGACCCAAGAGCATAATCGAGGATTTGTTACCCATCGTGCCCATATCCGTAACGTAGAAGTCCGCTGGAAATATGAGTTCCTCCACTTTGACTAATACGCTTCGATGATTCCTTCGATAAACGCTGGACCCGTCTCGCTAATTGGATAACCACTGTGTTGGCTTCGTGGTTCCCACCTTTAATTCAATGAACATTGACAAGGGCATGACGCTTATAGATGCCCCTAAATCCAAAGATGGCCCTTTCAATCCTCAGATTGCTTATTACGCAGGAATAAAAACATCCCTCGATCTCCACACTTCTCCTAATTTCACTGCAAGATCATGGATACATTTTCTCCCACTTGAATTTTGCATCATCTTTGTATTTCACCTTCTCGTGCACAATTCCTTCATGAACTTTGCCCATTTTGGCATCGTGCCCAGAGCAAAGATGAGCGGTATATTAATTTCCACCCTCCAAACACGCGATACATCTCTCTCATTTCTTCCTCTCTCCTCGTTCTCGCCAACTGCTCGAAAGGGAGGTAAAACCTAGGATTAGGTTTGACATAGGTTGGCTCAATGATTGCCTCTTCTTTTCCATCGCCTTTTCCTTGGGCGCCCTCTTGATCATTGTCATCTCGACCATTGTGTTCTCGTGAGATCTTCCATTTCGTGCGTGTTCGCTGCCCTTAGGCATGAAAACTTTCTCCGCGCTTTCGTCCCACTTCTTAGGGCTACAACATTCAGTTATTAACTCATTTACCTCCACTTGAGGAGGTAAATTTCTCGCTTCTTCTCAAGACGAGTTACGACGTCACATTGGGAAACTTGGTTCCCAAGGCTCGAGGGCTCCTCTTGTCTCGACCTTGATTTCTCGCTCTCTTGTTGAGCCTTCACATTTTCTCGTACATAGTGTGCACAAGTTCGCCAAAGATGGCCCACCGTGGTCACGCCGATTATTCCCGCACGGTTGTTGTTGTCCCGCCTCCGCATCGTTGTCGTTGTTGTCCCGCCTCTGCCGGGTTGTTAGACCACCCAAAGTTTTCGTGGTTCCTCCATCCCGGGTTGTAGGTCCGAGAGTTTGGATCATATCTCCTCTGCGTCAGATTGCCCATTACCATTCCGACCCACCGCATCGACTTCTTCTTCTTCAAACAAGGGGGCATTGATCCGTGTGATGTGTCACGGCAGCAAGCATATTTGGCAAACTTTAGCTTTCTTTTGCCCTTGCCTCGGTCCCGGTCCCGGTCCCGGTCCCGTGTTGTTATGAACTTGTCGAACAAAGTTACGAGTTTATCCACTTGGTCTCCACGGTTGAAGAAGTAGCGCGAACTTGCCTAGAACTTCTCCTCCTTCGCCTCTGCTTTCTTCGGCCATCTCACCCAACAGCCTAAAGGCCTCACTGGAACTTTATTCAAGATTGATCCTCCAAAGCTGCATTCACCCAAATTTTCTCTCATGCCTCAACCCGCCATGAAATATTGGATCGGATCATGATCCGAATTTGATGTTGAGGGCATTTCACCGCAATTGCTTAAACCTTCCCAAGAATCATAAAAGGTCTCTCCGTGCCCATTTTGATGTCGCTATCCTTTTCCTCATGTTCAATACGGCGGCAGGAAAATACTCTCGAGAACTTCGTGAAGTTGTGCCCACGGGTCACACTTCCAACGCAAGGTGTAGAGCCATTCTCTTGCCCCATCATGCAAAGAAGGGAACGACACTAATCTCACATACTCTCCAAGATTTTCATTGCGCGATAGTCCCACACGCCATCTCAAAATCTTGTAATGCCTTTGTGGATCCTCCCGGGCATGTCATCAATCGGGAGGATTTGATGAAGAATGCCTCATCTCCCGCCGCCATCGATCGCGGGCAAAGTGATGCCCGCATGGCCTCGTGTTCTCGTTGTTGGGGAACACCATTTCAATGTTCGCTTACTTGTGGTTGTTCACCCATCGTACGTTGCTCTCGGGTTCTCTTCTCGATTAGCCGCCTCGCAGCTTGTCGTGCCCTCCGCATCGCCGCTTCCTCCGCCTTGCGTGCTTTTCGATCTCGTGATCGCATAAAAGTCCTCCGCTCTTCTCTCGCAAGGTTAGGTCGTAGCATACAATAAAGAAAGCAATATAAATTCAAGAAATAGAGATACTCTTCGAATGCGCAACTCCCAAGAACGGCGCCAATTCGACATCGTCGCTTAGCGCTCAAAATAAATTTATAACCTATTGCCCATCACAGCGTAGCCGGCGATAAGTATAGGGTCGATCCCACGAGGAGTTGGTGTAGCAATCTCGATGTCACGATGTCACTTAAAAGGGATGAGAGGGTGTAATTATCTTGATCACTATAGATAAGACTAAAGTAACCTCAAACAAACTCAAAGGGAATATAAAATAATAAGACGAGTCCTGCTTGGGCAACAACTGTGAAGACGATTAATGCTCGGTCCTAGGTGCAAAGGTTTTCTACATGACATGCATCAACCGGTTATAAGAGACATACGTCAGGACCTCTGTCACGCGGCCACGCCCACGACGCACCCCTCCAAATCTATCCTTTCATGTAAAGAAGGCAAGGGACACCCTATGCAAATTATCTAACCCGAATGCCCACGCACGAGGACACCTCAAGACATGTAAACCTACAGTGCAAATAAGTTATGATCTAGATGGACCCGGTATTGGTAAAGGCAATTGCTATGACTACTCCAACTCGCCCACACCAGTCGTAGATTATTTCAAAGGGACACCGACACCTTAATCCAATTATTACTTGCAACCTTCCCTTACCCACTATGTTATTTGCAACTAACACACCGAGTTTGGTTAAGTTATATAATGCCTGTGACCTAGTGCTTGGGAACACACGCATGCATATCGTAATGCCCTACTTAGACCTCTCGAGTTATATTAATCATGCTCCACTTAGTTACGCGCAAACCAGAATAAAGACTTAGCTAGACATAAAATAAACAATCATGCAACAGTTAATTGAAACCATAATTAAACGGAAACGACTTACTATTACTGGAACGAAATAGAAACGACGAGCCCAAAGTGCCGCCGGCAAAACATACGACAAAGTAAATAAAAGTGTTTGCCCCGAAGGGACTTAATGTATGTGGTGGTGATGATAATTCTGATGCTAAGAAAATGCTATTTCGGAAGATGAGATGATACGACGATGATACGCACAAGTCGCGATTCATCCTATATATATAGGCCGAGAGAGGTCGACGATGGTAATGGCTCATGGGCTGGATAATCTGGTAGGTTTTCCTTGTTGATCGGCGCTCTTTCCTTGCCCAGATGGATCTGGGATGATCTCCTCCGGATTTCAGGGGATTTGGGCTGAGCGCGCATCTTTTCCGGATTTAGCGAGATCCACCCCGATCTCGCGTATCTTGCCCATCACCTCTCTCTCCGTCTTCTCTTGCCCTCCTTCTTCTTCTTCTCTTACGCCGCCTTCTTCACTCCGCTTGCCCATTAGCCTACCCTTCCGGAGATTGAACTCAGCGGTCTGTATGAGGTCACGCCTGAAACCAACAGCTCTCGGAGTTTGAAGCCCAGGCTGTGAGCTAAGCTCCTTGTGCCCTCGAGGTGCATCGTATCTCTATTCACCCGCCAAGCAAGTTCCACTCCTTCTTGCCCATTTCTGCCCTGCCTTGTTCCCTGCAGACCAATGTGTCCTCCCAGACACAAAACACAACAAGAAAGACACAAAAGACTCGATCTAGACCTAGACAAGACACGTAAAAAGAGCACAAAACTTGGGCTCACACTCCCCATGTGCCCTGTGCCATAGAAGTCATAAGGGGTATGCGATTCACGAATGACGGATGCTACAAGTGTGGCTGTAGTGGCCACTACCTGTGGATCGCCTGGACACGCCAAGGAGGAAATGGTCATCCGAATGTGCCCAACCAAGTCCAACCGTCCGGCTATCCAAGCTCAACCGATCCAACAACAGCCCCTTGTTCAAGATTATCACCGAATCAACGACTATATCAACCACGGCAACGACGATAATAATGGCGACAACCGCAGTTAGCAGCATCGACAGCCCCAACACCGCACCACAACAACAACAACAACAACAGCAGCAGCAATCAGCAGAACCACAACAACTTTATCAAGAACAACACCGCCTCTGAAGAAGCGAGGCTACGCCTCAACCAGAAAGAGAGTTCCCGCAAGAGCCGCCAAGGAACCAAGGAAACTTGGGTGTATGGGAATACCTCCACCACCGTTATCCTACTATTTGATACCGGCGCCCGCACTTTTTATTTCCAAGCATGCGAGAGAACTTAGGATTAGATCCTAAACGCTACCGAACAAATCATGAGAATTTCTTCTCCAAGAGGAGGCATAAGAACGGTAACCCACATATGCTCGAACCCAGAGCTTGACTAGCTCACTTAAGGTCACGACAGATAACCTTCACGCCATACCTATGACGGATGTGGACATAATCCTAGGAATGGATTGGTTAACCGAACATAGTGCGACCATCCCTGTAATGAAAGAAAATTTCTTTCCAACACCCCGTAGAGGAATCTACCGACTTTCACGGATCAACATAGGAGGAGAGTTCCAATTATATCCGCACTACAAGCAAGGACGCTGGTCAACAAGACCGAGGACCATGCCTACCTCGCTTACCTCCAAGAAGAAGATCGAATGAGAGGAGGATAGAAGACGTCCCGATCGTGAAGGAGTATCCCGATGTGTTTCCGCATTTAACCACCGGATTACCGCCAAACCAACAGATCGAGTTCACGATCGACCTCGAACCGTGTTCTCGCCTTTGTCAAAAGCTCCATACCGATGGCACCAAAGGAGCTTGAGGAATTGAAGATCCAACCGCAAGAACTCTTGAGCTAGGATTCATTAGACCCGCAGTGTCTCCATGGGGAGCACCGTCCTTTTCGTGAAAAAGAAGGATGGTACATCGAGGACGTGCATAGACTATCGAGAGTTAAACAAGATAACTCTTAAGAATAAGTACCCTCGCCCGAATCGACGATCCGCTTGATCAACTTAAAGGAGTAGGAGTCTTTTCAAAGATAGATCTAAAGTCGGATATCACCAATTGAGGATTAGACCGAGGATGTACTAAAACGGCTTTCCGCACAAGGTATGGTCATTTCGATTCATCGTGATGCCCTTTGACTTACAAATGCCCCAAAGAAGATTTATGGATATTATGAACAGTGTTCCACCCATACTTAGACAAATTGCCTTAGTGTTCATAGACTATATCCTAATATACTCTAAGAATAACCAAGAACACAAAGAGCACTTGAGAACGGTGCTACAAACGTTAAGGCAAGAGCAACTCTTCGCCAAGTTTAGCAAGTGTGAGTTTTGGTTAGCGGTTGACATTTTGGGTCACATTGTGTCCGCCGAGGAATCAAAGTAGACCCTCAAGATCGACATAGCCGAGAATGGGAGTCACCAAAGAACCCGAATGAAATTGAGTTTCTTAGGACCGGCCGCTACTATCGAAGATTTATCGGGATTCTCAACGATAGCCCCACCCATGACCCAACTGCTGAGGAAAGGAATCAAGTACACCGACCGCCGAGTGTGAGGCTAGTTTCCAGAGACTGAAGGAATTACTGACGACAACACCTGTACTAGTAGTACCCGAGGCAGATAAAGAATACACAATCTACACGGATGCTTCAAAGAATGGACTAGGTTGTGTACTAATGCAAGAAGGTAAGGTTATTGCTTACGCTCAAGGCAATTACGCCTACATGAGTTGAACTATCCTACGCACGACCGAATTAGCAATGGTCGTACATGCCCTAAAAATATGGAGGCATCACCTTTATGGAGTTAGATGAGATCTATAATCGACCATAAGAGCCTCGAAATATTTCTTTGAGCGTAAAGATCTTAACACGAGGCAACAGAGATGGTTAGAACTAGTGAAAGATTACGACCGTGGTATCAATTACCACCCGTGCAAGGCTAATGTTGTAGCCGATGCCTCGAGTCATAAATCCCATCCTAGTTTGGGATGTCTCCTCACCATGAGGAAATACTTATAAAAGAATTTCAGAGGATGAACATCGAAGTCGTAGGTCTGCCTCTCGACGATAGAGGGTCAGATTGCAACATTGATTGCAATCCCCGACTTAAGAGTCCGAATCTTAGAAGCTCGTAGGAAGAGCAAGAAGCTAGAGGAAATACGAGCTAAGATTAAGGACAATAACTACAAGAATTTTACTGTATAACAGATAATGTTTTGTTGTAAGACGGAGAGTGTGCTCCGTAAGACGAAGAACTTCAGAGCGAATCTTGAAGGAAGCCCATGAGACTTCTTATACCACACACCCGACAAAGACAAAATGTACCAAGACCTCAAGGAGAAATTTTATGGGATGGAATGAAGCGAGACGTGGCTTCATTTGTGGAACGATGTTTGACGTACAACAAGTGAAATCACTCCACCAACTACCGTATGGAACCTTACAACCGCTAGACATACCGGAATAGAAATGGGATAATATAGCCATGGACTTTGTTACCGGCTACCCAATCACAAAGAGGAAATACCGCTATTTGGGTCATCATTGATCGACCGACCAAGAGCGCGATTTCCTACCCATTCCAATAACACACGGGTCGATGACTAGCACAATTGTATGCTCGAGAAGTTATCCGCTCACATGGAGTTCCAAAGACTATCACGCCTCGATAGAGATTCAAATTTACGCCCGATTCGGATGAGTTTACAAAGGAACCTGGGACACGACTACATTTCAGCATCGCTGCTCCATCCGCAGACGGACGGACAGTCCGAGAGGACCATTCAAACGTTGAAGATATGCCGAGGACCGTTGTCCTCGATAGAGAGAAAGTTGGGAACAAGTGTTACCACTGTGGAATTCGCCACAATAACAGCCTACCAAGCGACTATCGAATGGCCCCGCACGGCCGCTTTTACTAAGGAAATGTCGGTCACCACTTTACCGGGATGAAGTGGGAGAAAGAAGAGTGTTAGACCTCGACTCGTGGGAGAAATGATTGAGATCGTATGGCTGATCCGCCAACGGATCAAGGAGGCCCAGACCGACAGAAGTCGTGACGCCGACAAGCGTCGCACGAGCTACATTTTGAAGAGGAGACAAGGTCTTCTTGAAAATTTCTCCATCTAAAGGGATCGTGAGATTCGAATCAAAGGGAAGTTACACCACGCTTCATAGGACCCTATGAAATTCGAGAGAATAGACCAAGCAGCTTACGACTTGCATTGCCGCCAAGTTTTGGAAACGTGCACAATGTGTTCCATGTTTCACAACTACTAAGTACATACATGACCCCACCATGTGATACCACCCACCGATATTGTCCTCGATGACAATATGAGTTACGAGAACTACCTACGAAATTTTAGATCGACGTATCCAAAAGCTAAGGAACAAAGAGATACCACAGTGAAAGTTCTATGGCGACACCATGGTCAAGAAAAGCAACCTGAACTGAATCACTATGAAGGAGAAATATCCGTATCTTTTCCATGCTAGTAAATTTCGGACTAAATTTATTTTAAGGGATGGTATGTAATAACCCAAAAATTTAAAACTTTTATTAGTGATGTTTGAATCACTTAGTTGTGGTTCTTAGACCTTAATTATGTTTAAGGAAATCAATGAAACGAATTAGAATCGATTCGAGATCGAATACTAAAGAAATCAAAAACTGATAACTAGTCCCACCTGATTAGGGTTTTCCGAGTAGCCCTAACATAGAATGAAAGATCGAGAATGAATCTCCATGAACGGATTTTATTTTTAGAATCCTCACACGAAAACATGTGAGAATGCAAGAATGAGAATTTTCAGCATACTGCCCTGGCCGGTCTTAAAACACTATTTACGAGCCTAACAACTTCCAATCCGTGCTAATCGTAATAAATGATGATAAGAACCAAAATCATGAAGGAATAATTTATTATGAATTTAGAAATTATAAGAATCAATTTCAAGGGAATTCTCAAGAACTTAACCGAACGCTGTAAAATATACCGAAAACCCTAAATTGATCCGAAGACCAAACTCGAACCGAGGGTCTAAATCAATAAAATATGCTTTATAAGACTCAAATTATTTATGAAAGCTCAAAATTCAATAGAATTTTGAATGGGCATATTTTTAATCGCCGAACGCTTTTTCCGCGATAACTCTGATTGACTTATCGGACGACGTCCGAACTTCATGAAATTTTTATGAACATTAAAATAAGTCTTTAAAGGCTATTTAATAAGATATAACCTTAAGGTTCCGAGAAATTGATCGAAAGTGCGTTAAAACTTAAAGAGTCAGATTAACATTCCAAAACGGTAATTTGACCAATCCACCTCCCAACTACCACCAAGACCACCCCAAATGGGCAATGACAGCCATTAGGTCTGTAATAACAGTAGAGAGACGTTCAAGGGCAGACCATTTCACCTTGCACACTTTCTCTCTCAATTTTCAAATTCTCTCTACACTTTTCAAACTTTCAACCCCAAATCCTCCCTCCCCAACCTCTCCCACTCTCAAATAATCCTTCTAAGACCATAAGAAGGTATTATTCATCATCCTCTGCCATCCTAATGGAGTGGAATATTTATTTTGAATTTTTGGGTTTAAAAACCCTAGTTTGCTCCTCATTTATTTTCGTGACTTTAGAGCCTTCAAATTCTCTTAGGCCATGTATGAAAAATGCTTAGAATAATGTTCTAAGGCTACTGTAAAATTTCATAATTTTTGGAGCATGTTTATATTTTTTCGATTTATGCTTTATTTATTTTTAATTATGTTAAAGCATGATTTTGTGAATTTTATTTGATATTGTTACTTGATAATGTGTTATAAGCATGTATAATAAATATCATAATTTTTCTGTAATTTTGAATTTAAAAAAAAAAAGCCGTGAGTTATCGGGTTTTATTTAAGCTTTGATTTTAATTTTTTGTGGAAAATAGTTGAGATATGGTGTTTAATATATGATGAACATCATATATAAATCTTGGGATTTTGAAACACATCTCCTATTTATTTTGAAGGGTAGAATACTATATATATATATATATATATATATATATATTTGTTGTTTGATTTTTGGTTGAGGAAAATAGTTGAGATATGGTGTTTAGGGTATGATATGAACATCATACATTAACCTTGAATTTATTCAAACACCTCTCCTATTTTTTTTAAAGGAACCGCTTATATATATATATATATATATATATATATATATATATATATATGTAATTATTTATTTGATTTTTATTGTTGAAAATAATAGGATGTGTAATATTATGAATATTGGTTAATGTTTGGTGTTAATATTACATGCTATTACATATATAACCATGTTGTGCAAGATTGAGAATTATTGAAAATATATATGTATATCCTTAGAACTACCGAAAATGTTTTAGGATGCAAAGTATGGTTTTAAAATTCTAATGCATGATATGAGGTGATATTTCAGGTTTAGTATATAGTATAAGCATGAAATAATTTTTGTGGAATTTATTGAACACCAAAGCTTGTTGATTTGAAATTGCCGAAAGTTTTAAGAATTTTAACCTATGGTTTAAAATTTTATATGATGATATTGAGTTGATAATTAAATTTATAGTATGATAGGAGTATAACATGATTTTATTTGAATTTATTGATACATATGCTAATTGTTGCTAATTATCGAAAACGTAATAAAATGGCTAAGTATGAGTTCGATTCTAATGTTAAATGATGCTATGATAGTTAATTATAAACTTAGAATGAGTGGTTGTGATTAGGGTGGATGAATGGAACACTTATGCACACTTACACAATGATTGTGTATTACATTAGAAATTAGGGTTTTCTAATGCTTGGTATAGTTTATGTTGTGTATGGTTTTGTTGATGTTGAATGTTTATATTTACGTTGAACCGACAAACCAAAACCCCGAGCGTAAACAACATAATACTATATGAACGAGAATCCAAAAGAAATCGACCAATTTCGATAACTTAAGACGGGATAAACGAGAATCGGGTTAGACACAAATTAGGTTTTTATTAATGAAAGGATACTCAACGAAGTTCCTACGTTAGAAAAACCAAAAGTCGAAGCTACAACGTTAATATTCAATAACGACAACTCAACACGATATTAGTTGGGCGAAACACAACTCGATAATGAATAACGATTATACGACATATGTAACCTCCGACGAGTTAAGTTAAATAGACAATGTCGTAATGTGAAAGCAACGATTCGAACATAAGATGTCGATCCTTATGTCTCAAAAGCCGAGTTAATATTCCCAAAGTACTTCATTTATTCTTAAGTACTAATTACTTACATGATAGCATATGTCTACTTGAAATGTAAGTCAATATTCCTCTTTTAATTATCGTGCTAATACGACAAGTCGTCAAGCATAACCTACTAGGACGTAACTATAATTGTTAAGTCTAGTTAGTCGCTTGAGAATATCCAAATTTACCAATCATCATTTGATTACCGATAACCTCTAACGTGATAACGTTATAATAAAACTAAGGTTAAGAGTCAAGGATAGACTCGAATATGTGATTCATAATCAAGTTCACCCATGAACGATGAGGTAATATAGCTTGAGAATTGGGAATGTAAGATAATAGAAATTATCTTAAACAATCACATAAAATCATAAAGAAACCCTAATTGGGAACTTTAAAGTCGTAATTTATAAGTTAACCATCGATCGATAGAAAGAACCTAAGAACGGCTATTTTCTTATGAAGGGTTCGACGGGCGTAGTTTCGAGGAAGGACACTCACCCCGCTCATTTAGAACCACTAAGCTTTGATTAGCAGTGGGCTTTCTTGAAACGAAAATGTTATGCATATCTCAAAGCATGTTTTACAAAGCTTTATGAAATATTATCACATGAAATGTTATCGATCGCCAAATGTTTATGTTTTGTTGTTATCCTATCCGAGATTGGTATATCAATGTGGTATGTGAATGTGTTGGTCCACCAACGCTAAAAAGGGTAACGATCGGATCCGACTTAGTTAAGGACTAACTCGGATTGTGTACACGCAGGATCGTGTGTTAAGGTTAGCTACCTCGATCGGTCACGGCGACTATGTGTAGGTGGCCACCTCCATAGTGCGCGAATGAATGAATGAATGATCAGATATGGAAACAACGTGAATGAAATAGTTCGGCCGAACGCTTTTGGAAAACGATAAAATATTTGATAGGCATGAGTCTTTTAACTAAAATCCTCATGCGCTATTGTGGGCAGTTAATAACTTTTGACAAAGAAAATGTTTTGGCAACGAGTCCACTGAGTACTTTTGTACTTAGCCCTGCATTTCGTTTTTGACGTGCAGGTTGAGCAAGGATCGATGATGGGTGCGAGGTGGTGCAGAGTAGCAGCTATTTTTGATGCTTAATTAGAAAGGTTTCTAGAACCTTGGGCATGCATCGTCATATGCATGTCCACACGTTTAATTGCCGCCAACTCGATATTATTAATGTTTTGATTATAATTACTTATTTCCGATTGAATTGGAGGTCGCACAGACTTTAAATTCTCCTACGATTGGGTTATGTTGAACCTCGAACCCTTTTGACAAGTCCTTCGACGACTTGAGTTGGTATCGATGGTTTATCCCTTTAACCTATGCGCTATTAAGTAGTTGATTGGTTGATTACCTTGATTAGCTATGTTTATTTCCGCTGCTTTATCATACCGGTGACGATCCATATGATCCGTACTTCAATGGAAAGTCGGGTCGTCACAGATATATAGCTCCCCCAAACTTGGAATTAAAAAAAATTCTTCCTCCCACAATATCATTGGTTCATGTAAGGCATAATAAGGGAAAGCATACACAAATAGGCTCAAAACACACTTAAAAACGAATTTCAGACTTGCTCGCGGCCGCCCTACATTGGCTTGCGACCGCTACATGAGCTCGTGGCTAGGCTAACGGTCGTTAGCCTGGTTGCGAGTCGCGAATGAACAGCTAGGGTTTCACGAATTTTTACCCTAATGACACAATGTAGGCGAAATAATCCAACAAATAACTTCAATGAACACAATTACACATAACAATGTAAGAAACATGCTCAAAAACCATAAAAATCTAGCAATATATGTTCTAGTTCATAAACTCTTCAATAATCCACAACAAGAAGAAAATAAACGGTCAAACTCTTCTAATTTATGCTTACAAGCTAAAATCAAAGGAGAATTCAACAAATGAAGCATACCTTTAGTGGAAAAGACTTGGAAAGCATAAGAGAGTGAGAAACTAGGGTTTGAGAGCTTGAGAGTGTGAATTGCATGTGTGAGCGTGTGAAAAATGAGGAGAAAGGCTTTAAAAATCTGTCCAAAACGCACGGGTCGACGCATATAATCGGGTCGGGTCGGGCCTCATGGCCGAACTAGCGATTGCTAGCTCGGTCGCTAGTTTTGTACGAAAATGTTCTTTAATGAGCTAGCGGCCACCCTCGCGATCGCTAGGGCGATCGCTAGTTTTTGTTGAAAATGTTCTGTATTTTCCTAGCGGCCAGGCTAGCGGTCGCTAGCTCGGTCGCTAGTTTTGACCCTTTTTTATGTTTTTATAAAAGCAATTATATTTTGGGACACAAAAATGATACGAAAAGACAAAAACAAAGGAAAACAAAATAAGCAAAAAAAGAAAAACATAAAGCGGGAAAACACATTGGGTTACCTCCCAACTAGTGCTAAATTTTTCGTCGCTAGCTCAATGTTACCTCTCATCAATCGGGTGATTTGGCAACTGACCTCCTCATCATCTTTTGCTTGCCTCTATACTTTGCATTTACAGCAGACCACCATTTAGTGTGGAAGTGGCCATTCCCAAACTTTAACCGTAACATCTGGGTGTCATGTCGAGTCGACTTTTCTAGTAAATTCTCAACGGCCGGTTGGTTGCCATCCGCGTCGAGACCGACTAGCTATGGCGGGTTGATAGAATAACAACCTCATGCTCAATTATCATGTCGATTGATGGCATCATAGATTGAAATTGTCAGCCCTCCTTATTCACACCAAGGTGAGATCACCATCTGCACGCCGATCGAGCCCCGCTCGTGGCTAAGAACGGTCTCCCAAGAATAAGAGGCGTGTTCCCATCTTCTGGCATGTCAAGGACTACAAAGTCCACTGGAAAGATGAAGTCTTTTACCTTGACGAGCACATCTTCCACTATCCCCTTTGGATGGGTAACTGATGCGTCTGCCATCTGGAGAGCAATAATAGTAGGCTTTATCTCTCCAATCTCCAATTTATTAAATATGGACAACGGCATCAGGTTGATGCTTGCCCTTAAATCGCACAGAACTCTGGAGAAAGTATGCCCTCCAATAACACAAGGTACGGTGAAGATGCCTGGATCTTTCTGCTTTAATGGCAACTTCTTTTGCAGCACAACATTGCACTCTTGAGACAAATTTATGGTCTCGAATTTTTCCAATTTCTTCTTATTAGCCACAGCATCCTTTAAAAACTTCATGTACCCCGGCATATCTCTGAGTGCATCTAGCAATGGAATGTTGATGTGCACCTTCTGGAACATCTCCATGAACCGGGTCAGCTTCTCGTCATATTTTAGCTTAGCTAGCCGACTTAGGAACGGGACCGGAGGAGTGTACGTCGGACGATTTTTGTTTGAGTCTGCCTCGCAGCCACCCTTACGATCACTAGGATGGTCGTGAGCTCTGACTGCCGCATCTTTGTTGTTCCTCACGGCCGGCTTAGCGGTTGCTAGGTCGGTCGCTAGTTTCTCCAGAAAATGTTCTGTATCAGTTCTCGCGGCCGGGCTAGCGGTAGCTAGCTCGGGCGCGAGCTCCTGCGTAGTACCTTTTGTACTCTTCCTAGTGGCCAGGCTAGCGATCGCTAGGTCGGTCGCTAGTTTCTCCGAAAAACATTCTGTACCAGTCCTAGAGGCCGGGCTAGCGGTTGTTAGCTCCCCCTCGTTCGAATTCTGACCTTCTTCTCATTTTGGGTGGTTCTGATAGTCTTTTCCACTCCTCAGCTGGATGGCAAAGCACTGATTCTTAAGGTTTACCTCCGCAGTGCTAGGAAATTAGCCCGACTTATGTTGCCCATTCTGCTGTGCAGCTATCTGGCTGATCTGGTTCTACATTATTTTCAAGTGTTTGCCCATTGTTGCTACGGTGGATTCCAGATGTGCAACTTTCTGACTAGTGCTAATGATGAAGGTGTTCTGCTGAGTTGCCAATTGTTGGTTACTTACAACCAACTACTGCATCATTTCCTCTAGACTCTGCTTCTTCGGCTCCTGAATCATCACATTCTGTACTGTGAAGCCTGGCGGAGGTTGCTGGAAGTTATTGGGATTGGCATATGAAAAGTTGGGATGAGTCCTATTGTTAGGATGATATGCCGGATTTCTCCTAGGACGGTTCCTCTGATTTATATAATTCACGTCCTCCGTCTCGAACTGGCTCTTCAAAAGAGTGAATTTCTGCATGAGATCGTCGTATCTGGTGTCAACCTCTACAGCAGCTGCCTTAACCACATGTGTCCTCTCCATAGGCCATTGATAGCTGTTGGCAGCCATCTCTTCTATAATTCGCCGGCATCCTCCACTGCGGTACAATAGGCATCCTCCGCCGATGCATCCACAATGCTTTAGTGCGAGGTATCACCACCGAGAACTACGTGATCTCGCCGCCCATGGAGAATCCATGTTGAGGGCATTTTCTCAATAAGCCCCGAATCTTTCCCATGCCTCGAATAATGACTCATCTCCTTGTTGGGAGAAGTGGGAGATCTCGCTATAATTTTCATGCTTTAGCCATGGAAAATATTTCGAAGAAACTTTTCGTAAAATTTCCCCCAACTGTTTATTCTAGTACGGTCCAGGCTCTTAAACCAATCTTTTGCCTGATTGCGCAGAGAAAATCCGAACATACGCATCCGGATCATATCTGGTGGCACCCCATTCTGCTTGATGGTGTCACATATGTCCAAAAATATCTCCAGATGAGCATTTGGATCTTCAATCACTCCTCCCCCCTAATTGTTCTCCATGTACCATGCTGATTAGGGTCGGCTTCACCAAAGTTGTTAGCATTCACTTCGGGGCCCCATCCATCTCCTTGAAACTGTTCAGTTGGTGGTCGGTACATGTAATTTAGCGGTCTTGTCTCTACAGCAGGGAGGAGTCCCATATTTGTCATCTGGCGCAGCTTCTCAAGAACTCGCCGTAAGACGTGCAAGATGCTCGGGAGTTACACATCCGTTGTTGATTCGCCGCCATCTTTTGCCTTCTCCTTTCTCGCCTCCTTCTCCTTTGAGTATTTTCAAACTCTGGATCTAAAGGTTGTTCAGTTGTCCCTAGATCTTGTGATCATAAATTACCCGGAGAAAAGGAGAAATCACCATCTCAAGTAAAGAAAATTAAATAAAATACAACTTGAATTAATAATTATAAATCACCAAGTTATTCCTATATAATCTTAATAATCCTCAGCAACGACGCAAAAATTTGATCACACTATTTTCTAACATGAAAATATGCAAGTAGATAGGTAAGTCAAGTATCGTATCCACAAGGATTGTAACACGAAAAATACAGAAGCTAACTCAATAATCCTTCATCATTATCCAAGAAACAATTTTGGTTTTGAAAGGTTTTGGGACTTCAAATATTTAATTCAAAGTCAATAGAAACAAAACAAATAAAACGATAACGATAAATATCAAATAGACGAATAGACAAAGAGACTAACCCTAGGGATGTATTAATTCTACCCACATCGTGTGTTTATCCTGCTTCCTATTAATCAATTTTAATCCAGCCAAGATGAAAGATCACATATGCAACCAACAATTTCAGTTACGACAATTGTGGTTGTAGATTACTAATTTACCTATTACTGTTACGTCTCAATGTGTAAATTAGCAACTCCAAAAATATCACAAGGAATATGCTTCCTAAGGATGTTCATATCTCAGCCACGACTCAAGGTTTACACGTATTGTGCATTCAAGATCGATTGACAATTAAAACTGTTAAGTATTCAACTGACAAGTAGGTATGCATCAAGATTGATCAAAAATTAACACATAAAATTTAGCACCAAGAATCACAAATCAATGCCTGGAAGGTCAATAGCAAATAGCAGGAATCACCACACCTAGGATAAAATCATACAAACCCTAGGATTAGAACAAGAAATTTAGTTAGACATATAAATTGAAATAAAATACGAATTTACCATAGAAATAAGAATTGAATAGATAAAACCCGTAATGTAGTGTCGGAAGAATAATGGTTGGGTTTGAATCCAAACCCGAATAGAAAACGGGAAAAACTGAATTTTTTCGGATGAATTAGTTCCAAAGTGATTACAAAGCGTTAATGTAGCGTATAATAGCAATAAACTAAAGTATAGATGAATAAAACTGAAAGCTCGAATGAAAGTAGGTGAAAATATGCTAAAAACTGAGAGAAAACGCAGAGTGAGTCGCCAATGCACATCCAGGGGTATATATAGGCAATGGGCTGAAACCCTAATTCGCGCCAGTCGCAGCGCTTCAGCGGTCGCTAGGTCGGTCGCTAGTCGTGAGTCGGTCGCTTTCTTCGACGAGCTCACGCCGTGTTCGTGGTCGCGTGATTTGCCTAGCGTTTGGGCTAGCGGTCGCTAGCTCGGTCGCTAGTCTTAATACATAATCTTTTTGACTATCTCGCGGCAGTGCTCATGGTCTCTAGATTTGCCTAGCGGTCGCTAGGTCGGTCGCTAGTTCGACTTGTAATTTTTCCCGCCTCGAGCTCATGCCGGGCTAGCGTCGCTAGTTTGCCGCTAGCCTCTATTCCTTTTCATCTTTGATTCTTTCTTTGCCTTGTGCTCGATTATCACCTGAAAAGCCTACAGAACATCAAAAATGAACCCCAAGAGCAATATCTTCCAAAAATAGCTGAACGTATAAATCAACTATATAAACGCACTTAAACTGATCTAAAATCATCTTAATATAACATTAATAAACGAGTAAAAAACACGTTTATCAATATGTTGTCCCATTATATCATACAAAAGTTAGATCATACAGTGTGTAGAAGATAACAGAAGTCCGTATGATTGGTTAAGCTAGTTGAGATATGAAAGGATCAAAGCTGAGACAACTTGAGGATGGGTTGTCGGTATAGACTGTAGTATAGATAAGAAGTAACTTGACTTGGTTCCTTATCTATGCTGGTAGGTCTTGACGTATTGATAGATCACAGTAAGATGAGTTCTTCTATCTCGACCGCCGTGAAGAACCTAGATCTCGATGTCTTTACATTGATCTAACCTCGATAAGGTTTTAGGTGAGTATGAGTTAACCACCATCACTTTGATTTGTTATGGGTGAGAGTTACATGAGATAACCCAAGATTCTCCGTGATCTCGAATGGTGACAAGGTTTTGTATGTAATGTTAGTTACCTATATCGAGACATTGTATCCATTTAGGATGATGGCATCACTTAAAGAGCTCAAAAGGTTATTGTACTAAACCCTGCAGGTTGAGTTAGGTCAAGTACAATAGTAAGGTTGAGTGGTACTACTTAAGGAGTTTAAGAGATTAATTATTTTAAGCAGTCAGAGTGCTAAAAATAATTAATGGACGTGCGATATCTTAAGTATGGGGATTCGTAAGTCTAAGTGCAAGTCCGACTCAACTTCGGTAATAAAGGGGTAAGTCAGCATTTGTTCTCTAGTGGAATGAATCAATGTTTATGAATTAATTTATTTTCTGGGCTGAATATAAGATAATTAATTAATTTTAGGTCCATCTTTATTCCTTGCATTTGATCCCTAAGCTGGCCTATCAAGGTCTTTACTGCCTCAATTTCATGCCCCCTATGTGAGTCCCACTGAGACTCTGTTCTGATTTATGTATTATTTTAATACATCTCATATATCTATATAGACATTATCTGATATTATTAGATATCAAGACATAATTATTCTAGATATGAATTATCTTCATGGATTGAAGATAATTATTGCATTTATTAGATATGCAAGGATCATATCTAAATATGATTCTAGGAATGCATTATAAATACAAAGTGAGAGAAAATTAGATTATCCTAAGGCATAAAAATGATTTTCGAAAATCACAGTTTACCACATAGGAGGTAAAATTTTGCAGTATTCTCCGTAGATTGCTCTAACTCAGTATTGAAGAATAGGCATCTGGATACAGTCTAGAAGATCAGAGATGGAGTCTGCAATAGATCTGTTATCCCAAAAATTTATAGGTAAACAGGAATAAACACCTATGTTTTGTAATTAATTATATGGATGACTGCTAGGAATATAATCAATGTATGGTGAATTAAACATCCAATATAGATCATTGGGAGCATGGGTAAAATAAGATTTCCCTACAATTGGTATCAGAGTCTGGGATCAATATCTTGGCTCTATTAGATAAATTCATGTTTGATTATTACGTGCGCTATAATTAATTACGGATCTGTCCTTCATCGTGGCTCAAGTATTTTGTTTTTTCTTTGGAATCATTTTTCACCATGAGAAAATCTGTGGTTAGGTTAGATTTTTTTTTTTGTAAATTATAACTGTAAAAATAAAGAACGAAGACGAAGAACGAGATGACAAGACGGAGTCACATCGTACGGAGAAACATAAGGCACGCCTGCAGCAGTACGGCACGTGGCTAGGTGCACGGTCGTGTTAGGCGTGTGCACAAAATAGTCCGATAGAAGCACGACGCCAGCAGCCACACATCATGCTGTCTCTACGTACGAGTGCTCACAGCGCAACGCACGGGCATGCCCTACGCACGAGGCCCTCACAACCAGGTAGCAAGGCAAATGGCATAGGACGGCGACAAAGCGCAACAACAAGACGCATGCATACGGGCGCCCGACGCACGACGCGGTTGATCAGCCCAACGGGGCGGCGGATACACAACGCCGCACTTGGTAAGTCGGCGGACGATGGCGCATAACCACAAACGGGTGTGGGCGGTGTGGGCATCGCAGAGCGACGAGACGCTGCTGCGCAGGCCGGGCACACACGCCGTGCGGCCTCGAGCATGAGCGCAAGCATGCATTGTAGCATGATGATAAGGCGAGGGACGACGGAAGGCGAGCAAGAATACCCCGCCTTTCCTAAGCTTCGTGTTGTATGGCTTATTTTTCTAGAATGGTCAAAGGTTGACTTTTTTTCGATGATGCGATCGCCACGAAACCTCGTAGGCGTTGGAAGAGTGTCTTATGAAGAATTCATAGACACTAAGTATGCAGTGTTTTCACCACCCACGGGGTTCGGCATTCCGGGAAAGTTATCGAAAAATCGGACTTTTTATGGATCTTTTAAAAGCATATCTTGTTTATAGTCGTTGTGTTCGGTATTTTATTTCGAGTCCATGGGTACCAAGTTTGCTAATTTTGGAGTCCGTTTGCAAAAGATGCATCGCTTTTTGCGTTTTCGAAAAAGGGACACTCAAGCAAGCAACATGACCCCTTCTTTTTCCTATAAATAGAGGGCTAGGGCCATCATTTTCAACGTTCATTTTTTCGTCTCTCTATATTTACGGACGAGCCGAGTAGCTCCGTGCACGCCAAGGAAGCGCTAGAGAGTGGGGATCGAGCCCGAGGCTCGGCGGCGCTTATTATTGTCATTGCCGGCCACCACCGCCGGCCGCCTCCCCAGCCCTGCTTTTTCCATTTTGTCATTTTCTTGTTTTGATTCCGCTTTTAGTAGATAGCATAGCATAAAACTCGGTTTCTAAAGGACGGATGAGAAAACACCGAGGTCGCCTATTTGCCCCGACCGCCGACGCCATTACCGCGCCACGCCTTTATCGTCACGATTTGGTGGCCGATGGGCCCCTTTAGCTACAAGCCCTTTAGATTTTGAGTTCGGGCTATGTGTTCTACTAAAGAACCGATTCCATTTTTTCGTTTTCGCTTCGCATGTCGGATGTTTTCCGTCGCTTCGAGTTTATAAAGGAAGACATGCCCGTGTTATCCATTTTTAACATAGTTTGTCATTACAAGTTCCTCGTTATGCATATTGCTTATGTTTCCATTTTCATGCATCAATTTTGGATGGTTTATCCTGGATTTGAGGATAGGCATCGATTTTTGAAGCTTCTTCGCTGCTAAGATTTGTGTCAATTTGCATGCATGCATATTTTGAAGGTACCCTATTATAGGTCTTGATGCCTCAATATATTTCCTTCCGCATCGAGTTGATTTGAAACCCGAGAGTGCCAAATGTAGGTTCACAAAGTCGAAACCCCGCTTCGATCGATCTTCGCTTGATCACGTTGTTGCTTTGCTTTGTGGACGTGACCCCAAAAGTTGTTCCAACTTGTTATCGTGCACCTACCAGCTCGATCGCTGTGGTCGCTGGATCTTCGATATCTTCCAATTGACGCTGATCGCTCGTGTTGGGTTATTGTTCCACCAAATTGTTCTACTAAGTCGCTCGCAATAGACGAAGTCCCTATAGGGTGGTAAGGTCGATCAAGTCGAATCTCGAGGAAGACTTAACAGGCTTATGATGTGTTATGATAAAAACGGTAAATCTAAATCCTAAACTTGATTGGGGATACTTAACTAAAACTGATACAAATCACGCAAACGATTCAAACAAATGTTCAAAGCAGTTCAAAAGCAACAGGAATAATTCAAGATTGTGAGAAAGACTAGGGTATTAGGTTCTTCGCTTGATTAATTGATTTATGCTTGCTTAAGAAATCTAGCTACTCATGCAATCCTCAAACCTTAATCCAAACACTGACTTTCGCCCGTGGATTAAACCTAGGTTATAAAATTTCACAAATACATAAACTATTAGAGTACCGCTTCAAAGAACTCTAATCAAATTGATTCCTATGATGCAACGATTTATCTCTCGATAATACACTAAACATAAACAATTAAATGGCGATCAATCACTTAACAAGAAACCCTAAGATTCAATTGGTATACTCAATCAAAACAAATAAACAATCAATCAATTTGAATCACCCAACCCTAGAAGAAGATTAGTTCATGCTCATCTCACGGATCAAACAATTGAAATCAATAGAAATCATTATTCAATAATTCAACGGAAGAAAAGAGAATAACAATTTTACAATCGAATAGTCGTTGATGAATTTCTTCAATCAAAATTTTGAATCACAATTCACAAATACTTGAAAACAATGGAAGGAAAATCGCTTCGTGGAGGAGTCGTCAATAAAATAAAACTAAAGAATGAATAATAATAACTAGGTTTTTTCAAATTTAAGTTATATATATAGCGCCGAAATTCCTCCCAAGACCGACGCAAGCCCAGTCGGACGCTGCGTCTCTTCAAAGTAAGGCGAATCACAACACCAAATCGGCCGGACGCGGCTCAAGGAAAAGGCACTCAGTGCCGGATGCATGCCAGCGACGGACGCAACGATTCTCTGGACAACTTCAGCTCAAAGCCCAGCGCCGGACGCAGGCCAGCGCCGGATGCGGGCGTTCTCTGGATAACTTCACTTAGGCACCCAGCGCCGGACGTAAGCCAACTCCGGACGCGGGTGCTCTCTGGACAACTTCACTTGGGCATCCAATACGGACGTGGCGCCTCGACCACTTCACCAACATGAGCCGGCTCCCAGCGCCGGACGCAATTAAGCGCCGGACGCGGGCCTTCTCAAGTGCGCCCTCACAACGCCAAGACGCACACAGCGCCGGCTATGTAGAGTCCGACACTTGGGTGCATTTATATGCTCCAAATGCTTAAACGCGATCATTCCCTACACAAAACGAAAACGAACATGATTCCAATCAAACATATTCAGTACTAAACGAATATGAACCAAATCGTTTAAAACAAACAAAGAAAAACATAAAAAAAACATGCATAACAACTCCCCCACACTTAACTCTTTGCTTGTCCTCGAGCAAATTTTAGTTTCTTGAAAAGAATGGTACACATCAAATCAATGCTTCAAATAGAATCAATCACATATTCTCATCCTTTCAATGCATCTTAATAATATAGTTCTCAATATAATGATCCTCATTCATCAATACAAACATGTGACTTATCATAGAATAGCTGTGCTTCGACTCAAATATGATTTCAGAAATCAATATACAACTCACATGGTTCCCTTTAATGTAAGACATTCCAATGATAAAAATAATTAAAAAAATTGTGGAACTTAAAATAGATTATAGGACAATAATCGTTAGGTGAAACCTTCAAGTGATAAACTCGAGTATCTTAACGTAGTTATCTATACCCATAGCATAGAGTCTCCATTCGAGAGACAACACAAGCAAGAGGGGTAGAGCCCCTTATTCGAATTAAGCCCACTTATTTCACAACATCACTTCAAATATTTTCATATTTCTTTTTCTTTTCTTTTCTCTTTTTTTTTGGGAAAATCATACAAGATAAGGGTCCCATGTATGAAGTATATAACAACCGATCACACACATTGTCTAATCACAGCTTCCTAATCATGTCCCACAGTTCAAATCGACACCTAAGTTTCATCACACTAAAAACCATATATACCAAGACGCAATAAAATTCAGATCAAAACATAATTAATTCAACTTAAAGCACAATTCTTCACGCACCATTTATTTCAAGAATATAAAATCATCTCTTATCCAAACAAAAAGCTAAGGACAAACAATCACAGCAAAATGCAAACAAAACGGAAAACGACACCCAAAACAGAAAACAACATCCCCCCCACATTTAAAACAGGCAGGGTCCTCATTGCAGATAAATATAAGAGTATAGAAGAGGCGACTTCCTTGAAAGCGATGAAACGGAACGACGGGGCATCAAACCAGAAACAAAACCTACAAAAACACCAAACAAAGACGAACAAAGCAACAAAAAAAAGGACGCACACAAAAACAGAAAAACACATACACTCCACTAGTGAAGAATCACTATTGGTCGGACGGCGGTGGTGGAGGTGGAGCGCCATGAAATGTAGTCCAAGCGTTCCACTGAGCCTCAAGAGCAGCCATGCGCTGATTCTACTCAATCATCTCGCGATTATATTGATTCCAAATACCGGTTCCGCCATGCCACAACTGCTCGCTCGTCAAGACGCTGATTTTGCTGATCAAATCGAGTAGATATTCGACGAAACTCGCCCAAAGGACCGCTAATTCACTCCTAAACTGTCCCAACTCTTCACGTATGGAATTATAACCTTACCCTGATGCACCTTGTTGAAAAGGGAACTGTGGATGATTGGGATCAGTGTTGCTCTGAACGGGCTCAGATCCCTCCTCGCATCGGTATGTCGGTCGCCTTCATTATCGGATGCAAGAGTGGTATAAAATGATCATGTCGCCGTAGGTGCATGAGATGGTCCCAAGACTTTCGCTGAGCTTCGCCGAGCTGCGATGCATATCTCTTCACAGCTCCTCAAATTACGAGGTACAAGGGTTGTCTCATTATATGCAAACGGGCGCCTCAAGCTCACCAAGGTCAATCATCTTAGGCCGTATCAGATCTTGCCCAGGAATATGTGTACCCTCATTATTAATTATCCCTAAATGTACCGATAGCCCAATAGGGATTTGACACAAGGTAGGCCGACATTTTTTATGGCACTGAACTAGCTGCAAGTGATGCCAAATGAAGAATGTCGGGCAAACCTTTGTCTTCTTTACCGCGCACGTGAGCAAGAAGACCTCAGCAGTATTGACCTTGTTGGCCCACTTATTTCGGAAAATATTGAATGCGATGAATTTATGTACCATTGCCAAAGCTGTATCCATAATAAATCCACTCGGCATCCCAACTGATGACCAGTTGTTAAACCCTGATAATTCCTGCCAAGCCTCTCGACATTGAATGATTGAGGTACACCACGCACCGGTTGAAAATCCAAACACACCCTTCATAATATGAGGCGTGACAAAGATACTCGCCTCAACAGACGACGGTCATAGTGTCGATTCATCGTCAAAACTCATCAGACAATAGAATTCAACCACTAACGGAGAATAACCAGAAATTCCATCATAGCATATCAGGCAGCCTAAGTTCTTTCAATATTTCTTAATTCTATCCTCAAGACCCAAGCTTTGCATCAATTGCCAATTAAATAAACGCGGAAGAGTTATATCTTGATGGATAAAACGACGATGAAGATTACCTTCCATAGGATTATAGATGGGAAAAGCGGCTGAGTACATTATGCTGATGTTTTCTACGGGTTCCTCCATAGGAATGTCATCATCTCGTGGATGACGGGAGCTAGATCCGCCAACTTGTTTAGATCGAACCATGTGGATATCCGTGTGAGTCGACACTAGACCAACGTGAGGAGAACTCCGGATGGAGGCTGGGCACGGAAGGGAAGCGCCGAATTCAGTAGAGCTCGCGCTGGGGCACGAGGGACAGTGGGCAAGCGTCAGACGCGATCAGAGTGTTGGACGGAGGCGGCGATCGCTGGAGGAAAACGCGGAGCTTAAGCGCTGGAAGGAAGCGCAGAGCTTGAGCGCTGGAAGGAAGGCAAGCGCCGGACGCAGCAAGAGCACCGGCTGGAGGAGGGCGGCTGTAGATGAAGCGTCGGACGGACGGAAGCGGGCACGGTGCGCGGCACTGGTGTAGCATCGGACGGAGGAAGGATTACGGCGCTGATGGTAGCATCGGATGGAAAGCGAACGCCGGACGGAGGAGATGGAATGTGGCGCTGGACGCGGCGTTGGAGAGCCTGGAGCGCTTGACGGAAGAGGAGCGCAGCACCGGGGCGCAAGCGCTCGGGAGAAGGAGAGTGAAAGAAATAGAAAATGTGTGAGACAAACCCTAACATTCGTGTAAATAATAATTTTTTTATTATTATTATTCATTTTTTTTAATAAAAGAAAATGGACCCGCCACGGCTTCGTGGCCCGCGCCGGGTCACCTTCTACGCCCATTTATTTAGCACCCAGCGCGGTTTCACCTCGTCCGACGCTGGTGAACTCTCTCAGATTCACGCTGTTACTTTCAATGGTACCCCAAAGCCGGTTTTGGTGCATCCGACGCCTGGGTACTATCCGGACGTACTTTGAGAAAGTCACGTCGGTTGGGGCAAGGCCCGGTGTTTGGGGTCCGGCTTCTTGCAAAATTTGTTCCACACCTCGATTTTTGTTCTCCATACACCCAAGACTTCTAGATATATAACTCCTAATCCTGCACCACACAATACCAAAACAAAGACAAAAACACAAACAAAAACAAAACCAAAAGAAAATAAGATCAAAGCATAAAGAAACGTGGGTTGCCTCCCACGAAGCGCTAGTTTTACCGTCACTAGCCCGACCATTAATCCTTCATTCTGAAATTGCTTCTTGGAGTCTTATCGACTCAGTCTCCATCACATTCTGTGCTCCTTCAATGTACAACTTCACACGTTGTCCTTTAACTTTGAAGGACTTCTTCTCATCACGATTATACAATTTCACCGTTCCGTAGGGAAACACCTCTTCTATCTCATATGGACCACTCCATCTACTCCGAAGCTTCCTGAGAAACAATCTTAACAGTGAGTTAAATAGAAGCACTTTCATTCCAGGTTGAAGATCTTTTCTCCAATTTCTTATCATGAATTCTCTTCACCTTTTCCTTATAAATTTGAGCATTCTCATAGTTTCATCACGCAGCTCATCAAGCTCGCATAACCAGTAAAGTCCGCTCTTTTCCGGCTTGAGACAAATCAAAATTCACATTCCTAATTGCCCAATATGATTTATGTTCAATCTCAACCTGAATATGACAAGACTTACCATAGACCAACTTATAAGGGCTCATCCCTAAAACGGTTTTATAAGCTATTCGATATGCCCATAGAGCCTCATTCAATTTAGTTGCCCAATCTTTTCTCGATGGCTTCACCATTTTCTCCAGAATCCACTTGATTTGCTTGTTGCTCGCCCCGGCCGTCTCAAGTTTGAGGATGATATGGTGTTGCTACTTTGTGGAAACTCCATTTTCTTCATCAATTTCTCAAATAACTTATTACAGTAATGTTTTTCCCCATCACTAATTATAGATCGAGGAAATCCAAACCTGCAAAGAATATTATCCTGCACAAACTTGATGACAATATTAGCATCACATGTCCGGGTAGGAATCGCTTCCACCCATTTGGACACATAATCTACAGCAAGAAGAATATACTCAAATCCACAAGACTTTGGAAAAGGACCCATAAAATCAATGCCCCACACATAAAAAATTTCAACAGGTAGATTAGTATTCAGAGGCATCTCATTTCTAACTCCTATCGCACCAACCCGTTGACACCTATCACATGCTAAACAGAAATTATGCGCATCCTTAAAGATTGACGGCCAATAAAATCCAGATTGAAGAACCTTAAAGGCTGTCTTACGACCCCAAAATGTCCTCCACAATGCGAAGCATGACACAACGTCAGTATCTCTAGCTGCTCCTCTGCTGGAATGCATCTTCTGATAACCTCATCCTTACCAAGGCGAAAAAGATAAGGATCATCCCAATAGTAGTTCCTGCAAGAAGACAAAAACCTTTTCTTCTCTTGAGAAGAAATATCAGGACGTAATTTTCCACTTGCAAGATAATTGCATATATCAAAGATACCAAGGAATAACAAGTCTCAAATGCATGCTCAAAGGAAACTCATCACTAATGCCGATTGATGTAAGTCATCCGATTGGGAGTTAAAGGAAGACGGATAAATGATCACCATCGCATTCTCACTACCCTTTCTATCCTTAATCTCAACATCAAATTCTTGCGAAGAATAAAATCCACCTAATCAATCTAGGTTTGGCTTGAGGTTTAGACATCAAGTATCAAGAGCTGCATGATCATCGTGTACAATTGTTTTAGATCCAAGAATATAAGACCTAAACTTGTCTAAAGCAAAACCACAAACTAAAGCTCTTTTCGTAGTCGTGTAATTTTCTTGCGCAGAATTAAGAGTTAAACTTGCATAGTAAATCACACGCAACATTTTATCAATACGTTGACCTAGGACAACTCCTACTGCAGTGTTCGATGCATCACACATAATCTCAAAGGGCAATGACCAATCTGGGACAACAACAATAGGTGCAGAGATAAGTTTTTCTTTCAAAGTATTGAAAGCATGCAGGCAACTTTCATCAAATAGAAAAGGAACATCTTGAGTAAGCAATTTACATAATGGTTGACTTATTTTAGAGAAATCCTTAATAAATCGCCTATAAAATCCTGCGTGCCCTAAGAAACTTCTAATTCCTCTAACATCAATTGGTGGAGGTAATTTTTCAATTACATCGATTTTTGCCTTATCAACTTGGATCCCCTTTTTAGATATCACATGACCTAATACAATCCCACTTGTCACCATAAAATGGCTCTTTTCCCAGCTTAATGTTAGATTGCATTCAATACAACGTGCAAGAACCACATCTAACTTCATAAGACAATCATGAAAAGATAATCCAAAAACTGAAAAATCATCCATAAATACCTCAATGAAATTACCAATCATTTCTGAAAAGATAAAAGTCATGCATCTTTGAAACGCGTTGTGGGCATTGCATGCACTAAACGGCATCCTCCTCCATGCGAAAGTACCAAATGCAGACAAGTGAAAGTTGTTTTGGCTTGATCCTCCTGAGCAATTGCTACCGATAATAACCGGACAAACCATCAAGAAAACAACAAAGATTCATGTCCAACTAGCTTATCTAACATTTGATCAATAAATAGAAGACAAAAATGATCCTTTCTAGTGGTGGCATTCAATTTACTGTAGTCGATGCACATCCTCCATCCAGGTGGTCCTTGTTGGCACAAACTCTCCTTTATCATTTTTACCACAAAGGATGCCACCTTTCGGGTACCACGTGAACCGGATGACCCACCGATGCGCATACGAGATAGATGAGTCCTTCTGCAAGGAGCTTTAGAATCTCTTTCTTGACTACCTCCATAAGATTAGGATTCAACCTCCATTGTCCTTCCCGAATCGGCCTAGCCCCTTCCTCAAGTACTATCCGATGCATGCACATTGCTGAGCTTATCCCTCGAATATCAGACATACTCCATCCAAGAGCTTGTTTATTCTTTCTCAGCACCTCAATGAGTTGTTCTTCCTCTACCTTATTTAACCCGGCAAAGATTATGACAGGTTTCTGCTCACCCTCCCGAGGTAGACATATTTGAGGTGTTCTGGTAACTCTTTGAGGTCTAGTTTCTCTTGGAGGTAATCTTTCCACTTCTATCTTTTGGTTCTTCTCCGTAATATTGCTCTCCGCACGAGCTTCTTCATTTTCATCAAAACCTGCAAGAAAGGTTTCTATGCGATCTTCCTGCAATACAAATGTCTCAACCACAAAGCAATCAATATCATCTATGTAAGAACAATTATCAATCACATCAGAAGATGGTACTATAGTGCTATCTCTAACAGAAAAAGACACAGTTTCTCCCAACACTGTCATTTTCAATACTCTATTTTAACATCAATCAACGTGTTGGTGGTAGCCATAAAAGGTCTACCTAAAAGAATTGTGTGCTCTCTACCATTTTCCTTAACGCCACCCACATCAAGAACAACAAAATCAACAGAATAATCAACCCACCTTGATATGATCCTCGTTTGTAATGGAGAATCAATCGGCGCTTGAGCGGAAGACTTGATAAAACTCGAACCAATGGATATCCCAAAACCTCGAATCTAACCCTCGGTGATATAGGTCAAGATTTACCTATACCCCAACTAGATAGTTGACGAACAACTCGGGACGATGAATGACACCTAACGAGGATGAATGTCTCGTCGATACGTCGATAATTGAATTCCTTGGCAAACACAAGAAAATTCAAGAGCTAATGAAGAGAGAATAAAACTCACATTTATTGATCAATCAAAAGCTGAATATTTTCGTATGCTTACAAGCCTTTATATAGGCTAAAAACTGAAGTCTAATCCTTATCAAAGAAGGACTCATAATCAAAGTAGAACTCTAATTTACAAAAGAAGTTTTAATAAACTAGGACTCTAGATAATCAAGCCTAAAAATACTACGAAAAATCTTGATACAAAAACGTGGCCCATATGCCATATAATAATTAAATTCACAAAACTTGGGCTGCATCATTCCCTTTCTCTTGAAATGGATTTGTCCTCAAATCCAAGTCGTCACCTATATCAAACGGACTCACCCACTTCAATTCACTAGCCCTCGTGAGATACCAAATGTAGAATCGACCTTATATCCAGCCAGGATAAATCTCCGGGCAATGTGGGACGATCATCCCCACCCCATAAGACCCGATCGCCTCGATCGGCGATCCGGCGAACCCATGAGACACCGACCCAGCGGAAGGTCAGCTCGATACCAAATGATCGATCCTCGCTGGTACGAAGGATCTATCGACCTGTGACGGAAGAGCGAACAAGATGGAATATCCCAAAACCTCACGAATCTAACCCCGAGTGATATAGGTCGGTATTTCGCCTATACCCCAACTAGATAGTTGACGCGACAACTCGGGGACGATGAATGACACACGAGCGAGGGATGAATGTCTCGTCGATCGTCGATAATTGAATTCCTTGGCAAACACAAGAAAATTCAAGAGCTAATGAAGAGAATAAAACTCACATTTATTGATCAATCAAAAGTGAATATTTTCAGAATGCTTACAAGCCTTTATATAGGTGGCGAAGTCTAATCCTTATCAAAGAAGGACTCTAATCAAAGTAGAACTCTAATTTACAAAAGAAGTTTTAATAGACTAGGACTCTAGATAATCAAGCTAAAAATCTTATGAAAATCTTGATACAAAAACGTGGCCCATATGCCATATAATAATTAAATTCACAAAACTTGGGCTGCATCACGGGTCTTATGGGGTGGGGATGATCGTCCCATTGCCGGGAGGCTTATCCTGAGTGGATATAAGGTCGATTCCCATATTTGGTATCTTGCGAGGGCTAGTGGGTGAGTCCGTTTGATATAGGTGACGACTTGGATTTGAAGACAAATCCTTTTCAAGAAGGGAATGATGCAGCCCAAGTTTTGTGAATTTAATTATTATATGGCATATGGGCCACGCTTTTGTATCAAGATTTTTGCATATTTTTAGCTTTGATTATCTAGAGTCTAGTCTATTAAAACTTCTTTTGTAAATTAGAGTTCTACTTTGATTAGGAGTCCTTCTTTGATAAGGATTAGACTTGAGTTTTGACTATATAAAGGCTTTGTAACATACGAAAATATTCACTTTGATTGATCAATAAATGTGAGTTTTATCTCTCTTCATTAGCTCTTGAATTTTCTTGTGTTTGCCGAGGAATTCATTATCGACGTGTCGACGAGACATTCATCCCTCGCTTAGTGTGTCATTCATCGTCCCGAGTTGTCGTCGACTATCTAGTTGGGTATAGGCGAAATCCGACCTATATCACTTGAGGTTGATCGAGGTTTTGGGATATTCCATCTTGTTCGTTCTTCCGTTCGGCGTCTTGATAGATCCTTCTGCATTACCGAGGATCGTATCACACCTACTCGACTAATATGTCCTCGATAATCCCCTTAGGGTAACGAATTAATCTATCAGCTAACTGTAGACACATGCGAGTAGGTTTTAATTCCCCTAATTCTAGTTGCTCAAAAATAGAGTAGGGCATTAAATTTATACCCGCACCTAGGTTGAGCATGCCTGTAGCTTCCTTTCCATTTCCCAAAGCAATCTTTATCACAAAGCTTCCTGGATCGCGCTACTTTGGTGGCAATTGATGCTGAAAAATAGCACTGGCAACCTCGGATACAATCACCTTCTCGTCATCAACAAACTTCCTCTTTTTCGATGCTAACTCCTTGAAGAATTTGACATATGCTTGATGCGTTTGAATAACATCAAGGAGGCAAGTTCACATTCACTTTAGAGAGCATCTTGTAGAACTCTAAGAACTACTGATCCTTCTTTTCACTTCTCAACCTGCTTGGAAAGGGAATTAGAGGTTGATACGGATTATCGGCTTTGTGAAGCCTCGGATGTCTCTTCTCTTCCTCCTCTGTGCTTTCCTTTTGCACTTCCTCAGTCACCTTAGTCAATTCGGTTTCCTCTAGTGGAATTTCCACTCTATTGTCAATCGTTTTTCCACTCCTGAGAACCGTGATTGCTTGTGCTTGTTCGGTGACTAAGCGGCTTCCCTTCGACCTTGTTGTGCTAATTCTCCAACGGTCCCAGCTAATTGTCCTACTTGAGTCTCTATCCTCTTCATTGATGCTTCCACAGACTCAAATCTCTGATGACTTACCTGGATAAAAGTATGTAGAGAATCTTCAAGTGTTGGCTTCCTCGGTGTACCCGGCTGTTGATGGGTTTGTGGAGGTGGCTCTGCAGCTTATTCTTCTTCTTTGGAACCGCTAACTTTTGAGTAGGTTCTTGTCTGAACTGAACTCCCTGACTAGATCTCCCTTGATTCTGACTCCAGGAGAAATTAGGATGATCTCTCCAGCCGGGATTGTATGAATTTGAAAAGGGATCGTATTTAGGCCTCGGTTGATATCTTTGCTGATTGTCTCTTTGGAACCCTTGTTGGAACCCTTGCATAGCATTAACTTGCACTCATATATGCCATCTCATTGACTCGTTGGCACATGTTGGCCCCGTGTCCCGCTTCACCACAAATACCACATGTCTCAATTGACATCACTTGTTGTTTATTGGAATTGAGGCGGGGTTGAACTGTTCACTCAATAGGTGAACTTGGCGAGTGAGCTCAGCCAATTCTTTGTGTCACTTCAAAGTTAGGCGTCACTTCATTTGCTGCAGCAGGCCTTTGTCATGCACTTCTCCTTTGCGAATTTACAGCTAATGTCTCCAAAATCTCGCTAACATCATCGGTAGTGTAATTACTAATGTCTCCTCCAGCCACATTATCGATCATATATTGGAAGTCCATTGTCAATCCATCATAGAAAAACTGATTGAGGAGCTCAGCTGGGTAATGGTGATGCAGGCATTGCTGCTGTAACGACTTGAAACGATCCCATGCCTCATGAAGAGGTTCTCCAGCAATCTACTTGAAAGTAGCTATCTTAGCTCTCAACTCTTGCGTTTTCTGGTTCGAGTAATATTTTCCCATGAATTTATCATAGATTGCTTGCCAACTCATCAATGAACCAGGTTGTAGAGATATCAACCACGTCTTGGCTCTATCCTTTAAGGTGCGAGGAAAACACCTCATTCTAAGAGTATCTTCTGTGAGCTCGTTCAACGAAAATGTGTGAACCATTACATAGAACTCCCGGATGAAGTTCAAAGCATCCTCGCTTGGCATCCCATAGAACAACGGTAAAAGGTTGAAGTGAATGGGCTTCAACTCATAGTTTCAGGCCGGATCCCCGAGTACTATGCATGACGTTGTCACCCCAATGACAGGTCGAGCAAAGTCACGCATCTGCTGGTTTCCTTCCTCGTTGACTCCTCCATTTGCTGCTGTTTGGTATGATTTTGTGATGATTCTTGGTATTGTTTTACATGTCATTTTCAGTGGCTTGTCCTACTTATGCTGCTGGTTCGATTAATAGTTATTGATTCGGACTTACTTTGGTCGTCTCGATGTTTTGTAGGAAAACGACAGAAAATAGGATGAATTGGATCTGCCAAGGATCAACTATAATGAAGAGCATCTCGACAGGAGTTCATAGGCGCAAACGGATCGCAATTCGGAGATCGGACGTGAGAGAACAGAGCGAAACGTCGAAGTCGCGCATGAGCGCCCGAGCGCCAACAGCCCAACGCCGCGCACGCCCGCGTGCCCATGCCTCGCACGACTCGGCCACCCAGTGTGCGCTCGCTCCGAGCGCATGTTCGTCAATTTCCCTCATGCGCTCACCTTCCGCGCCCCGCTCGCCCAGCGCCTCGCCCAGCGTCCGCCTCACCGCGCGCCTCGCTTTTCGTCCAGCGTTGGAGAAGCGGTGCCCGCTTTGCCGCCACGCCTTCCTCGTGTGCCTCGTCCAGCTCCGTGCTCGCGCGCATTCCCAAGCAAGACGCCCGTCTCGGCGCCAGTGCCCCAAACCGCGCCGCGAACGTCGCCCGACACACCGTCCGGTAGCGGGGATGCCACGGTTTCATCATCCTAGCGCCCACGCCCGGTAGCGATGCACTCAGCGCGTTCCGCCCAGCAGCGCATTCAAGCGCTGTTCTACATCTCCCTCACGCGCTCAACTTCAGCGGGCGTTCTCGTGTGAGATAGAATCATTTTCCATCTGGCGTTCACTTTGAACCATCGTTCATATTCAAGTCAGAATGTATTCTGAGCGTGCGCTCACCTTAAACACCGGCTCAACTTCATTTTAAAATATATATACGCGATATAGGTCAAAACGCGGTCCGTCCTCAGTTTTTCTTTTCACGAGCTGCGGCGCTGAGCCACTGTTCTTCAACCATGGATTCTTCAGAGTTCTTCAACAGATCGACACAACAGATAATTATTAGCTTTAATTCCTGTTTTTAGTTCATTGAATGATTTAGTTTATTAATTTAAGCTTTGGATTATCAGTTCTTGTGGAATTAATTTCATAGTTTATTGTTTGATGGTTTATGTTGAATTCAATTCCATAGTGACAGTGGATTGTTTTCTTGTTCCGTTGATTTACATTGCTATGATTTCTTGCTTTCGATTATTTCAAGTTCTTGTTGGATGATTGATAGTTATAGTTTATGTGCAATTAGATTTAGATTAGGGATTGACAAACCCTATGAATAATAGAATTGCATATGCTTTTATTACAGCTTTTGATTTATCGCTTTAAGTAGTTCAACTAGGGATTGACAACCCCGGTTTAGATTTATTGCTTTATTAGTTTAGCTCGGGATTGACAACCCCTAGCTTAGGATGCTGTTTAATTTTTCGTATTTCAATTCCAGTATGATCAAAAACCCTCGTTGATGTTAGAATGTTTAGGATTTAATTGCTTTCTGTGCACGACAAGAACAATAGCCTTGTTAAGTTTTCCTTGAGAGACGACTCGTGTTAACTTATCACGCTACGATTACCTCGTATGATTGCGAGTAATTTGAGTGTGTTTTTAGCTCGATCAATTTTGGCGCCGTTCTTGAAAACTTTAGGCATATTGTTTGTGTTGTTTATTTTCCATGTTTCTTTTGTTATTTTGTTATTTTCTCCCCGATTGCGTGTGATCTTGTTTTTGTTGTTGGTGTGCATAATGCGGGGTTACCAAAGAATATGAGTATGGTCAGCGGTGGGGGAGGAAAGTTCGTCGTTTGGGCAAATTCTTCTTATGAAGAAGGGCCGATTCGACCGATCGAGGATATCCGTCGGGCATGAGTAGCAAACCTATGATCCTATTGGGACCAACCACCTCATCCGGTGTATGAAGATCAAGCCTACAATCCATCTTTGGGAGCAACCACCTCCGCGCAATATTCATACTCGGAGCAACCACCTCCACCTCAATATTCATACCCAGCGGCAAAGAAGACCCCTCGGCCAGTTCGAATGGTGGGAACCACAACCCGACCCGGAATATTGGAATCCACAACCTGGTTATGAATGGTGTGATCCACAGCAGCCACAGCCTCCACAAAGAATAATTAGTACGACCCGCAGCAGGAGTTTTATTCACCACCACACGCATCACCACCTCAACGGTCATCATTTGAGGATTCGTTCACCCCATGAATGGATATGTTACTTAACAAAATGGATGCTACAAACACCGCATCTCAGCGTTTGGAGACGCAAGCGGGGCATGTTAACAGCCTGCTTAAAGAGTTGTTGCAGCAATGGAGGGAACCTCCAATCCAATCCGATCAGGTCCAGGCGGTCACTGTTCTAGAAAGTGATCCAATTATTGAGAATTGGGTGGAAGAGACACCAGAAGAGCCGTTGCAGCCACATGAGGTGGAAAAGGAGAAAGTGACTGAAGTCATGCCTCTCCCACACCAACCAGATCAGACTCAGATGGTCACTTTTCTTGAAAGTGACCCAATTGTTGAGAATGGGGTGGGAGAGACTCCTGATGAGCTGCTGCAACTAGAGGAGGTGGAAAACGAGGAAGAGTGGACAAATGAAGTTAATAGCATGCCAACGCCCACTCTGGAGGTGATAGAACTACCCAAGCATGTGGAGGAGGATGAAGAGAGGATGGAGAAAGAGTGGGCATTTGAAGATACTTGAATGCCAAAGCCCGCTCTGGAAGTGAAAGAGCTGCCTCAACAAGCGAAGTACGTGTTCCCAGAGGAGGACAAAGTAAGGACAAAGGTTGAGGTAACTTCTATAATTTGTCAACATCCTAATTTACCAAAGTATTGTGCTATAGGAGTTGAAGTTATTTATTTTACTTTGGAAAATAGGATGTTCGATTTGAGCTTAACTGATTTACTATCTGCGTCCTTTACTGTCCTCTATGATTATATGGTTCATACTGATGCTTTCGCCGAGATGGTATTCCTGCAGGTGAAGGACTATGGATAGTCCGTTGTTTACCGGAACACGTCGTGCTCACGACGTTAAATTGAGTACTACGTGGGAGTTTACCCACGGATTTTTATTCTTTTCCTTTCTTTCTTTTTGTTTGTTTTCTGTTTTCTTTGATCTATCTGTTTTCTCTATGTTAGTGTTGCTCGAGTGGGACTTCGTCAGCGGTGAGGTGAAACCTTGATATTCAGATTCGCCGCACGCTCACATTCCAACCCCTTGCTGCCATATTTTATCGGGGAAGCCTCCTCCTCTATCGGCTATTTTATGTTATTTATGTTTTGAGCAGGGGACGATTCGAATTAAAATAATGGGGAGAGAGTATTTTGGTTTTGTGGGTGTGATATATATATTTTGTATGCTTAGTTATGCCGTATGCTTATTTTGATTGTTTGGACTTGAGTTTGTGTCTATCACGAATAAGTTAGGATTTTGATTTGTCTGTTGAACTACTGTGGTATTGATCGGACCTTGATGTATTTCTCGTTTATTTTGATGTCATGTGATTAAAGTGCAATGTGAATTGACGGGGTTGTGTGAATTGATTTTAAATCGGTGGTTATTGACGTGATTTGTCCGGCTAATGCTAGGGGTAGTGTTAACAGTTTGGTTACCTATATACTCGTTTCAAAAAAAAAAAAAAGAAAAGAAAATATGTGAAAAAAGAAAATAAGGAGAATTAAAACTCCAATGTTGTTGAGATTGTATAAATGGAGGATGAGATTCTGTCCCTCTTTCTCGTAAATGGAGAAATGGACATGGGAAACCACGTTAGGAGACTCGAGTTCATCGAGACTTCACCTTTCGAACATTGTTCCAAAATTTGTTTATACTTTCTTTGCGTTCTCAAAAGAAACTTGTTGCTAAAGGTAACCATTTTAGTTAATTCACCTCTAGCGGAGAGTTGGGTCTGAGCAAAAATAACTTACTTGTTTATTTGATATTTTCGCAATCTTAGATTTGTTTCACATTAACTTTGATTATGTATTCATCATGTTTGGGGGAATTGCAAAAAGAGGTTTGATTGATTGGATTAAGGGTTAAGTTGCATGAGTTATTCTTCTACTCTTATTAGTATAGACTTTGCTTGAGGACAAGCAAATGGATAAGTGTGGGGGAGTTGTTTGGTATGATTTTGTGATGATTCTTGGTATTGTTTTACATGTCATTTTCGGTGGTTTGTCCTATTTATCTTCTTGGTTTGATTAATAGTTATTGATTCGGACTTACTTGACCGTCTCGATGTTTTGTAGGAAAATGGCATAAAATAGGATGAATTGGATCTGCCAAGGATCAAGTATAATGAAAACATCTCGACAGGAGTTCATAGGCACAAGCGGATCGTAATTCGGAGATCGGACGCGAGAGAGCGGGCGAGCGTCGAAATCGCGCCTGGCGCCCGAGTGCTGCGCCAGCAACCCAACGCCCGCGCATGCCCGCGCCTTGTGCCTCGCGGCGACTCGGCCACCCAGCGCTCGCTCGGGCGCGCGTCGTCAATTCCCTCGCCTCGCGCTCACCTTCCGCGCCCCCGCCTCCGCGTCCACTTCGCGCCTCGCTTTCCGTCCGGCGTTGGAAGCGGCGCCGCCGCCACGCCACGCCACGCCTTCCTCACGTGCCTCGTCCGGCTCCGTGCTCGCGCGCATTCCCGTGAAGCGGCATGCCCGTCGGGCGCTGTGCCCCAAACCGCGCTGCGACGTCGCCCGCCGCACCGTTCGGTAGCGGGGATGCCGCGCCGGTTTCATCCTAAGCGCCCACGCCCGGTAGCGTGATGAACCTCCGCGTAGCGTTCGAGCCAGTAGCGCATTCAGCGCGTTCTATATCTCCCGGCGCTCAACTTCAGGGCGTTCTCGTGTGAGACAGAATCATTTCCATCCGGCGTTCACTTTGAACCAGCGTTCATATTCAAGTCAGAATGTATTCTGAGCGTGCGCTCACCTTAAACGCCGGCTCAACTTCATTTTAATATATATATACGCGTTTTAGGTCAAAACGCGGTCCGTCCTCAGTTTTTCTTTTCACGAGCCGCGGCGCTGAGCCACTGTTCTTCAACCATGGATTCTTCAGAGTTCTTCAACAGATCGACACAACAGATAATTATTAGCTTTAATTCCTGTTTTTAGTTCATCGAATGATTTAGTTTATTAATTTAAGCTTTGGATTATCAGTTCTTGTGGAATCAATTTCATAGTTTATTGTTTGATGGTTTATGTTGAATTCAATTCCATAGTAATGATGGATTGTTTTCTTGTTCCGTTGATTTATATTGCTATGATTTCTTGCTTTCGATTATTTCAAGTTCTTGTTGGATGATTGATAGTTATAGTTTATGTGCAATTAGATTTAGATTAGGGATTGACAAACCCTATCAATAATAGAATTGCATATGCTTTTATTTACCGCTTTTGATTTATCGCTTTCGTAGTTCAACTAGGGATTGACAACCCCTGGTTTAGATTTATTGCTTTATTAGTTTAGCTCGGGATTGACAACCCCTAGCTTAGGATGCTGTTTAATTTTCCGTATTTCAATTCCAGTATGATCAAAAACCCTCGTTGATGTTAGAATGTTTAGGATTTAATTTCTTTCTGTGCACGACATGAACAATAGCCCTGTTAAGTTTTCCTTGAGAGACGACTCTGTTAACTTATCACGCTACGATTACCTCGTACGATTGCGAGTAATTTGAGTGTGTTTTTAGCTCGATCAGCTGCCATTTCTGCTGGCACGGATTCCTTACTTGGAGATCTACCCTCCAAATTTTCGTACTCAACTGTCACTGAACTCGTCTCACTTTCAGACAAGCTTTCTTATTCCGAATTCGAAAGATTAAAATCTCTCACCCTGTGAATGTTGTCGAATACCGGTGCCAATTTTCTTTTAAGACTTCGATGACCTAGCATACACAAACACAAGACAAGAAAATGGATTACACTCACCTGTGGGAAGAAAATAACCAAACAAAAATAAAATAAAGAAAAATAGAAGATAAGGAGGGGAAAATAACACAATAAAAAATGCCTAAAGCCTTCCCCGACAACGACGCCAAAATTTGTTTTGACCAAATTGTTCTACTAAGTCGCTCGCAATAGTACGAGGTCCCTATAGGGTGGTAAGGTCGACCCGAGTCTAATCTCTCGAGGAAGACTTAACAGGGCTTATGTTGTATTACGATAAAAATGGTAAATCTAAATCCTAAACTTGAATGGGGGATACTTAACTAAAACTGACAGGAAATTAAATCACGCAAACGATTCAAACAAATGTTCAAAGCAGTTCAAAAGCAACAGGAATAATTCAAGATTGTGAGAAAGACTAGGGTATTAGGGTTCTTCGCCTTGATTAATTGATTTATGCTTGCTTAAGAAATCTACCTACTCATGCAATCCTCAAACCTTAATCCAAACACTCGACTTTCGTTCCGTGGTTTAAACCTAGGTTATAAAATTTCACAAACACATAAACTATTAGAGTACCCGTTTCCGGTAACATCTAATCCAATTGATTCCTATGATGCAACGTATATATCTCTCGATAATACACGAAACATAAACAATTAAATGGTGATCAATCACTTAAAAGTAAACCCTAAGATTCAATTGATATACTCAATCAAAACAAATAAACAATCAATCAATTTGAATCACCCAACCCTAGAAGAAGATTAGTTCATGCTCATCTCACGGATCAAACAATTGAAATCAATAGAAATCATTATTCAATAATTCAACGGAAGAAAAAGAGAATAACAATTCTTACAATCGCAAAAGTCGTTAATGAATTTCTTCAATCAAAATTCTTGAATCACAATCACAAGAGAAATACTTGAAAAACAATGGAAGGAAAATCGTTTCGTGGAGGAGCCGCTCGAATAAAATAAAACTGAAGAATGAATAATAATAACTAGGGTTTTTTCAGCGTTTAAGTTATATATATAGCGCCCGAAATTCCTCGCCCAGCGTCGGACGCAAGCCCAGCTCCAGACGGGTGTCCTTCAAAGTAAGGTGAAATCATGGTCACCAGTGCGGACGCGCTTCGCGAAAAAAAGCACTCACGGACGACAACGATTCTCCTGACAACTTCACTCAAGCCCAAGACCGTACGAGCCCACGGACGCGGGCGGTCGTTCTGACAACTTCACTTAGGCACCCAGCGCCGGACACAAGCCAGCGCCGGACGCGGGTGCTCTCTGGACAACTTCACTTGGGCATCCAGCGTCGGACGCAAGCCAACGCCGGACGCGGGCGCTCTCTAGACCACTTCATTTCGGCCGACGTCGGCTCCAGCGCGGGGACGCAATCAAGCACCGGACGCTGGCCTTCTCGAGTGCACCACGACGGCCTAGACGCACCGCCATGGCTACGCCCGAGTCCGGCGCTTGGGTGCGTTTATATGCTCAAATGTTAAACGAGATCATTCCCTACACAAAGCAAAACGAACATGATTCCAATCAAACATATTCAGTACTAAACGAATAGGAACCAAATCGTTTAAAACAAACAAAGAAAAACATAACAAAAACATGCAAAACAGTTATATATGCTTATTTTGAGTTATTTACTCTGATATTTCAAAAATAAAACATGTGCGCCGTGAAAATGTTTTAACGAAGTTATTACTGTTCTCTGCTCTGAGATGTGGTTCTATTGTGATTGTGCACGGATCTTTATTCGGTGGGTTGATCACTATCTTGAGTATTGATCGTAAGGGGATAGACCCCGAACACGTAGTTATGGTTCTGAGGGGGATAGAACCCAAAAGTCCACATGGAAATGATAATGAAGTGGTTATGATTACGAAAGGATGACCACAAGTCCCCACCGGTTTAGCCGCGAGGATCGTTAGGGTGTGGTGGCTAGATATGTTCCGGTTCGAGATATTGTGGGTTGACTGGATATATTCCGGGCCGAGATATTATGGGCTGGCTGGATATGTTCCGGGCCAAGATGTGATGGGCTGGCAGGATACGTTTCCAGCCGTGGTTCTATGATGAGAGTAACAGTAATAACGGATCAGGTATCGAAAAAGGAAAATCTATTTTTGCTTACTTAGAAGTGGGTTTACGTTTTAAAACCTTCTAAGGTAAGTGCCCTGAACACGGTATCATGGATTTTTATGATAAAACCCGGTGAGTGCGCTAGTACTTACCCCAAAATCTTTTAAATGTTTTTCACGGATGGAGGAGGGTCAAGCGGCGTCTTTGAGGGTTGGCTGCGGTTTCTTTCATGCCTTTACGCTTCGCGATTACGTGTTATATTTATATATTCGATGTTGATGTATTCTTGTCCCTTTGTTTTGCTCTACGAATGGGAACAAGATTTGCTATGATGTTATTATGCTATGAGTCTCAATAAGAGCATGCTATGTGGTTGACCGGTCTAGTCAATGAGGATGTAATGTTATTTTGTTTTCTTGTATTACTAGTATCTAATCAAGATCACGTTCATTGAAGTTATGTTTTCGATATAATTACATTGGTGGATTGTTTGCTCACCCTCCATTTCGGGATATGTCCTTGTTATAGAAGAATCTTTGCGATTTTCCGGTCGTATCTTCTTATTATGTATGCTTTATGGATCCCACTTTCCCCGCTTCTTAACCCCCATCCCTAATCATACCCGACATCCGTGCATTTCCTCGGGGTTGGGCCGTGACAACAGTAACAGCGGTTTTCCTAGCGTTGGGTATCTTAAGTTATCTAATACCAGCTTGGTATCAGAGCAATGTTCTTGGCACTTAGTTCTCGTAGCTATTTGATATCAAGGCAGTTCATTTGCTTTATATCCTGTACATTCTTGAACTTGAGTGTTTAGAACTTGTTCTTCTAAACTATTTATCAGGTACAGACTACCCTCAACTCACCGTTAGGCCGCCTCCTTTAAATAGTGGATGTGGTATGTGTTTATTTGTTGATGCTTTATGTGGTTATGTGAGCTTGATGTGATCTTGGTTTCATGTGTTCTGGCATGGTAAGAGTTTACGTGATGTAAACATGATGTGGATGTTGAGGTGATGTGGATATGGATGTGGTATGGTTGGATGTTGATGTGGATGTGGAAGTGATTTGTCGATGGGACGGAAGGGCCTGTGTGGCTAAAAATAATTGATATGATATGATGTGATGTGATGTGATATGATCACGGATGGATGATATGAATCTACGTGTTTACATATAAATATGTTGTTGGTTGAAAATGTTGTTTATTTTGATAAACAAGTGCTTGTAAGTGAATCTCAGATTTGCTTGCGAGATTATTGTTATGAATATCCATATCGATGTTGAAATGTGTTGAAAGTAAACATGCGTCTGAGACATGGTTACCCAGATGACTGGGGCAGAAAAGAAAACGTGAATATTTGTCGTTGTTTTATGATGAACTAACATGTAGGTTTATGGATATTCAGTGGCCCAGACAACATTGGTTCAGATCTCACAGGATGGATGAGCAGATCCGTAAGTTCAGAGAATGTACCAGAAATGTCCACGAGCCATTGGGAGTGCTTTTGGGAAGATTTGTTGGATTGTGGAGAAAGATTCAAGACAGTGGGAAAGTATCTGAGTACGAGGCTTATTATCGGATGACAGAGAGGCTACCGACGGGTTGGCAGCCATGGGTAAGAAGGCCAGGGTACGTGATGTTCCGTCGGGATCCTATTACCAGGCCTCTCACTCTGGATTTCACTGAGTTCGCTGCTCGAGTGTGGAGACAGTGGACCGATCACCGGGGCATACCTTCTGAGGTAGATGTGGTCGTGGGCATCCTCGAGGACCGATCTAGATAGATGACATGGATGATATTCTTGAGGAGCCATTGGGAGAGCAGCCATCGCTTAGAAGATCGTCAGTGCATCAGGATACGCCGATCACTACCCCTCCATCTATGACCTTCACTTTCCGAAGGACCCGGAATGATTTTGAAGCAAGACCCTCCAGGTGAAGGAGATGATCCATCCATCTGTGGCGCAGAAGAGGCTCGGGATAAGAGTTACTGATGCCACCGCGATGTCAGGTTGGCCACTCGGGAATGAGATTACGAGGAGAAAGACCCGAAAGAGGATGAGGAGGATAGTGAGGATTCAGAGGATCTGGTAATCCGGATAGTGGATGACTCGGATGGTCGAGCATATAGAGAAAGGGCAAGCACCGGAGGCTGGAACCCGAGGCAGTATTCACCGAGACCCGGCAATCGAGCACATCTTGGGTGGGATCATACACACGAGAGCTTGCTACCATGCGGGATCACTTTACCGGGGCAAATTTCCAGTCAGAACACTAATAGGAAGGAGAGAGATGATGAGGAAGGCAAAATGGAGCGAATGATGGGAGCGGGGACGGTGAGGCGGACATGGAGGACGAGATCTAGGTGGTCGGTGTGTACATTACTTGATCGCAGAGTCTACTTTCGCACGGAGGCAGGCGACATCTTTTAGCGATAACCGAGTCGATTCTTTGCTCATATCGACCTTTTGGTCGACATACCTATGATCATGTATTTTGACAGTCCTTCACGGACACTTGGATAATTCTGATACTAACGCTGTCTATGACAAGATGTTTATGTTTTAATGCTTATATGTGGTATAAGCTATGATGTGATGATGTATGATGATGTAATATGAGATGCATAACGATTGTGTGTTGACATGATTGCATGGATATATGTGATCATGATATGTGACATATGTGATGATAAGTGATTATGCGTAATGATATATGTTATGCGATGGGACCTGGTTATCTATGCGAACGTGATTCTAATGTTTCAACGTCGGTAAAGAATGTCGAGAACAAGGAATCAGAGGAACAATAACGTGGAAGAAATCCGAGAACCACCCTTGTTTCAGCGGCATGCGATCGAGAGTTTTCGCAGGCAGAATCCCCCTACATTCGACGGTCTCGGCGAACCGATTGATGTTGAGAACTAGATACGATCCACCGAAAGGATCTTCGAATACATCGACTGCGAAGAAGTAGAAAAGCTGAATTGCGTGATCTTTCAGCTAACCGATGAGGCTGATTTCTTATGGGAATCCGTGAGAAGGACCCTAACACTAGGACAGTGGGAAATGTATACGTGGGAAGATTTCATGGAAGAACTCATGGAAAAGTACATGCCTGACGTTTACATGCAGAGAAGGCAAAACGAGTTTTGGAATCTTTGTCAAGGAAGAAGGACGGTTGCTGAGTACGATCGCTCGTTCAATCGTCTGTCGCGTTACGCTATGCACCTGGTCGGCACAGAGGCTGCCAGGGTAGACTGGTTCAGGAGAGGACTCCGACCAGAGATCAGAATTTTGCTCGTCAGTCAGGGAGGTCTGACGTATGCACAGTTCTTGAACTGGGCCTTAAACATTGAGTCAATGTTTCCCCAAGAGAGAACGATGCTACCCGGACAGCCAGCTAACGGAGGAAGAGGCAAGAGGAAATAGGAAGATCGAGGGATAGGCAATCAGGTGTTCCAGGAGAACCAGAGCGGTCCAGTGATTCCGAGGAATCTGGGTATTCAGAAAAGAGAAATGCAACCTTGGGGAAGGAATTTCCAACCCATGCGGCAGTAGGGGCAAGGTGCGGAAAAGCCTTGGTGCCAGAAATGCCAGAGGAATCACTTGGGCGAGTGCAGGCAAGGTAACGTCGAGTGTTACCTTTGTAGGAAGTCTGGTCATTACGCTCGAGATTGCCCATCGATAGGAGGACCAACGATGTCACGGCCCAACTACTTAATCAGTTAATTAGGCGTGACTTGGGGTTAAGAAAAATTCGATAATCGAAGACGACAACGGTGATCAAATTTATCTCAAAAAAAGATAGGATACGAACTTTCATCACAAATAAATCAACCGCTTATGGTCCAAAGAGGTAAAATGGAGTTGGACAAGGGATAATTCTAGGTTTACAACTACAATGAAGAATCGAACAAAGAAAACAACGGTTGAGAATGGATATCACAACGGAATAACCAACAAAGAATATAGGTTTCCAAGTATGCTTTGTCAACAATAAGGATTTTCAACGTTATAAAGTATGGATTGTCAATGATTCAATGACATCTTATTGATTTCAATAATAACATTTCCTAACCTTCTTGTAAATCCTTGATCACATAGGTATTTCAAAACATAAAAGCAGATAAAGGCCAAAGTTCGGCAACGGAAAGTGTGGCTGAGAATTATGTATGAAGACATAAATCTCGGGGCAATAAAACATGGCCATAACAATTTAACAACCTCAACATGATTCAACATTTATAGAAGCTCCTTTGCACAACATTCGATTCCAGCATCCTCTCAAGCTCAACCTGTATATTTAGAAACATATGCAGGGTGTGAGTACAAAATGCACTCAGTGGGTATACGCAAAAAACATAAAAACATTGCCCTTAGGGCTATATACTGACTTGCCATATCAATAAACTTATGTGGTTTTATTGAAATTACCTGCATAAGACTTCTCGAACTTGCTCATGCATGCTTATATCATTATATCATATGCATATGCATGTTTCATGACTGCATGCAACTTTCTCTTTTCCTTCCCATATCCACGTATTATGTCTGCGTGTTGAGAAGTAGGCCTCCTTCTCAAACACCTTAATATCACATACCCGAGTTGGTCCAGAAGGTTACCAACTACGGTCATACCCGACATCGATCATTTCTTTCTTTCTTTCTCGTGGATAGGTAGTGCATTATGCTTATGCTCATGCTTAAAACTTTGGCAAGTCAATCAACTTCGAAACTTTGCAATTTAATGCATTTCATATCATTTCATCTTCCATGCAAAAGCATATCATATCATTTGAAAATATATAAAAGCATAAGCATATCATTATAGAAAATATGTTTATACCCACCTGGCTATAGTCACTCGGGACTGTACCTACTGTCTTTCATTTCTTTCTTCTTCTTCTTCTTCTTCTTCTTCTTCTTCTTCTTCTTCTTCTTCTTCTTCTTCTTCTTCTTCTTCTTCTTCTTCTTCTTCTTCTTCTTCTTCTTCTTCTTCTTCAATCACATATATCGGCATAAAAGCCTATCAAGAAGTTTAGTCAAATCCACGTATTGTCAGTAGAATGATAAGAGAATTGTATACAATTCTAGTTAGCACGGTTTGAGTTTTCTCTCTAGAAAAATTCTCCAACGAGTTTTCCTAGCACCGTGCGACCATCGTTTCCGGCGACCTCTATCGGGGGTTCTCCGGCCATCGTCTACAAGCTTTTCCACCGTGCTCCTTCTCGTCTCATCGTTGCTTACGTTTACACCGTTTGGTTGTTGGAATTGACGTCTATTGCCGAATTTGAAGTGAGTGGCCGACGCTACTACTCGACAACTTCCAGGCTGCTGCTCCGACCTTCGACGAGAGTCATAGCCAAGATCCACCGTCGTACAAGTGTTTGCCGTTTGCGTTTGGGTAGTGGGCATTCATCCTCACCGGCAATCAACTCCACCGTGCGTAAGTTCCACCGCCACACACTTTGACCGTGCTCTTCATTGCTATCCATTATTCTGGACGTCAAACGAGTTCAAACCTACCGTGGATAACCACCTTGTTGAATGACCGAAATTTGGAAGATTTACACTTGGCGAATTTGACCAAGAACAAGCCACGACCACCGTCCGTCCACCGTCCTCCATCATTGACAAGCGTAGCGGGTTAGCCACACAAGGAACCTTCCTTGTGTGGAGGTTGCCCTAACTTTCCATATTATTGTTTTAGTAACTTTCCATGCATGCATGTATTTATGTTTGGTAATAATACCTTATTAAATAATCATTCCATATTGCATGCGTGTGGATTTTGGAAAGTATACCATGCTGCAATTTATTTCCTTTGTGCATGCGAATTAAGTTGGTAGCTATATTCTTGCCTTATCTAAATTGTCGCCTGCCATTTTGAGAACCACCGTGTGTTTGGTAGCTTTCCATTTTGCAATCTATTTGACTTGGAAACTATATTATTGCCATAGTTGTTTGTCTTTTACCTTATTTGGATATTAGCCGTTGTTGTTGGTATTGGGCCATTGGGCCATGGGGTACTGGACATTTCTACTAACAAGAGGAACAAATCAAGGCCAACTTAATGGGCCCTTTATACGTGGTTTGGGTCGGCGTTTGAGCGCCGAGCCCATTAGTGATGAGGGGGATCGGGCCAAAATCATGCGAGCCCATGTGCTTGGACGAACACCATCTGCCGATCTAATCGAACCAGGCGTCCGAGGTGATACCGCTGTACCATTGTCGGCAACGAGCCCACCTACACCCGAGCTCGTGCCGAGCAGGCTTTGTTAGATGATGCAGATCAGCCCTCGGCACACCCAACAAGTGTGGCCGAGGATTTCCCACCTCTGCCGAGACTATCACGAGCGCATCCACCTGCCGAGCCACATCGACCACTGCTGGCTTACGCGCCAAAATGCTCCACCTCGCGTCCAGATCGAAGTACAACACCCGCGAGATGCATCACCTCGGCAAATCACGAAGGGTCAACGCCCACCAGCCGATATGCAACGCCTAAATGCCGAAGTGCCGAACACCCCCGACGTGGACCAACAGCCTTCGGCCGAGGACCACGTCACTCTGCCGAGCGAGCCGACAGCCAATGCACAACCGGTATCCGATGAGTCTCGGCCAGCTGCTATGTGGGAGGAAATATAAGATGGTCCTCGCGAGCCCGACGAGAGCAATAATCAAGCACAAGACCCTTCACCTGTTGGATTTGTATACTGAAAGCAGTTTGGTTGAGCTTGTATACAATGTTTCCTGTTACCACTATTACAATCTCCTATCTCGATTTGAATACTTGATTGCATATATCGTGTCCCCTTATCTCATATATAGTTAGATCATACGATTGTGTAGAAGATCACGTAAGTCCGTATGATTGGTCAAGCTTAATGAGATATAAAAGTTTCCTGGTGAGGGCGACTTAAGGACGAGTTGTCGGTTTGAGCCGCGGTATAGATAAGAAGTGACTTGACTTAGTTGCTTGTCTATGCTTTGTGCGTCTCGACGTATTGAAGGATCACGATGAGATGAGTTCTTCTTCCGACCGTCGTGAAGAACCAAGATCTCGGTGACTTACGATAATCTAAACCTCGATAAGGTATTAGGTGAGTATGAGTTGCCGACCATCACTTTGACTTGTTATGAGTGAGGGTTATATGTTCTAACCCAATTCTCCGCATCTTGGGTGGTGGCGATCTTATATGTCACGCTAGTTATCTCGTGACGAAATGGCGTATCCGTTTAGGATGATGGCGTCCCTTAAGGAGCTCAAAGGTTTATTGTACTAAACCGCGAGGTTGAGTTAGCTCAAGTACAATAATAAGGTTGAGTGGTACTACTTAAGAAATAAGGATATTAATCGTTTAAGCGGTGATTGCTAGAAATGATTAATGGACGTTCGATATCTTAAATACGGGATTCGTAATGTCTAAGTGCAAGCAGGCTCAACCCGGTAATAAAGGGTAAGTCAACATTCTTTCTCTAGTGGCATGATCGAATGTTTATAAATTAATTTATGTTATGGGCTGGGCTGAACATAAGATAATTAATTTATTTGAGGCCCATCTTTATTCCTTGCATTTGATCCCTGGGCTGGCCCATCCAGGCCCGAAGCTTAGCAAGAAAATCGGCGCCCCCTATCATGCTCTCTAAGGCAAGATTTTATTCTCTTTATCCCACAAGGATATAATTATATTTATGGTATATGCATAGATCCTTTCCATATAAGATTATGGTAATAATCTTGAGAGTATGGAAATAATCCTAAGAGTATGGAAATAATCCTAAGAGTATGGAAATAATCCTAAGAGTATGGTAATATTCCATATAGGATTATGGTATTATTCCATATAGGATTATGGTAACATTCCATATAGGATTAAGGTAGTGCATTATAAATATAAGGTATGAGATAAAGTCTATAGGAATGCTCATTAATCCTATCATCATTCTAGAAAATCACAAGCATTGTGTGAGGAATTTTAGAGCCTCTTGAGAGCATTGGGTGATTTTCGAAGCATTCTCCATAGATCGTCCCGCTCGGCGTTGGAGATTGGGCGAACCGGATACGGTCGTAAGGTCAAAGCACGAGTCCGATCCGTCCGATCCGTTCGATCCGTTCATCCTGTTCGATCCACCGGCGGATCCAAAGTAAACACGTGAAAACCCCTACGTGTTGCACTTTAATTATATAGACGCATGCTGGGTTTATAATCGATGTATGGTGAATTAAACACCCAAGATGGATCCTCGGGCGAGGGTTAACATCGTTTTCCCTACACTTGGTATCGAGCACAGGGATCGAGAATCTTGGCTCTGTTGGATTAATTCACGTTTGATTATTACGTGCGTTATTATAATTGTGGATTTGTGCGTTCATCGTGGCTTTCGTTTGTTTTGTTGGTTTTGTTTTACACCACGAGAAAATCCGTGGTTAGATTAGATTTTATTATGTAAGTCTTATCGTAAAGAAGAGCGAAGACGAGCGAGCGAAGAACGAAACGACGGGAAAAACAGGTAGCTCGGCAGTCTTCTGGGTGGTTTCTCGCGAGTGAGTCTCGCGGTCGCTATAGGCGATCGCGAGGGCTGCGGGCGACGGGGAGCGCGCGTTCTCGCGCGAGATCCCTGGCGCTTAGCATGCGAACTTCATGGTCATGAGATTACCCGCGAGGCAGCGGCGTGCGAACTAGCGAAGCGGCAGGCGCGTTGTCGCGCGAAACCCGCGCTTGGCGGCGACCTGCGATCGCGGGTTTGGCCGCTGGGCGGCGATGTCTCGAGGCGAGGCGTTCGCGCTTGGGCGTGGCCGTGCAGCGTGCTCGATGGGTCGCGGTCGCGTTAGCGACAGCGAGGCAGCCCGCGAGGGGCGCGGCAGCGGCGCGCGGGCGGGCGGCGGCGGGCTTTGCCTAGCGGCCCAGCACTCTTTGGGCCGACCGGCCTGCACCCGTTTTCGATTCCGGCCCGTGCGCACGCGAGGCCCAGTGTTGAATCGGTCCGTGCCCGGTGCACGCGAGGCCCGTTTTAAGTTTAAATCTCGTACTTTGTAAATCTATGTAATAGATTAGATTTAATTGTGCGGGTTTCACGATTGGGCGCGATGAGCGTTTTATTTTATTTTTATCGTTCATATGCATGTCGTGGATGTTTAAATTATGCGAGAGCATGCTATGTATGTTTAAATTACGTTGACAAACCTTTAAGTGTTTTACATAATTGGATGCGCATAGTAAGCATGCTAGGTTTATCGCGTTTATCAAGCATATTTTAGAATTTCATGAGCATGTTTTACATGTTGAGTTCTATAGAAAAGCATGCTAGATTACGTGATGCATGGACAAACCTTTTGAATAAAAAGACTAAGCAAGCAACCCGACAAATTAATTTTCAAATTAAAATGTCAAGACCTCCACTTTTTGATCTCTAAACAAAGTGAGGCAGCGCGTGAGTGGCGATCACACGCGTGGCTTGCTTGCTCTTGTTTATCATAAGTTTGTTAGATGAGATTTCTAAATAAAACTTTTAAATCTATTGAGAGTGGGAGTTTCATGTGTGGCGATCCACACGCGTTAGCTTGCATGTGCGATTTCATAAGTTCTCTAGTGATAGATATAAAATGAGATAACAAAAAATTTGAATTGGAAGCGGTATGGTCCGAGTGAGTATACCAATTCTAAGAATTCATCTTCTTTGTTAAAATTGTGGTCGATGTTGAGACATCACCTCAAGTACAACTTCCATGAAGTCCTTCTTGTGATAGTGATGTGGTCTAGTAAGGTCAATCATTAATTTCATTTGTCATAAGGATAAGTTGACATGGATTGAAATTAAGCGACTAAAAGGTATATTTTAGTGCAGTGGGGGTTCGTGTGGCGATCCACACGCGTGGCTTGCATGTGGGATTCCTTGGGCGATTGGAGGTTTCAATTAATATTGTTTTATCAAAGGTTACAATATTATTATTACGAATTATTTGCGATCGTATGCTTATGTGTTTTACATTATCGTTTCGGATATGTCTCTTCGCCCGATTATCAATATGCTCGCACAAAATCCGTTATCCGGTCCAAATTTTATCGAGTGGAAGCGAAACATGGAATATGTTCTTATCATTTGAAGAACACATGTTTGTTCTCCTACTCCTAAACCGATGCCCTCTGGCGCGTCGACTAATGAGCGGTAGTCGTCGAGACTTTGGAATAAGTCGAACAATATGGCTAAATGCTATATGATGACTACGATGTCCAAAGGCTTTGCAGTGCTGACATCGATCGATAGCGACGCGATGATATTTGGTCAAGTCTCGAGTAAGTTTGGGCGATCGGATCAGACGATCGACTTCCACACAATGAGAGAAATCTTGGCGTGTAGATGGAAGAAGGAAGTTCGGTCCATGAACATGTCTCCCATGACTCGTCTCATGGATAGTCTTGATCGGTTGGGAGGAGGTATTGGCCAAGCCAAGGTCGATATCATCCTCAATACCTTCTTGAGTCTTTTGAGAACTTTCGGCGTGAATGCGATCATGAGCAAGACCGAGTTTACACTTAGTCGGTTGCTTAATGATCTACGTTCTGCGGAAGGAGTTATGGGAAAAGAGCATGCTCTTGCTAGCACATCTAAGGGCCCAAAATTTCCGTTCAAAATGGAAATAGAAAAGGTGCGAAAGGTGGTAAAGGCAAGGGAAATAGTGGGAGTAATGGGAGCAAGAACATGGTTGCCACGGAGGCTTGAAGAAGCCAAAGGAGAAGGGCAAGTGCTTCAGTCTTGTGAGGCGGGCATTGGAAGGCCAGTGCCCTATGCTCGAGGCTCAAGTGCATGGTTTGCTTTAATGTGAAACATGTTTAGCGACTTGTTCTACCCATTCTTGGGTAGTAGATCTGGTATGGCCATCATGTTTGTTACACTTGCGGGGGTTCCTACGGACAAGGGCTGTTTGATGGCGAGATAACGATCTCCATGGGCAACAGCGAAAGTCGAGGCATTGCGATTGGAGATGTTCTTTATGTTTTGGGACAACAGTTTTAGTTTTGAAAGGCGTTTTATATGTGCGGATTTTCGGTAGGAACCTTGTTTCTGTTTGAGTTATTTACTCATGGATATTCATTATTTTTGATAGTGGTGTTTCTATCATGAGAAATGACGAGTTATCGTGTTGGCACCTTATATAATTAAGCTTTATACTATTTCGCAAAACATAATACCTATAACTATGTTGCATCTTCATCAAACCCTAAAAGAGAAAGTTTTCTTACATGAGATGACTCTACTTTTCTCTGGCATCTTAGATTAGGTCACGTCAATCTAAATAGGATCAGGCTAAGAATGGGCGTTGGGTAATCTCACAGTTACTCCGTTCCCAACTGCGAATCTGTATAGAAGGTAAGATGTCGACCGGACCCTTCAAAGCGAAGGGTTATAGAGCCGCGAAATGTTGGAGTTAGTCCATTCGGACTGTGGACGATGTCCACACAAGCTCGTGGAGAATGCGGTATTTTGTCACTTTCGTTGGCGATTACTCAAGGTGCGGATCGTTATACCTTTCATAAGTCTGAATGCTTTGAGAAATTCAAAGAGTTTAAGGCGGAAGTGGAGACGAAGCTAGGTAAAGTATCAAGTCATCTGCGGTCTCGATCGCGGTGGCGAATACCTCGACAACGAGTTTATGGACTATCTAGTGAAGTGTGGGATTACATCCCAGTAAGCCTTCACCGGGCACACCACAGCAAAATGGTGTGTCGAGGCGAGAAATAGGACTCTTTTGAAATGGTTAGATCTATGATGAGTTATGCTACATTGCCTATTTAGATTACGGGGTATGCCTTGAGACGGCGGCATACTTGCTAAATCTAGTACCGTCCAGTCGGTCGAAAAAGACCCTTTCGAGTTGTGGTTTGAGCGCAAGCCGGTTTAAGCCACATAAGGATATGGGCAGTCCGGCACATGTCTTTGAACAAGAAGGGCGACAAGTTGGAGGCTAGATCCGGCGCAAAGGCATTTTATTGGCTATCCTAGAGGAACGAAGGTGGTTTATTCTACGATCTAAGGATCGGGAAGGTCATTATTAGCACTAATGCTCGATTCTTAGAAGAGGACTACATGAAATATCATAAGTCCAAAGTTGAAATCATTCTTCAAGAATTAGAAGATGATCGTATTCCACCACCGATTAGGCGAAGGTGCGAGATGTCGAGTCTAGTGGGAGGATGGGCACGGATACTTCAAGAAATTGAAGTGGGTCGAGTTCCACCTGAGATACCGACCCGTACAAGTGGTACCTACATGACAAGTTGTGCAAGTTAGAGAACCACAAGTATCTGCCCCACCGTTGCCATTATGCTGTGAGAACCTCGTCAGTAGTGGGAGGTTGTTCGTCGACCCGGCGATTTATGTTCGTGGGTGAATCTTGGTTTAGTCCCAGTGACTAACATGCAATAATCAACCCATGGACATACAAGGAGGCAATACAAGATATTGATGCAAGATCATGGCACACCGCTATGGACTTAGAAATGGAGTCCATAACGACTATGGATGTATATGAAAGACACCTCTACCGGATGGCAAGGAAGCCGTAGGTAGTAAGTGGATATCTGAGAGGAAGAGATTCCGATGGAGAGGTTTCGACTTTTAAAGCCGGGCTTGTGGCGAAGGGCACACTCGGATTGAGGGCATCGATTTCGATGAGACCTTTTCGCCATGTAGCAATGCTCAAGTCCATGAATTCTTCTAGCCATAGCACCCACTTGAACTAGAGGTTTGGCAAATGGATGTTAAAACCGCTTTTCTAAGCAGTTACCTTGAGGAAGGTAGAGACATCTATATGCGACAACACGAAGGTTATGTGGTAAGGGTGAAGAGCATCTAGTATGGAAGCTTAAAGTCCATTTATGGACTTAGCGAACCTCCGATCATGGAACTTACGCTTTGACGAGGTGGTAAAGTCCTATGGATTTACCAGTTGCTAGCGAGAGTTGTGTGTATCGGTTAGATGTCAGCGGTGATGTGGTATTTCTTGCACTTTATGTAGATGACATCCTTCTAGTTGGCAACAACGTGAAAGCATTATCGAGCGTAAAGAGTTGGCTATCCGATCGGTTTCAAATGAAAGACTTAGGAGATGCAGCGCACATTCTTGGGATCAAGGTTTCCGAGATCGCAAGAAGAAAATGTTGAGCTTATCTCGGGCGTCTTACATTGATCTTGTGATTACTCGTTTTAGTATGCGAGACCGCCAAGAAAGGATTGCTACCTTCGGACATGGCGTTCCTTTATCTAAACGCAGTCACCTATGACCGCAAAGGAGATAGAGGAAATGAGACAAGTTCCTGCACGCTTGGCCGTGGGAAGTCTCATGTACGCAATGCTATGCACGAGGCCCGATATACGCTATGCGGTAGGCATAGTAGCTAGATATCGATCTAACCACGGACAAGCTCATTGAATTGCGATAAAGCATATACTCAAGTACACGAAAAGGACTCGAGATTATAAGCTGGTTTACCATGCGAGATAGTCTAATGCCTTTGGGTTATCTGAGACTCGGTTTCCAGTGACCGTGATGAAAAAGTCGACCTCGGGCTATGTGTTTACCTTGGGAGGTGGAGCCGTATCTGGCGGAGTGCAAAGCGGCGATGCGTTGCGGACTCTACCATGGAAGCGAATATGTAGCGGCTCGGAGGCTTCTAAGGAGGCTGTATGGTTCAAGAACTACCTCATGGATCTAGATGTGGTACTGGTTTGCCCAAGAGTATCATAGTTTCTTGTGATAACTTTCGGTGCGATGGCAAACTCGAAGGAACCACGGACCCACAAGCGACCAAACACATAGAGAAAGTACCATGTCATACGAGAAATCGTTAGGCGGTGACGTGCTGATTGAAAAGATTGATCTGACGGAAAATCTAGCGGATCCATTCACGAAGAGCTCTGCCGCAAAAGTCTACGATGGTCACGTTAGAGGACTTGGATTAAACTGATGGCACCCACTTAGAAAGGAAACTTTTGTATAAGTGGGAGAAGCAAAGTGATGGTTGTTTGTAATAGCTAGTAGAAAGACACATTGTATACTAAAAGTTTGCTTTAGTATAAGTGGGAGATTGTTGGTTTGTATCTTGAAAGCGGTTTGGTTGAGCTTGTATACAATGTTTCTGTTACCACTATTACAATCTCTATCGATTTGAATACTTGATTGCATATATCCGTGTCCCCTTATCTCATATATAAGTTAGATCATACGATTGTGTAGAAGATCACGTGTCCATATGATTGGTCAAGCTTAATGAGATATAAAAAGTTTCACACCGAGGCGACTTAAGGACGAGTTGTCGGTTTGCCGCAGTATAGATAAGAGTGACTTGACTTAGTTGCTTGTCTATCTTTGGTGCGTCTCGACGTATTGAAGGATCACGGTGAGATGAGTTCTTCTTCGACCGTCGTGAAGAACCAAGATCTCGGTGACTTACGATAATCTAAACCTCGATAAGGTATTAGGTGAGTATGAGTTCTTGACCATCACTTTGACTTGTTATGAGTGAGGTTATATGTTCTAACCCAAGATTCTCCGCATCTTGGGTGGTGGCGATCTTATATGTCACGCTAGTTATACATGTCGAGTAACCGTATCCGTTTAGGATGATGACGTCCCTTAAGGAGCTCAAAGGTTTATTGTACTAAACCTGCGCAGTTGAGTTAGCTCAAGTACAATAATAAGGTTGAGTGGTACTACTTAAGGAAATAAGGATATTAATCGTTTAGCGGTCATTGCTAGAAATGATTAATGGACGTTCGATATCTTAAATCTGAGGGATTCGTAATGTCTAAGTGCAAGCCCGACTCAACTTCGTAATAAAGGGTAAGTCAACATTCTTTCTCTAGTGGCATGATCGAATGTTTATAAATTAATTTATGTTCAGAAATTTGAACATAAGATAATTAATTTATTTGAGGCCCATCTTTATTCCTTGCATTTGATCCCTGGGCTGGCCCATCCAGGCCCGAAGCTTAGCAAGAAAATCGGCGCCCCTATCATGCTCTCTAAGGCAAGATTTTATTCTCTTTATCCCACAAGGATATAATTATATTTATGGTATATGCATAGATCCTTTCCATATAAGATTATGGTAATAATCTTGAGTATGGAAATAATCCTGAGAGTATGGAAATAATCCTAAGAGTATGGAAATAATCCCAAGAGTATGGTAATATTCCATATAGGATTATGGTATTATTCCATATAGGATTATGGTAACATTCCATATAGGATTAAGGTAGTGCATTATAAATATAAGGTATGAGATAAAGTCTAGGTATGCTCATTAATCCTATCATCATTCTCGAAAATCACAAGCATTGTGTGAGGAATTTTCGAGAGCCTCTTGAGAGCATTGGGTGATTTTCTGAAGCATTCTCCATAGATCGTCCTCACTCGACGTTGGAGATTGGGCAACCGGGATACAGTCCAGAAGGTCAAAGCACGAGTCCGATCCGTCCGATCCGTTCGATCCGTTCATCCCGTTCGATCCACCTCGACAGATCCAAAGGTAAACACGTGAAAACCCCTACGTGTTGCACTTTAATTATATAGACGCATGCTAGGTTTATAATCAATGTATGGTGAATTAAACACCCAAGATGGATCCTCGGGGCGAGGGTTAACATACGTTTTCCCTACATCACCTTGCTTCGGAATGCGGGAAACTTTGCAAATCCAAAACCAGTCCGAAAAGCCGACCTTTCCTTGAGCAAATTCGAGGTCAGAATAGTCAATGAATGCCTTACTCTTGAAGCTAACGACTACACCCCCATCTCGAAAGGTTGGGGGTTTTCTCTTCTTGGTTTTTATACAGGGCGCTTCCCCGGGAAGGAAGCCACACAACGATTATCAATGGGATGGAAAAAGGATGCCAAGATTTCATATCACCCAAATGGATGGATCGTATTTCGATTTGAAAGGGAGGAGGACATGGAACATGTACGGAATGGGGGCCCATATGCGGTGTTCGGTATTCCACTCATACTTTGTCATATGCCTACTGAATTCCGTTTTGATTCGGCTCCTTATTTTAAATTTCCTGTTTGGGCATCATTACCTAATTTACCTCTTGAGCTATGGAACCCTAATGCTATAGGTAAGATTGCCTCTATATCAGGGGAACCGATAGAACTGGACTATAGGACCATTGCTAAAAATCACTTAGATGGCCCTAGGTTTCATGTTTTGGTATATGCTCTTCGTGAACCCTTGGAATATATTAACCTGAAATTGCACACGGGTAATACTTTTATGCAATCGATTAAATTTGACTTTTACCCTAAGATGTGCAAAAATTGTGGAAAATTGGGTCACTTAGCGTCTACTTGTGCGAACTTTGCTAGACCATGTGGGGTCTTGAACCCCCACGAGTCTGACTAACCTGCAGGGAGTGATACTGCGGCGTGCTAGAGGAAGAGATCCGAGACCACGTCCCCGCCGTGGCCGAGCTTCTAAGACTCACCCTCCTTACCTTGAATGGAGCGTAAAGTGTCTCTCGCCCAAAAAGATAAACAAATTCAATCTCAACCCATCACACGTGGGATTGAGATCACAAATCGGTTTGAGGCGTTAAACACACATATTCATTTGAGTCATCCGAGAGTAACCAAAATCTAGAGGTCGGATAAACTTACGGAAAATCACCCCAAAGTGAACACAAAATTCCAAATCAAACAACTTTCTCGGTCAAAAACTTTGTTGTCCGACTTAAGCCATTTATCGATGATTCCTCACCTAACTCGATTGAAATCAGACTCAACTCATGCCATAATTTCTCGTGAGCCTCCTGCCGAGAAAAATCATCCTTTTGTCGAAGAATTAAATACGACCGAGCCACCACCCTCGGCCGAGTTCTCTCACCCACCCGAAACCGAACCTAAACCCTCGGCTGACCCACCCTCTTCGACCGAGAACTCCCGCACCCAGCCTTTCTTGGCCGATACATCTCGGCCAGACTCCCCGCCTGCCGAGACATGCCCCCAATCCCCGCCTGGTAGACCTGCCGAGAGTTCTCGACAGGACGCATCCGAGCCGCCTAGCCATTCTTTGGCCGACATTTCACGCCCGTTATCGGCCGAACACCAACCACCTTCTACACCCGTCGAGAATCCTCGGCAAGTCACCCAGCACCAAAAACCCCCAACACGTTCTACACACCCTTCTCGGCCACCAATTACAGGGGGTCAACGAAAGTTATTTTCAGACTTAAGGGATCAAATTCTTGGATTGGAGGCACCTTGGATGAAGAATACTGTATCGGAATCATCGGTAAATTCTACCTCATCTAGTTCTTTGGATGATTATACTGCAACTAACCTTGCAGGAGAGTCGGAGAACAATGAAGAAGTAGAAATTCCTACGGTCCGTATCACTAGAAGCAAGTCACACACAAGCCGCCAGAGCTCTCCAGTCAAGAAGGGCAGGAGTCCAGTTGGTCGCAAAACACGTCGTCGATGATCTTTACAACCTGGAATGTCAGAGGCCTCCAGAAGGCTCAGAAGCAATCTGCTATTGCTGATCATGTGTTCCAACATAAGATAGATGCCATTGCATTGATCGAGACGAAACTCACAAAGTTGAAACTCAAGAACTTCATGGCAAAACACTTCATTCAGTGGGAGTGTGTACACAACTTCGATGAGGTCCCTGGGGGAAGGATTCTAATCATCTGGAACCCAAAGAGGATCAGAGTTGAGGTCATCAGACGAGAAAAACAGGTGATCCACTCCAATTTCACTTGTCTTATTACTAATACCACTTTTGGATGCTCCATTGTCTATGATTTTTGGCAGGTTATACATAGACGGGAGCTGTGGGATTCTATGATCATCCACATCGAACCTTCTAAGCCTTCTATCGTCGTGGGAGACTTCAACTGTACTTGACCGGAGGAGAGGATTGGAGGGCGAGTTCCACTTGAGCGAGAGTACAAGGACTTTGTTGATACTTGTGCTCGTGGGACTCGAGATTCCCTTCGACGGGATGCCACTTTACGTGGACCAATACGGTGATATATTCTAAGATAGATAGAGTCTTAATTAATAATGCTTGGATGGATGTTAACCTTTTTTTCTGGACAAACTTTCTACCAAGAGGCACTCTATCCGATCACTCTCAGGCTCGATCACTCTCTTTGGAGATGTGACCCGGTACCACCGATTCATTCAAATTCTTCAACATGTGGATGAAGCGCCCGACTTCAAACACACCTTGAAGAAAATTGGGCTGAACAGGAGAATGGTCGACCGCATGGATCCACGGCTACAAAGTTGAAGAGGATGCGACATATTTTCAAGGAGTTCAATTTCAAGGAGTTCACCATCTCACGGAGAGGACGAGTATCTCTAGAGTGCATTGCATGATGTGCAATTAGCTCGACGATGACCCTATGAATGGAATCTGTTGGAACAAGAACTTGGTCTTGAAAGAAGACTAAGTTCTTGGAAGAGGTTGAGCGATTTCTTCAAACAAAGAGCGAAGAACATGCACATCAACCTCCGACAGATGCACCAAATTCTTTCACTCTATGGTGAAAAGAAATCACAGCGTAACACCATCTCTTTACGGTGCGGGGAATCGGAGGAACCGACTTACGACATGGAGGAAATCATCAAGGCTTTGAGACCTTCTATACCGATCTCTTGGTAAAAAGTTCCCACTAGTGGATTCGATGCCCTTTGTGTTTGAGGAGGGCCCCACTTGATGTGGATGGCAGGATTGATATGATTATGGAGGTGTCCCGGATGGAATAAGGAATGCCTGTTCGACATTGCGGTGAGAAAGCAAGGGACAAGATGGCTACCCATCGCCCTTCTTCAAAGAGAACTGGGAAATCGTCGGTCGAAGATGTTATCTTGGCTGTGCGGGAGTTCTTTGAGAAGGGGTATTGTTCAGGGAGTTCAACCACTTGGTGGTGACTCTCGTCCACGAAGCATCACAACCCCACGTGGGCGATTTCGGACCCATTCGTGCACCAATGTGGTTTACAAGACCATGACGAAGATCTGGACGAGAGAATGGCGTCTTTGATGGGCAAGATCATTGATCCAAATGATCTGGATTTGTGAGAGGACGGAACATCTCGGACCACATCTTTTGGCTCGAGGCTGCTCGGAGGATATGAGAGGCGCAGATCACCCGAGATGCATGCTGAAGATTGACCTCCAGAAGGCTTATGACTCGATCTCTTGGGAGTTCCTCAAACGGGCATTGGATGGGCTGGGCTTTCACCCTTGTTTCGTTTATTGGATCATGACTTGCGTCACCTCGGTGACATACACTTTGGCCATCAATGGAGGGACACATGGGTTCATCACTGGGCAGCGAGGACTTAGGCAGGGTGACCCGATGTCACCCACTCTATTCTTTTGCTGTATGGAGTACCTTTCCAGACTGTTGAAGAAACGAACAAGGGAGTTGGATTTTCAATTTCATCCTAAATGTAGTTCTTCCATTATTACACATCTAGCCTTCGCTGATGATTTGTTACTTTTTGGCAGGGGTGACATTGCATCGATGGAGGTGCTTTCAGATGCGCTAGGGGACTTCGCCAATGCATCAGGATTGAAGATAAATAATAATAAGTACTTGATATTTATGGCGGAGTTCGACCATTTGAGAAGCAGGCGATCTTGGATCTGTTCGGCTTCCCATTGGGAGAACTCCCGACAAGATATCTAGGCATTCCGCTATCTTCAAGGAAACTAGGAGTCACTCAGTATAGTGGACTAGTGGAGAAGATAGCGTCTTCTATCCACCGTTGGTCTAACCTTAACTTATCTCTTGCAGGACGGATGGAGTTGATTCGCTCAGTTCTACAAGGAATGGAGTGCTTTTGGTTGCAGGTTCTTCCGCTCCCAGCCACCGTCATTGATCGCATCAATACGATGACCAAGAGGTTCCTGTGGGGTTCGACACATTGTCCAGTCGCGTGGAAAGCGGTTTGTTTGCCAAAGGATGAAGGGGGTCTTGGTCTAAGAGATCTCTCGACTTGGAACAAAGCTCTTCTGGCAAAGACTTTGTGGAATATCCATACCAAGAAGGACTCCCTATGGATCCATGCAGAGTACTTGACGACCACCACCATATGGGAGTTTCCTAATCATATTCGTTTAGCTCCCCTTCTTAAGAATATTCTCATCCATCGTGATCGTTTCTTACGAGTTCTGTGAGGTGATCATGATAGAGTGTGGATCTTCTTAAGAGTGTTTTGGATCCAAGGATCGAGTCTTTGCATATCACTACCTCCCGGAGAAGGGTGAGAGGCAATACTGGCACAAGGCGATTTGGAAAGAGTACATCCCGCCTAAGTTTTCCACCACCATGTGGCTTGCCATGGGAGGAAGACTTAAGACGGTGGATAGATTGAGATACTTGAGTATCTCACAGGTATGTACCGTTTGTAATGTCCATTTGGAGACTCACGATCATTTGTTTTTCAAGTGTAAGGGCACGGAGGCGGTATGGAAACAGATCAAAGAGTGGCTCCATCTCCCGAGGAGTATGACTACTATTGTCAGTGCTATCAAGCACATTAAAAGGGAGAAGAAGGCGGGGTCAGCCATTATCCTTCGAGCTAAGCAGATCGGGTTAGCAGCTATGGTCAATCACATATGGTATGCGCGTAACAAGATTAACTTCGAGGACATCCCCTTCGATGTGAAGACCATTGTGAAGAGTATTAAAGAAGATGTGTATGCTGTCTTATATTCGATGTATTCTGTTGATATGGTTGTATCACACTTTGAGTTGGGTTTGTAGTAAGCTGGGGGATGTCCCATACTTCTTTTTGGATCCACTTTTAGGATGCCATTTTATGTATTGCGTTTCTGTTAGTGGAATTTGGGTGTGTGTGTTGAGGGACTGCTTAGGCGAACCATAGCGATGCACCTCGTGTGGTTGCATGTGTTCACTTTCCTATCCCCTATGCCCCGCAATCACACCTTGCACAAGCACTCTTTTCCCCACCGGTCATGGGGTTTTTAATGAGGCCCGCCTTTCAAGTCCACAGGGGTTTGTTGAGGAGGTGTTGTTTCTTTTATTGCTTTCATAGGATGAGCGAGTGGCTTCTTTGGCCTATGTGTTTTGGCCATGGGTCTTTTATCCCACCCTCGCCTTGTTTAGGAAACTTGGTTGTATCCCCTCGGGTATGCCCGAGTTCGGTTTGTAATATGTTTCTCCTGTTTTATGTTATTTCGTACGTTTTGACCAAAAAAAAAAAGCCATCAAGAACCAAACAAGAACATAACTTCTCTTAGTCGTTGCTATGACTATATCTTCTTGATATCAAGGCGCTATGGTCTATAAACACTTGGGCAATTGCATCCTCTAACATCTTAAACAAACAAATTCTAACGAAATTTCGGCAGAATAACGTTTATAAACGCATCGCCATTTCAATACCAAAACAACCAAACTTATCCCAAACACCACCAATCATCATCATATGTCTAAATGAGCATAGAAAACTCAACAACAAGCTTCAACTATGCAATCTTAGCCAAAAACTTAACGACCCCTTAAGACATACTTATGTCCAACGTCGAACGTCACATGAGACGTCATCTAACTCCAACAACCTCTATACATGCTCAATTATCATCAAAGATCATCAATCTATCAACACAACACAAAAATCAACACTTTGGTATTGAAAACCCATTTTCGTCGACAAACTAAAATTTTACAACTTTTGAATACGTCGGCCGAAATATCCGAATAAATCATTTTAAGCATTATTCATATCATAGAATCCAAATATGAAGTCAAAATGATCAAATAAATTAAAAAATCCAACAATATAATGGCTAGGGTTTTCGGCCATTTTGGGAATTCCAACATAGTTTCGATTTCAAACGTTTTTCTTGTTTCAAACATGTTTATATCAATCCAATAACACATATATGAAGACAATTCAATCATATTAAAATCATATATATTCAAGATCAAAGCACCCCTTTTTTCAAAAATTTCATGAAGTTCCCAAATAATAACATATGCTTCACAAATTCAGCGTTAAACAATCGTGAGCAATTTAATCTATCATAATATTAACAAATAATCAACAAAACATAATCCTTCATAATTTCACAAAAGGACCGAAAATTTAATATATACATATGCTCAAGAATTTAAAATTTTCAATCCGTAGATGTGTTTTAGAGATGAGATTATAACTCGTTTCGAAGATGGATCGAAAATTCAACGGTTTGATCTTTCTATTTTTTTCTCAAGATTTTCGAAAATTATGTGTGCGCAAATGTGTGTGTTGGAAGAAAATGGAGGATAAAATGAAGATGAATATTATTCCTAAAGTATAAAGTATGTATTATGTAATAATTAAATTTATTTTGATTTTCTTAATTAAATGCTTATTCATCACTTTTCTAGAAACCTTTTTCTTTTCTTTTCTTTTCTCATTTTCTTAAATAAATAAATAATAGCTTTTCATTAGAATTTAAATATAATTATTGTAAAATAATGCATAGCATTTTTATGATAAGAAATCGGAACAAATTATCCGATAAAACAATCTCTACTTGAATCTCTGCTTTTGAACTCAATAATATATCATAAACATCAAAATATAATTATAAAAATATATTCTTGACTCCGAAAATCATTTTAAATATTCTGCTCTTGATTCGAGCTTAATCGGCAAACCGACGTCACAAAAGCATAGATTTTGAAATTCCCGATTTTACGAATTGAAGACTTCATTGAGCATGTATCTATCGTCTCAAGACCCTTGGAATCTAGATCTTCATATTCTAGATAAGATCTAAGAATCTTATCTAGGATTACGCCTCAAATCGCCTCAATTCTATCTTCTCGACTCGGAGCTTAGCGTCAAAGCTTCGACTTAAACCACTCTCTTAAGGATGCAACGCCCTTCTTATAAGCTCTTAATCAGAAGCTAATCTCTGCGATAGAAAATACGGGATATTACAAGCGGTGCGGCGCTGGTGAGACAACATCGAGGGCTCATGAGGCGAGAACCAAGCTCATGGGGATGAACCACAGGCGGGAGGTTATCCGAGGCCGATGAACCAAAGCCGCCATATCGAGCCGTGGTGTACGCCTTGAATCAGCAGCAGGTAGCACAAGCTCCCGGAAACCTTGCAGGTATAATCCATATGAGTGATATACCCGTTTTCTCTTTGTTTGATACAAGAGCCTCACATTCTTTCGTTTCGAGAATTGCATGTGAGAGGTTGGGTTTGGTACCCAAGGAATCACAGAGTACCCTGGAAATTAGCATCCCATCAGGGGAAGTGCTAAAGGCAAAAGAGATTTGCCCGAACTAAGAGGTAGAAATCTGTGAGCAGAAGGTCTTTATCAATTTGCATGTCATCAAAAAGGAAGATTTCGATGTCATCTTTGGCATGGATTGGTTGGAAAAGCACAGGGCAACTACACGTTGTCTTGAGAGAGAAGTTGCTTTTCGAAAAGCCAAAGGAGTGGAAATTTGCTTCCACAGCATAAGGTTGGGTGTTTCCATGCCAATGATCTCAAAGACCAAGGCAGTGAGGATGATCAGGAAAGAAAGCTGTCAAATTTCTTGGTAAGTTTGAGAGGGCACGATGAAGAGCGCAAACAGTTGCAAGAGGAGCCAGTGGTATATGAATATCCGGACGTGTTTCCCGAGGACTTTCCAGGCTTGCCGCCTGATAGACAAGTGGAATTCACTATTGATCTGGAACTAGGAGCAACACTAGTATCAAAGGCACCATACAGAATGGCACCTAAAGAATTACAAGAACTGCAAGCGCAGTTGCAGGAATTGTTGGATCTAGGCTTTATCCAACCTAGTGTGTCTCCAAGGGGAGCGCCAGTTTTGTTCGTAAAAAAAAAGGATGGGTCAATCCGGATGTGCATTGACTACAGAGAGTTGAATAAGCTAACGATCAAGAACATATACTCTCTTCCAAGGATCGACGATCTGTTTGACCAGCTCAAAGGAGCGAGTGTCTTCTCTAAGATCGATTTGAGGTCAAGCTACCATCAGCTGAAGATCAGGAAGGAGGACGTTGTGAAGACCGCGTTCAGGACAAGGTATGGGCACTTCGAGTTCATCGTGATGCCGTTTGGTTTGACCAATGCGCCAGCAGTCTTCATGGATCTGATGAATCGAGTTTTTCATCAGTATCTGGATAGCTCAGTCTTGGTTTTTATCGATGATATTCTCGTCTATTCTAAGAATACAGAGTTACATGGAGAACACCTCCATACCATTTTGGAAACGTTACGAGCAGAGAGGTTGTATGCCAAGTATAGTAAGTGCGAGTTTTGGCTCAAAGAAGTGATGTTCCTTGGACATATAGTGTCCGGAAGGAATCAAAGTCGACCTAGTGAAAGTTGAGCGAAGTAAATGGCGGAAGGTTCCGACTAATGCCATTGAGGTTGAAGCTTTCTAGGCTTGGCGGTATTATAGGCGTTTCATCGAAGGGTTTTCGAAGTTGGCGAGGCCGATGGCGCAATGTACTGTGAAAGGAATCAAGTTCACATGGTCAGAAGCTTGTGAAGTAAGTTTCCAAGAGTTGAAGAAGAAGCTAACAATCGCTCCAGTGTTAGCCCTACCAGAAGGAAATGATAGTTTTGTGTTCTACACCGACGCATCCAAGCTTGGATTAGATTGTATTCTTATGCAGAACAGGAAGGTTATAGCCGACGCATCTCATCAGTTAAAGCCGCACGAGTTGAGCTACCCAACTCATGACACAGGTTAGCGGCGATCGTTCATGCATTGAAGATCCGAGGCACTATCTCTCTGGTCAAGTGTGAAATCTTCACGGATCACAAGAGCCTAAAGTACTTCTTTGAACAAAAGGAGTTGAACATGAGTCAAAGGAGATGGCTGGAGTTAGTGAAGGATTATGATTGCTCTATCAACTATCAACCAGGGAAAGTCAATGTCGTGGCAGATGCCCTTAGTCGCAAGTTAAAAGCGAAGTTGGGCTATCTTCTTACGCAAGAGAAGGAGCTTATTCGAGATTTCGAGAAGCATAGCCTGGAAGTGATTCATCCGCCGGAATCAGTGCAAGGTTTCGTTGCAGCTCTGACAGTTTAACCGGACATAAGAGAAGCGATCGTGAGCGCGCAGCGAGGAGATGAATTCCTGGAAAGAATGTGTTTGAAAGAGAGGCTAGAAGATAACAAGTGTTTCACAGAAGTGAAGGACAACGCGCTATTATTCCGAGGAAGGTTATGTCTGCCACTCAATAGGGAATTGAGAGATAAGATCATGAGTGAAGCTCATGAGGCACCATACATAGGTCATCCAGGAAGCACCAAAATGTACAGAGACCTTAAAAGGAACTTTTGGTGGGAAGGGATGAAAAAGGATGTAGCCGCGTTTGTGGAACGTTGTTTGGCTTGTCAGCAAGTGAAAGCTGTGCATCAACGTCTGTCAGGTTTGTTGTAACCGCTACTGATAAACGTATATTTTACACATTTATTGTTGATATTTAAAGATGAATTTAGATCTATAAAGTGCGTTTATGTATTGGATCTCAATGCTTTTAGCTATTTTTGGAATATATTGCTCTTGGGGTTTCTATTTGGTGTTTTGTAGGCTTTTCAGGTTATAATCGATGCACAAGGTATAAAAGTAACCAAAGATGATGAAATGGATATGACAAGTATGGATGTCAAAATGTTATAATGTTAAAGAGTATCTCGATAGGAGTCCATAGGCGTAAACAGATCGCAATTCGGAGTTCGGACGCGAGAGAACGGAGCGAAACAGCGAAGTCGCACAGGAGCTAGCGACCACCCCCGCAGCCGCGAGGATGGCCGAGCGAGGATGATCCTTCGCGACCGAGCTCGCGACCGCGAGCTCGGTCGCGAAGCGTAGCGGCAGAGTACAAAATTAGGGTTTCAACCCAATTCTATAAATAGGGCTCCGCCCAACTCCCAACTCGCTTTTTCCTCCGGTTTTTCATTGTTTTTCATATATTTTGACTTTAGCTTTTCTTTAGATTCATCTAGCATTAGTTTTTCCATTGTTCTACATTAATTCTACGCATTGTAATCGCTTTGGAACATTTTCGTCCGAACGAATTCCGTATTTTCCCGTTTTCCACGGAGATTGGGATACGAACCCAACGATTGTTCTTCAGACTCACGAGTTTTATCTATGTAATTTCTATTTCTATGTTTATTTCGTATCTAATTTCGTTTATTATGTCTAGCTAAATTCCGTTCTAATCCTAGGGTTTGCATGATTCTATCCTAAATGTTGTGATTCCTGCTATTGCTATTTACATTCCAGGCATTGATTTATGATTCTTGGTGCTTAATTATATGTGTTAATTTCTGATCAATCTTGATGCATATCTAGTTGTCAGTTAATTACTTAACCATTTTAATTGTCAATCGATCTTGAATGCAAGATACGAATAAGCCTTGAGTCGTAGTTGAGATAGGAACATTCGTAGGAAGCATATTCTTTGTGATCCTTTTGGAGTTGCGTATTTTCACCTAGAGACGTAACAGTAATAGGGAAAATTTGTAATCAACTGCCACAATTGTCGTAACTGAAGTTGTTGGTTAGATGTGTAATCTTCCATCTTGCCTGGATTAAAATTGGTTAATAGGAAGCAGGATAAACATACGTTGTGGGTATGATTAATGCATCCCTAGGGTTAGTCTTTCTCTCGTGTTATCTTTTTGAGTATTTATTGCCTTTGTTTATTTTCAAGTTGTTACCTTTGCTTTGGATTTAATATCCGAAGCCCTAAAACCTTTAAAATCAAATTCTATTGCTTGGATAATGATGAATTATTATTGAGTTAGCTTCTGTGTTTTCGTGTTACAATCCCTGTGGATACGATACTCGTCTTACCTATATACTTGCACGTTTTCATGTTAGAAAAGTGAGCGATCAAATTTTGGCGCCGTTGCCGGGGATTGTTAAGATCATGTAGGAATAACTTGACCATTTGCAATTATTAATTCAAGTTGTATTTTTTTATTTTATTTTTTTTATTTCTTGCCAGAGCTGATTTCCTTCTTTTTCTACATGTAGTTTATGTTCACAAGGTCCCAGGGACCTCCTGAACTACACTTAGATCCAGAAATCGAGAATTCCCAAAGGAGAAGAAGACGAGAAAGAAGAAGGAAAGCCATGGCGGTGAATCCGCATAACGGGGGCATTCCTCCCGAGCAAGCTGCACGTCTGCTAACTGATTTTACAGAGATGCAGCGCCAGATGGAGAACATGGGACTCCTTGTCCCTGTTCCAGAGACGAGACCTCTGAACTACATGTACCGACCTTCCACTGAGCAATTCCAAAGAGGCGGATGGGGCCCAGAATTTAATGCAAACAATTTTGAGCTGAAACCGGCCCTGATCAGCATGGTTCAAGGAGAACAATTTGGAGGAGGAGTCACAGAGGACCCGAATGCGCATCTTGAGACATACCTCGATATTTGTGACACCATCAAACAGAATGGGGTGCCACAAGACACAATCCGGATGCGCATGTTCGGATTCTCTTTGCGTAGCCAGGCCAAGGATTGGTTCAAGAGCCTGGAGAAGCCGAGCAGGAGGAGCAAGCCGAGCCGGATGTGGCACCCGAGACAGGCGGCATATTGCACCCGCCACCCATTCAAGGCGACCCCAGAATATATGAGCGCATGGATCGCATAGATGGTCGACTTGACCATATTGACGGGCGCCTGACATCCATTTTGGCCCAGCAGCAGGCCCAATTCGAGCAACATCAAGCCCTCATCGCCCAACACCAAGCACATCAAGAGCACCAAAGATAAATGATGGAGATGATGCGAGGTGGGATCGATGGCGAGGTTTCTATTCGTCGCGGGAGTAGCACGGCATCAGAGGTAAGGTCTCTCGACCAACTACTTTTTTCGCAAACCTTATTGCCTCCATTTCCACCGCTTACAATAAGTTTGGGGAGTGGGCGAGTTTGGTTGGTTGAGAGTCATGTTTATGTTTTATGTTTTCTTGTAAAGTTGTTATGCTTTGGGGCTTTTGTCGTGTCTTTGTTTTGTTGTGTGCATCGATCAACGAGTTAAGTGAAATGTGTTAATGCATGTTGCCAATGATAATAGAAATTTTCTAAAAATGTTGTTGATAGTGAACATGATGTGTTAGGAAGCGAAGCATGAATGACTTGAGATTGCTTAGCTTGTTGTTTTTCACCATTTGCTTAAAACCGTAAGACTTGAGCTTCAATGTATAAACATCTTGATCTGCTTTTAATTGTGTGATATCGTGCATGTAATTATCTTCTAGAACTTGCCGTTTTTACGTATCGAGACCGCAATATGTGTTTTGAATATGGAAAGATAAAAGGCCATCTTTGCTAAACCACATATTTACCCAAACACTAGCCCAATGATATATACCGTTTGTCGCCTTCTTTGAGCCTTTAGTAGACTTTATTCTTTCGATTAACTGGATGATAGGAGGTGAGGATGGATATGGGAATCAAATGGGAGGAAAATTTTGTTTGATACTCTAAGTTGAGATAAAAGATAAAGGATGGTACCCGTGTGAAAAGAATAGACCTATAAGCTCTATTACAAAGCCAAAAAAGAAAATTTTGTGAAAAATGTGAGCATAATGGAAGTCAATTATCATAGTATATGGAACCTTGAGTTTCATAAATGTTGAATTAGCATATGGGAAAGAAAAGGGAAAATGGACAAAGTCCATATGAGTTGATTGTATAAATGGAGGTGCTTGGAGTATATTTGAGTCACTTAGCCATATATTATCCTACCTTGACCAATGTGCCTATAATACAACCTATGAAAAGACCTTTTTGATCCTAATTTGAACGCATTTGATGTGGTGGAGATATTAGAGAAATGGCAAGCCTATGGTGAAATTTTGCATTGCATTGATTATTGAGTGCATACACGTCCTTCAATTTCTTTATGAGTTTGAGTGTACTCTATATTTTACGCACATGCCGTTGTGAGGGTTGAATTGAATAGATTTTTACTTTCAATGGTTGTACATTGTCGAGTTGACTAATGTTGTCGTGTGCACTAATGATTTTGAGGTTTGAGATATTTCTGAGGCTTGATTGTGTTAATCACCTTTGCTGACGCTCGTTGATCTTTTGTTGTGTCTCTCTTTCCTTTTTGTTTTGTTTTTGTTTGAGGACAAACAATGCTTAAAGTTTGGGGGGTTGATAAACGCGTATTTTACACGTTTATTGTTGATATTTAAAGATGAATTTAGATCTCTAGAGTGCGTTTATGTATTGGATCTCAATGTTTTTAGCTATTTTTGAAGATACTGCTCTTGGGGTTTCTATTTGGTGTTTTGTAGGCTTTTCAGGTGATAATCGATGCACAAGGCATAAAAGTAACCAAAGATGATGAAATGGATATGAAAAGTATGGATGTGAAAAGTTTGTAATGTTAAAGAGTATCTCGATAGGAGTCCATAGGTGCAAACAGATCGTAATTTGGAGTTTGGACGCGAGAGAACGGAGCGAAACAACGAAGTCGCGCAGGAGCTAGCGACCACCCCCGCGGCCACGAGGATGGCCGAGCGAGGATGATCCCTCGCGACCGAGCTCGCGACCGCGAGCTCGGTCGTGAAGCATAGAGGCAGAGTACAAAATTAGGGTTTCAACCCTAATTCTATAAATAGGGCTCCGCCCCCTCGCGCCCCCAACTCCCCCAGTTCGTTTTTCCTCAAGGTTTTCATTGTTTTTTCATATATTTTGACTTTAGCTTTGCTTTAGATTCATCTAGCATTAGTTTTTCCATTGTTCTACATTAATTCTACGCATTGTAATCGCTTTGGAACGTTTTCGTCAGAACGAATTCCGTATTTTCCCGTTTTCCTCTGAGATTGGGATACGAACCCAACGATTGTTCTTCAGACGCCACATCACGGGTTTTATCTATATAATTTTTATTTCTATGTTTATTTCGTATCTAATTTCGTTTATTATGTCGAGCTAAATTCTGTTCTAATCCTAGGGTTTGCGTGATTCTATCCTAAATGTTGTGATTCCTGCTATTGCTATTTACCTTCCAGGCATTGATTTATGATTCTTGGTGCTTAATTATATATTTTAATTTCTGATCAATCTTGATGCATATCTAGTTGCTAGTTAATTACTTAACCGTTTTAATTGTCAATCGATCTTAAATGCATGATACGAATAAGCATTGAGTCGTAGCTGAGATAGGAACATTCATAGGAAGCATATTCTTTGTGATCCTTTTGGAGTTGCTTATTTTCACCTAGAGACGTAACAGTAATAGGAAAAATTTGTAATCAACTGCCACAATTGTCGTAACTGAAGTTGTTGGTTAGATGTGTGATCTTCCATTTTGTCTGGATTAAAATTGGTTAATAGGAAGCAGGATAAACATACGTTGTGGGTAGGATTAATGCATCCCTATGGTTAGTCTTTTTCTCGTGTTATCTTTTTGAGTATTTATTTCCTTTGTTTATTTTCAAGTTGTTACCTTTGCTTTGGATTTAATATCCGAAGCCCTAAAACCTTTAAAACCAAATTCTGTTGCTTGGCTAATGATGAATTATTGTTGAGTTAGCTTCTATGTTTTCGTGTTACAATCCATGTGGATACGATACTCGTCTTACCTATATACTTGCACGTTTTCGTGTTAGAAAAGTGAGCGATCAGCTACCAATCCCAGAGTGGAAATGAGTGCATATCGGTATGGATTTTGTGGTGAGTTTTCCAAGGTCAGCGCGAGGAAACACAGCTATATGGGTTGTCGTCGATAGACTGATGAAGTCAGCTCATTTCTTACCGATTCGGATAACGTACGGGTTAGATAAGCTTGCTCGACTTTTACGCCGAGATCATACGGTTACATGGTGTGCCGATATCGATTACGTCAGATCGTGACTCGAGGTTCACGTTAATGTTTTGGAAGAGTCTGCAAGGAGTCATGGGGACCAAGCTGAATCTCAGTACAGTCTTCCATCCTCAAACAGACGGTCAATCAGAAAGGACGATTCAGGTCTTGGAGGATATGTTGCGATCAGTCGTGGCCACAGAGGAGGAAATTGGGAAGAGATACTACCTTTGGTGGAGTTTGCTATAACAACAGTTATTAGGCTACCATAGGAATGGCTCCCTATGAAGCATTGTACGGAAGGAAGTGTCGATCGCCACTTTATTGGGACGAAGTGGGCGAGAGAAAGATGTTAGGACCAGAGATGGTTCAATAGACGGTCGAGGTTATCGATCATATCAAGCAAAGGATCAAGGAAGCTCAGGACAAGCAGAAATCCTACGCGGACAAGCGTCGTATGGATCTTCAGTTCATGGCCGGAGATCGCGTCTTCCTTAAGGTTTCCCCGACTAGAGGAGTCGTTCATTTTGGGAAGCGAGGTAAGTTACGACTGAGATTCGTTGGACCTTTTGAAGTTCTCGAAAGGATAGGCCCCGTTGCCTATAGGCTAGCGTTGCCGCCTTCCATCGAAGATGTGCACGACGTGTTTCACATTTCTCAGTTGAGAAAGTACGTATTCGACCCAAAACACGTGATCAAGCATGATCAGGTAATCCTTGCCCAGGATTTAAGTTACGAGGAGAGACCAGTGGCTATCCTAGAATGGGAAGTCAAGGAGTTGAGGAGCAAGTAGATTCTGCTGGTGAAAGTGTTGTGGAATAACCATGGCGAGGAAGAAGCTATGTGGGAGTTGGAAGACAAGTTCGTGATTCAAGACTCGAAGGTAAGCTTCCTTCACGTGCTTGAAATTCGGGATGAAATTTTTCTAAGGAGGGAGGGATGTAATACCCCGTCCTTCCTAAGCTTCAGGTTTTTTCGGCACATTTTTCGAGAAGTCAAAAAGTTAACTTTTTGTTTTGATGATGCGGCCGTTATGAAACCTCAGGCGTTGTGAAGAGTGTCTTATGACGAATTCATAGACACTAAGTATGCAGGTTTTCGACCACCGACGAAGGTATGGCACTCCGGGGAAGTTATCGAAAAACCAGACTTTTCATGGGTCTTTTAAAAGCATATCTTGTTTATAGTCGTTGTGTCCGGGATTTTATTTTGAGTCCATGGGTACAAAGTTTGCTGATTTTGGAGTCCGTTTGCAAATGATGCATCGCTTTTTGCGTTTTCAGAAAAGGATCGCTTGCGCAAGCAGCTGCGTAGCCCCCTGCTTTTTCCTATAAATAGAGGGCTAGGGCCTTCATTTTCAACGCTCATTTTCTTCATCTCTGTGTTTTACGGACGAGCCGAGCAGCCTGTGCTGTTGTGGGCGTTGGAGGAGTGGGGATCGAGTAGGGAGGCTCGTGGCGGCGCCATTCTTACCGCTTGCCGCCACCACCGCTGATCGACCCTCCCGACAGCCCGTTTTTCGTTTTATGCTTTTCTTGTTTTGATTACGTCTTTTAGTAGATAGCATAGCATACAACTCGGGTTTCTAAAGGGAGGGGACGAGAAAATGGTCGGAGGCCGGCCAATTTGGCCGCCGATCGCCACCGCCTAGCGCCGCCGTCGTCGCCCTTGTTGGCCGACGGGCCACTTTTTGGCTATGGCCCCTTTAGGTTTTGTGTTTCGGGCTATGTGTTCTACTAAAGTATTGATTCCGTTTTTTCATTTTTTGCGTTTTTACATGCCGGGATGTTTTTCGTCGTTTCATGTTTCTAAAGGAAGTACATGCCCGGGTTATCCATTTTCAACATAGCTTATCATTCCATGTTCCTCGTTATGCATATTGCTCATGTTTCCATTTTCATGCATCGGGTTTGGATGGTTTATCCTGGATTTGAGGATAGGCATCGATTTTTGAAGCTTCTTCGGTGCTAAGATTTGTGTCAACTTGCATGCATGCATATTTTGAAGGTACCCTATTATAGGTCTTGATTCCCTTAATATATTTCCCTTCTGCATCGAGTTGATTTGAAAACCCGGAGAGTGCCAAATGTGGGTTCAGAAAGTCGAAAACCCACGTTTCGATCGATCTTCGTTTAGATCACGTTGTTGCTTTGATTTATGGGATGTGACTCCAAAAGTTGTTCCATCTTGTTACCAGGTACCTACCAGTGCGATCTGTGAGGTCGTTGGATATGTGGATATCTCCCAGTTGACGTTTTTGACTGTTCAGGTTGGGTTATATATGCTTATTTTGAGTTATTTACTCTGATATTTCAAAAATCAAACATGTGTGCCGTGAAAATGTTTTAACGGTTATTCTCGTTCTCGATCCGAGATATGGTTCTATTGTGATTGTGCACGGATCTCTATTCGGTGGGTTGATCACCATCTTGAGTATTGATCGTGAGGATAGACCCGAACTCGTTGTTATGGTTCCGGGATAGACCCGGAAGTCCACATGGAATGATAATGAAGTGGTTAAGGTTCTGAAGGGGATAGACCACTCAAGTCCACACCGGTTTAGCCGTCTGGATACGTTCCGGGCGTGGGCTGACTGGATAAGTTTTGGGCCGAGATATTGTGGGCTGGCTGGATATGTTCTAGGCCAAGATGTGATGGGCTGACGGGATACGTTCCGAGCCATGGTTCTATGATAGGAGTAACAGTAATAACGGGTCAGGTATCAAAAAAAGGAAAATCTCTTTTTGCTTACTTAGTAGTGTGTTTACGTTTTAAAACCTTATAAGGTAAGTGCTCTGAACATGGTATCATGGATTTTGTTTTATGTTAAAAACCCCAGCTGAGTGCGCTAGTACTCACCACAAAATCTTTTCAAATGTTTTTCACAGATGGAGAAGGGCTGGACGGGTGGCGCTGAGGGGTTGAGCTGCGGTTTCTTTCATGCCTTCTGCTTCCGCGATGCTGCGTTATATATATGTATTCTGTTGTTCATGTATTTTTGTCCCTTTATTTTGCTCTCTGATTGGGAACAAGGTTCGCTATGATGTTATTATGCTGTGAGTCTCGATAAGAGCATGCTATGTGGTTGATCGGTCTAGTCAATAGGGTGTAATGCTATTTTGTTTCCATGCATTACTAGTATCTAATCAAGATCACGTTCATTGAAGTTATATTGTCGATATAATTCTGTTGGTGGATTGTTTGCTCACCCCTCCCCTTCAGGATATGTCCTAGTTATAGAGGAGATGCTGCCCGATTTTTTGGGCATATCTTTTTATTATGTATGTGTTTCAATTAAAAACACTCTCTTAATTGACTCATAATTGAATGAGGTGATTGTAGAGGGAAAGTTAGCCCAAGTCGTCTCTCAAGGAAAAATTAACAGGGCTTATTGTTCATGTCACACATAAAATCGGTAAATTCTTAACACTCAAATACCAACGGGGTTTTTGAAACAAACGAAAATTGAAATGTGGAAAGAAAAAAATAAATAAAAGCAATCTAACTAGGAGTTGTCAATCCTTAGTTGAGAACCTTCGATAAACACGAATGCAGGAAGCTAAAGCGTAGAACAAACTAAACTAGATTATCAACAGAAAGCAATAAAATTCAACGGAGAGAGATTCAACATAATACTAAATTCCAATATCAATTGCATAGAACGTAATTTATCAAATGCCAGAAGAAATAGAATCAATGGAGAAACCAATAATTCAATATCTACTATGTAATGAATCCACAGGAATCACAAAGCAAACATAAGTAAATCGAAGGAATGAAATCCAACAGAAATCATAAAACAAAATGCATAAATCGAAGGAATGAAAAGGAGGAATTTATACTCTAATATGATGCTTCTATCTCATTATCGCTTTGAAGCTACCGGAAATAAATCTTGAAGAACAATGGCACAAGAAAAATAAACTTAAATGCCCTAACTCAACGGCACGCTTATATATATAAGTGAGTGGCGCCGGTTACAGACCGAGCGAGCGAGCGAGACTTGTTTCAAAGTGGCGCCGGCTGAGGCGAACGTCACGATGGAGAGCTTCATCTCGAAGTGAGCGCGGCTTAGACCGAGCGCCGCTCACGTGGTACTTATCTCGAAGCGACGCGGCTCAAAGTGAGCGAACGACGAGGGCGGCGGGCGCATGGGCGCTATGGGAGGGTGGCGCGCGGCGCGTGGAGAACGCGCGGGCGAGTGGCGCCACCGATGGCCACCGCCGGCTGTCTTTGAGATCTTTGCCGCACGCTTCGCCAGATGCCCGAGCGGCGCTAGCGATGCGGGCGCGCACGGATCTTTGGGGGCGGAGCTCGACACGAGCACCGGATGAGACGGGCGCTGGCAATGCTGGTGCGCGCGGACGTTGGAGCGGGGGCTCGGCACAAAGCGTCGGATAAGGTGAGCGTTGGACGATACGGGCGTGCGCGTACACTGGAACGAGCACTCGGCACGCAGCACCGGATGAGGCGAGCGCTAGTGATACGGGCGCTCGACAAGGGGCACTGGTGAAGCAGGCACTGGCGATGTGGTGGGCACTGGGCGATGCATGTGCGCCACGGATCTTGGAGCGGCGCTCGATCGGTCTTGGGATGAGGCGGGCGATGGGTGTTTTCGAGCGCCGGATGTGTGCGAAGCTTGGTTATGCGCGGCGCTTGGTCGAGCGCCAGGTGGAGCGCCAACGGGCACTGTCGAGGGAGGTGAGACGTGCGACGGGGCACGGCGCTAGACTCGGCATGCGACAGGGTGCCCGTGCGCGAGTTTTGACGATTCGCTTCGTTCTCCCTCGTCTGAACTCTGAATTAGGATCCGTTTACACCTACGGACTCCTGTCAAGATGCTTTTTAATAAACTTCAACTCTTGGTAATATCATTTTGTCCTATTTAATACCGTTTTTCTACAAAACATCGAAACAAACCAAATGAGTCTGAACCTAAATTACTAATCAAAACAACGGCATAAATAAGATAAAACAATGGAAACGGCATCTAAAAGAATTGTGATGACCCGACTTCTCAAGGAAGTACGGATTAAACGGATCACCACTGGTATGATAATACAGCGGATATATACATAACTAATCAATACAATTAACCATTAAACTACGCATAAATGCATGGGCTGATTGTTTCAATACAAACCCAAGTTACAGAAGGACTTGTGAAAAGGTTCAACATCCAAATTTAACCCAATCAGGACGCAATTCAAGGAACGATGTACAACCTCAAGTTCAATACGATAATGAAAAGCAGTTATAATCAAAGACACCAAAACAATATCATAGTTAAGCAGCAATAAACATGTGGACATGCATATGACGATACATGCCCAAGGTTCTAGAAACCTTTCTACTATAGCAACAAAACACCTGCCACTCTGCACTACCTCGACTCATCGTCAATCATTGCTCAACCTGTAAATCAAAAACGAGATGCAGGGCTAAGTACAAAAGTACTCAATGGACTCATTGCCGAAAACATTTTCTTTGTAAAGTTATTGAACTACCCACAATAGCGCATGAGGATTTTAGTTAAAAAACTCATGCCTATCAAACATTTTATCATTTTCTAAAAGTGTGTCCGGCCGGACTATTTCATCCACGTTGTTCCATATCTGAACATTCATTCATTCGTGCACTATGGAGGTGGCCACCTACACATAGTCGCCATGACCGGTCGAGGTAGCTAACCTTAACACACAGTCACATGTGTACACAATCAGAGTTAGTCCTTAACTAAGTCGGATCCGATCGTTACCCTTTTTTAACGTTGGATATACCAATCTCACATAGGATCACAACAAAACATAAACATTTGGCAGTCAATAATAGTTTATGTAATAATATTTCATAAAGCTTTTGTAAATCATGCTTTGAGATAGATATGCATATCAATTTTGTTTCAAGAGGGCCCACCTGGTAGTCCGAAGCTATAAGTTCTAAGTGAGCAGGGTGTGGTTGTTCTTCCTCGGCAACTACGTACGAACATGACCTTCATAAGAAAATAACTTTTCTTAGATTCCTTCTATTGATCGAAGGTCGTTAATAAGTTACGACTTAAAGTTCCCAATTAGGGTTTCTTTACGATTTCATGTGATGGTCTTAAGATAATTCTTATTATCTTACCACTACTACAAATATCACTTTTCTCTACACCTTATAGACTACGCTTTTTCGTAAAAGTTTAGTCTATAGATAGACTTCTGCTTTTTATCAGCGTAGTCTATGTCTTGAATTTTTGAAATATAGACTCACGCTATACTTAAATGCGTGGTCTATATGAACTATTAACTACGCTTAAAAGCGTAGTCTATGTCGTGTTTTTAAAAAAGCGTGGTCATATATATAAATTTAAAAAAAAAAAATCAATCCTCAACCTTCACTCCCACCACGTATTCCCTATTTCATATCTCATCACAAACAACACACTCGTAGTCTTCACCCTACACCAAAACCGTTTCGATTCCGCCACATACACCATACATATATATATTTAAGCGATTAATTAGGGCTAAGAAGATGGAGAGAAAGCGGGCGGGGTTCTTCCGGCATTAGAGGGCGTGGCGCGGCCTATCTCCCATGAGGTCTCGGGAAGAGTCCTTGCGGGCAGTGTCGCCCATGTCGGGCCCGCTCGCGGAAATCGCACGAGCAACCCGACTCCTTGATTGCGGATCGGGCAGCCGAGGCCGATGGGGGAGACGCTCATGCCGCTAATGGAGGTCGGATCCGGACGGTGTCAATCGGCGAGTCCAAGAGGCTCGGCTCGGGGCTAGGGCGGTGGAGTGCTGCCACCACGCTCGGAACCCGTCCGTAGCCGTCGGTGAGAGCGGAGGCGGAGGCGGGAGAGGTCGATTTGCGGTTCTGCTTTCGGAGTAATGGGCGCCATTGTGCCGTCCACGTCGCACCACGGAGACCTTTGCCCATCGGCATCAAAGATACTCCCATTGTACGTATTCTCCATCATCGGTTTCTCGAATATTATGATTCATGCTTCGTTAGTTGCGGAAGAATTGGTATAAAGTTGAGATTTAGTTTGAAATTTTAGTATTATGCTCAATTTTGTCAAACTTTTTGTAATCGCCTCGATGGGAATGATATTCCCCTCGTGTCCCCACTCGTCCCTGGCAAACACCATCTGCGGTCCACAAGGGGCTACCGACCCCAACTTGCCCTCCCTTTATACATGTGATTGCCTCGTGATGCATTTATCTTTGTATATCTATGCACTACAATTCTTGATCATTGAGTTCTTGCAACACGGGATTTATTGCACTCCTTTTGATCGCAACACCGTCTATTGTGTGTCCGTATTTTGCGTGAATCGACTTAATGTCTTCGTCTGCGGTTGTGTGAGGACTAGGTAGATGCATTTGATGTCTTAAATTTGTGGATTTTGGGCGCCTCGCATTTATTCTCGTTGGATCCTCTCGTGTTTTTTATCTTTATATCTTTTATCTTATTTGGCTTGTAAAAATTGCGGTAGTGTTGCGGGTTGTGGTAGGAAAGCATTTAAGGAGCTGAATTCTTTTACTACATTGAATTCACTCTCGACCAATTGTTAAGAATATGCACCCTAAAGCAAGGTATGCCTCTTCAAAGACTTACGTAGTTTTCGGACTTGATAGCACTCATTTGAAATAGTGTGGCTTTGGAATCTCTCGGTGCAATCTTGAAATTGGTGAGCTATTGGGGAAGATGGTTACGATTATGCTTCTAAGAGTAGTTACTTAGAATTTCATTTACATTTTGACAAACTTATGTATATTAGTCTTTGTGTATAAATGCACGTATACCTAATACATGCTTGTGGATGTTAATTAGTATATATATTCCCAACTTACTACAAAATTAATTAAATTCCTAGTGATCATCACGGCATGCATGGATATATGCTTAAAGCGATAATCGATGTGCCATTCATTGTATATCAACATAAAACCATGGAAAACGACTAATTTATGCTTTGATTTACATGTATAGTGAGGAAAAAATAAATGAAACTATCAAATATTCATGTCATGAGTCGGAGATGCTCAAATTCATCTTTTGAATGTGGTGTGTAATATAAAATATATAAAATAATGGTTTACGCATTCGAAATGTGAGCGAGAGGAAAGTTGATGATTTGATATCAACTTGAGACATTGATACCGAGTTCTTGGCTATGTTGATGTAACTTTCTAACATTAAACATTTTTTTATAATTGATTTACTAATGGTAGCATCATTTTTAGGCTATAATGCATCTTGTGCTCAAAGAATTGGGATCACCGAGGCAACAAATAGGAGAATCAGCGTTTTGTGTGGGTGAGTGTGCAAAATGGCGTGAAATTCGGTTTTGAAGTATTCTTCTACTTTACCCAATGATTTTGCTCATTACTTTTGAGATATTTTGAACTAATACTAGTATCTTATTTAAAAAATATTTATATGGGATTCCACCATGGGTCCTTTAATTGCAATTTTGTGGATCGAACCCGATATCATTGTCTTCTTCTTCTTATTCTCTTTCATAGACCGCATGACATTATATTTAAAGTATGTACTAGCCCTAGGCGATGTATATTGATATTTTATCTTATTCTCATCTATTGCTTTTGCTTGTTATATTTGAAATAGATACAACGATGTTTTGAGTCGCTTTATCCATTATTTGGGAATCGGGCGAGACAATGCGGTGAAGGACAATCTTCTTTGATGCGATGGCAAGGATGATAATGTCTCACCAAGAGTCCATTACCTTGAACGTGTTCTTCTTCTTCTTCTTTCCCCATTACTTTCTATTTCTCCATGATCATATTTTACCTCATTTATCGGTCCTACCCATCTTTACGCAAGTGCTTCCTTTGAAAGAGGACTATGAAGAATCTCTGTTTGTTTATGGATGCATCGCAATCTAGTTTTATCATCTAATTCTCGGTACTTGCATTATTTATGGTCAAAAGTTTCTTGATGATTATTTACTTTGACACGCATCCTTTTATCTTGATTTTAGTTTCTCGTTAGTTTTCTATTCCTTTTTTTGTGGTGGTGTTTCTTCCTTTTCACTATGAGAGAGATTGTTTCTTTCTTTATTTGAGATACTTTCTTTCGTTCCTCACCGGTTAGCATATTTGCTCAAGTCATTGTATCACCATTGAAGCTCCACGAAGTTAAGGTGCATATAGGCGGGCATTCTCCCATCTAATATCAATTTATGGCCATCAAATACAGCCTCTTTTGGGCAATCTATCCCTTGCGCTAATGCTCTAGCGACAATTGCACCTAAGAGTGAGACATGATACTGCGGGAGTTGTTTCTAATTCTAAGCTTCTTTCTACAATGGTGAGCTTCAGTCGTTGATGCCATTATCACAATGAGCAGTATTATATTTGAAAACAAGGTACATTATTATCAATACATTATTTGGAAAAAGAATATAACGATATGCACGAGTAAATTTAGCGTTTATTATAAGCTCATGAGTTTTAAATTTGTTGATTAAAACGCTTCACATTGAAAAATTGATGAACCTTGTGCGAAACTTAGACCGACTTGACATTATTGACTTTGTGATATGTTGTTCACCGTCTTGAATGTACTTTTGCCCACTTTCTATTCTGGTGTTAAATTAGTATGGTTCTTCATTTTGGAACCTTGTTCAAAGTGGTTGGTTCTTTGTGTCCTTACCTTTTCTTTGTTTTTGAACCCCGTATTTTATGTTTAGTTGATGAGTTGCCTAGAGTTACGATTCAAATTGCCCCTAATTCAATCTTGATGTCTCCTAGCGACATCATCGTCTATTAATTATTTAAAGTCCTAAGGCCTATATTAAATCTGTCTAAGGAATCCTTTTAATGACCTAGACCTTACTAATTTTAAACTCTCATGAGATGAAAATTCTTGCTCAATGTAATTTACGTCATGGTAATGGAAGTTAATTGTTCGAAGATAAACCTTTGATTGAAGCCCAATTACTACGAGACCTAGTCTAGTTGAGCTGGATCTTATGATCGGGAGAACATAGTTTTTCATTGTGGTGGGTGCTATTGATTTGTTTTTCATATCTTAGTCTTTGGTTTATGAAGATTAATCTTAATCTTTACCGTGTCGAGATAGATATGGAACCATAGCGTGATTGCTTGATTTCACAATGGAAGGAGCTCAATTCAATCCGGCGGTTTAATCCCCGCATGTCTGCATTCTTCTCTTCTCAAGCGATGCTCGAGCTTCTATCTACCGGTGTTGCTCACGAAGACTTTGAGAAGGTCTTCCTAAATTTTTAATTTTTTTTCGTGGGGTTCATTGTTTTTGGTAATCTGGTTATTGGGTCATTTATATATATGCTGGTTTCTCGAGGTTCCATGTGAAGTATTGATGATTGATGTGTTTCTTGATCTACATTCGTTAAAGATCGAGGTTTTAATCAAATTATCCGTTTCTTTGTTTTACTTGTTTTGGGGTTGACAATAGAAATGGGTGTATCCCAAATCTAGTTTTTGATGTAGAATTTGATTGCATGGAGGTCGATTTGATCGATCTTGGTTTTGCCTATCGTATTATGTAGCAATGGTATTGCTAGTGAAGCATGTATATTGCACATTATGTTTTTAAAATACTGACAAAGCAATAAAATTGATTTTGCATTCTCGGTTAGTCTTGAGATTAGCTTATGTGATTGAGGTGTGTTCTTTGTAGAAAGCGATGTGGAGGGTTAGAAGGTTAGTTATTGGTGAAAGTGTTGGTTTGCACATACTAAGAATGTAGTTAGATCATTACATCCTAAAAGTTTATGCTTATGCAAATAGAGCGAAATTAGCGACTTTATTTTTCATCTTTGCTCCTTGGTATTGAAAATTTACTAATCTCATTTAATTAGTCTTCTAAGAAAAATCCCTTTTGACTTATCTTGATGATTGCTATCCACCCGCATTACACTTGATCTTTAAACTATTTTGATGGGCCTCGAGAGATGTTAAAGGTTGATGAGTGAATCCACTTGCACTTCTATCCTTTAATCGCAAGATTTACGTGACATATACTACCCCTATAATATGTTTTGGGTTAATGTAATAATTTGTAACTCACTATGGAATCACTAATTAAATAAGAAGAATAAATGAGAAAAGGTAACAGTATATACTCGGAGACAATATAATGTTGAGCTTATTTTATGCTTGGAAGTTGGAACTATTCAAAGGCCTTTGGAAATGCAAAATAAGTGGATATTCGATCAAATTATATGAATTTTGGATTTTATGTGATCTATCACGGAAGCAATTGTTGCAGCCTAAAATTTTCAATGTGATCTTCTAAAAGACACAATTGTAACAAAGGAAACTAGACGGCTAAAAGGATGTTCTTCTTGACCATCTTCTTTCATTTGTGCACACACTCGGTAGAATATAATGTTGACTTTTGGCGGAAACATGCGCCTAGAAGTGCTTAGGGATAGAGGTATCGATAACGACCTTTAGTTTATTGTTTTACTCACAAGATCACAAATAAAGAGTTGGAAGTTCTTTTAGCGAGAAACTAAAAATTATGAACTTGATCTTGATGCATTGAGCTTTAAGTAGTCGCTCCTATCTTACGGGAAGTCTATGGAAAGCATAGTTTACAATAGAATCTATAATATCCGCCTAAAAGAAACATAATTTTAAAGTTTGAGATTGAGTCGAGCATAGTTGAGTTGGATGATTTACGCTCACAGTGTTGCGGTTCCGATCGGAAACTTCCGTCTCTACCGTGTTTGTGCACAAGGAATGGGCTTGGACCCCGAAAGTGATCGAACATGGAAGCACGGATAGGCATGGGCGATGCCATCATTGCCATCAATTTGTGTGATTGGTAATGTCGTCTGCGCCTCTTTCCTTTGTGAGCATTACGGTGTCCACCCAGCTTGTGGTGTAGAACTTACGCATGCGAAGTTGCGAGAAAACCTTGGTGAAGCAAGTCTTGATTGTACCTCGGGTTCTTTGGATGCTCGTGATGGATCCCTCCAGGGCTCAAATTCAACCACTCTCACGGATTCATTACGGTATGCCTTGATCACGGTTTCTTCACTTGGCATCTTATTTTGTTGTAGCCGCAATTCCTTCCTCGAGAAATCTTCTCTTCCCAAGTTAGTTCACGGTTGGTGTTGAAAGCACAGAGGTGAATGGAGTAACTGTTGAACCGCTTCTTCCGACTCTCAAATTGGTTCTATATATGAGGATGGAATAATTTGAGGCCCGACAAGATGAAGCATGTGGTATAAGACATCTTAAATTTATCATATGTCTCTTCACCGTCCCCACCACCGATGCTTGGGTCTTCCCAAGAGGATGGTTCGTCGTCTTTAATCGTTGCCTCTGTCGAGTTTAAGATTCCCCACTCACCATTTTTTTTCTCCTTATCTGCTTAAAGCACTTCAACTTTACTTGGTTTCTATTGGATCGTTTAAAAGTAAACTAATGTTGCCACTCCTATGACATTTCCTTCGGTCAAATCAAATCCTTATTATTTTCTTTTATGCCTACCATGATTTGAGCAACTTCAAATTTATTTCAACTTTATCGATTGATGATCTTGATACTGCTTTAGAAAACGATCTTAAATCAAAAGTTCTCGAATAAATTTCACTATTATTCTGGATCTCTTCTCGGAATCAAATGTTGAGCTTATTTTATGTAGATCTAGATGGAAGCTTGCTCTAGTACAGCCACTTATCTTAAGTTTTTGAAGTTGAAAATAATTTATGAATTGTTCGATACATGTTTCATGTAGGTTTGCACGATACTATGATCGTCATTGTCTATTGTCTTAATTGAAAAGCCTTGACCGATCTTTGGACTCATTTAAAACGCAATTGTTGTTGTGGTTCCATTTCTTTACGTTCACATGTAAGATAAACATTTCATTTCTTTAATATAATCATTTTTTCATACAAGAGTGCTAATATTCTATTTTGAATTGTTAATAGTTTAAAACGGTCTTACTCTCAAGAGGACATTGATGAAGTTCGCGTTGAATGGGCAAATTTCATGCTTCTTCATATAGTCTTGTGATGTTTTAGTTGTAAGTTATTGATCTTTTGAATTATTTTGTCTTGTGTTATGGAGAATACGGTCTTATTGTTTTGTTAAGTGATGTGCATAGTATTTTGTATAGTGATTTTGTAGGCACAATGAAAAAGTTGTATATTTTGTATAGTGATTTTGTAGTTGTAATGAAAGCAGTTGTATATTTTGAATAGTGATTTTGAGCGTAGTCGCAAGTATATTTTAATCTCGTTTGCTTGTGCGTTATTAATTGCACGAGGTTTAAATAAAGAAATTCACTACGGTTGAAATTGAAAACCGTAGTTGTTATTAAATTGACTACGGGTTGTAATAGAAAAAGCGTAGTAAATTTGGCATTAAAACCGTAGTAAATAAACTCAAAAGCCGTAGTTAATACATATAGACTACGCGTAAAAGCGTAGTGTATGTGCAAAATTTTGTGTAGTGCGTTGGTATAGACTACGCCGAAAAGCGTGGTCTATGCGCGGCGTGGTCTATAGTGGGTATAGACTACGCATAAAAAGCGTAGTGTATGTGCGAAATTTTGTGTGTGCTGTGGGTGCGGACTACGGCGTGGCGTGTCTATGTGCGGCGTGGTCTATGGTGGGTATGACTACGCATAAAAAGCGTGTGTGTGTGCGAAATTTTGTGTGATGCAGCCGGGTATAGACTACGTGTAAAAAGCGTGGTCTGTGTGCGGCGTGGTCATAGTGGGTATAGACTACGCATAAAAAGCGTGGTGTGTGTGCGAAAATTTTGTGTAGTGCTGGGGTATAGACTACGGCGTGAAAGCGTGGTCTGTGTGCGGCGTGGTCTATGGTGGGTATAGACTACGCATAAAAAGCGTAGTGTATGCGCCGCCTCATTTTTCTCTACACCACTTTTGTCTGCGCTCCACATGCGCATAGACTACACATATTATGTGTAGTCTATACTGATTTTTTTAGTAGTGTACATTCTCAATTTCCAAACTATATTACTTCATCATTCATAGATGAACCTCAACTTATGAGTCATATACTCCGAGTCTATCCTCGACTTTAGCCTTATTGTTCTTCTAAACGTTATTACGTTGTAGATTGTGGTGGTTGGGAGAAGACTGGTCAAATTACCCGATTTGGCATGTTAATACCTACTCTTTAAGTTTTATCGCGCTTTCGATTGATTTCTCGGAACCTCAAATTTTTATTTTCTTAAATAGCCTTAAAAGACTTATTTCATAGTTTATAATAATTTTTTGAAGTTCGGACGCAGCAAAACAGCGTCTGACGATTAAATTATGATCATTCGAATTTCTATTGAATTCTTGAGCTTCCATAAATAATTTGAGTCTTATAAATAATTTATTATTGATTTAGACCCTTGGTTTGAGTTTCGGTTCATTCGGATCAGTTTAGGATTTTTTCGATATATATTCTCAGCGTTTAGTTAAGTTCTTTAGGAATTTCGTTCAAAAATTGATTCTTATGAATTCTAAATTCATAATAATATATTCCTCCATGATTTTGATTGTTATCATCAATTTTCATGATTAGCACGGACTAGAAGTTGATCCGGCTCGTGAATGGTACTTTTGAGACTGACCGGGCAAGCATGCCCGAAAATTCTAATTCTTTGGCTTCTCACATGTTTTCGTGAGACAATTCTAGAAATGAAATCCTTTTGTTGAGATTCATTGTCGATCTTTCATTCTATGTTCAGGCTATTCAGAATACCTTGATCCGGTAGGACTAGTCACTAGTTTTTTATTTATCTTGTTTTCGATCTCCGAATCGATTCTAATTCGTTTCGTTGGTTACCTTAAACATAATTAAGGTCTAAGCACCACATGTAATTCATTTAATCATCACTAATAAAAGTTTTAAATTTTTCGGGTTATTACATACCATCCCCCTTAAAATAAATTTCGTCCCAAAATTTGCTAACCTTGGAAAAGATCTAGATATTTCTCTTTCATAGTTGATTCTAATTCCCAGGTTGCATCTTCTGGTCCATGGTGTCGCCATAGAACCTTTACTAACTGTATTTCTTTGTTCCTTAGCTTTTGGATACGTCGGTCCAAGATTTCCGTAGGCAATTCTACACAACTCATATTGTCATCGAGGACAATATCTGTCGACGGTATTACATGGCTTGGGTCATGTATGTACTTTCTGAGTTGTGAAACATGGAACACATTGTGCACGTTTCCAAAACTTGGCGGCAATGCAAGTTTGTAAGCCGCTGGCCCTATCATTTCCAAAATTTCATAGGGTCATATGAAACGTGGTCGTAGTTTCCCTTTGATTTCGAATCTCACGATTCCTTTTGACAGATAGATCTTCAAGAAAACTTTGTTTCCCACTTCAAAATGTAGCTCTTTGCGTCGTTTGTCGGCGTACGACTTCTATCGGTCTTGGTCCTCCTTGATCCGTCGGTGGATTTGTCTCACGATCTCGATCATCTCTCCCACAGAGTCAGGTCCTAGTACTCTTCTTTCTCCCACTTCATCCCAGTAAAGTGGTGATCGACATTTCTTTCCATAAAGCGCTTCGTACGGGGCCATTCCGATCTAATAGTTGCTTGGTAGCTGTTGTTGTAGGTGAATTCAACCAGTGGTAATACTTGTTCCCAACTTTCTCCTCTATCGAGGACAATAGTTCTCAACATCTCTTCAAGCGTTTGAATGGTCATCTCGGATTGTCCGTCCATTTGTAGGTGAAACGCGGTACTGAAATGTAGTCGAGTCCCCAATTCCTTTTGTAAGCTCGTCCAGAATCTGGATGTAAATTTCGAATCTCTATCAGACGTGATAGTCTTTGGAACTCCATGTAAACGTACGATTTCTCAAACGTACAACTGTGCTAATCTGTCTGATCCATGTGTTATCGGAATAGGTAGAAAATGCGCGCTCTTGGTCAAACGATCGATGATTACCCAAATAGCGGTATTTCTTCTTTGTGATTTGGGTAGCCCGGTAACAAAATCCATGGCTATGTTATTCCATTTCCATTCCGTATGTCCGACGGTTGTAAGGTTCCATACGGTCACTGGTGCAGTGTTTTCACTTGTTGGCACGTCAAACAACGTTCTACGAATGAAGTTACGTCTCGCTTCATTCCATCCCATCAAAATTTCTCTTTGAGATCTTGGTACATTTTCGTGCTTTCGGGGTGTACGGAGTAAGATTTCTCCTGGGCTTCTTTCAAGATTTCGCTCTTAAGCCCTTCGTCTTCTGGATACACACCTCAAATTCATCAGTGAGAACATCATACATTGTTTCTCTGAATTTTTGTTGTTCTGTCCTTGATCTTGGCTCGTACTTCCTCGAGCTTCTTTCTCTTCCTCTGAGCTTCTAAGATTCGGGCTCTTAAGTCCGGGATTGCAATCAACGTTGCAATAAAGCCTTCTATTGTCTGAGACGGGTCCATGACTTGGATGTTCATCTTCTGAAATTCCTTTATAAGTATCTCTTCATGATTGAGGAGACATCCCAAACTAGGGTAGGATTTGCGACTCAAAGCATCGGCTACAACATTAGCCTTGCCTGGGTGGTAATTGATACCACAGTCGTAATCTTTCACCAGTTTTAACCATCTACGTTTCCTCATGTTAAGATCTTTCTGCTCAAAGAAATACTTCAGGCTTTTATGGTCAATATAGATCTCACATCTAACTCTATAGAGATGGTGTCTCCAAATCTTTAAAGCATGTACGACCGCTGCTAATTCCAGGTCATACGTAGGATAGTTCAACTCATGTAGGCGTAATTGCCTTGAAGCATAAGCAATAACTTTGCCTTCTTGCATTCGAACACATCCTAATCCATTCTTGAAGTGTCAGTGTAGATTATGTACTCCTTATCTACTTGGTCTATGATCAGTGTTGTCGTCGTGACTCCTTGATCTCTAGAAACTAGCCTCACGCTCGGTGGTCCAGTGTACTTGATACATTTCTTAACAATTGGGTCATGGGTCGGGCTATCGTTGAAAATCCTTCGATAATAGCCGGCAAGTCCTAAGAAACTTTGAATTTCATTCGGGTTCTTTCGTGATTCCCATTCTCGAACTGTATCGATCTTAGAGCGGTCTACCTTGATTCCCTCGGTGGACACGATGTGACCTAAAAATGTCACCTCGCCTAACCAGAATTCGCACTTGCTAAACTTGGCAAAGAGTTGTTCTTGCCTTAAAGTTTGCAGCACAGTTCTCAAGTGCTTTTCGTGTTCTTGGTTATTCTTGGAGTATATTAGGATATCGTCTATGAATACTAAGACAAATTTTTCTATGTATGGGTGAAATACCCTATTCATGATATCGATAAATACTGCTGGGGCATTTGTAAGTCTAAAAGGCATAACGATTAATTCGAAATGACCATACCTTGTACGGAAAGCCGTTTTAGGTACATCCTCTGGTCTAATCTTCAGCTGAAGGTATTCATACTTTAAATCTATCTTCGTAAAGACTCCAGCTCCTTTAAGCTGATCAAACAGATCGTCAATTCGGGGCAAAGGATACTTATTCTTAAGAGTTATCTTGTTTAACTCTCGATAGTCTATGCATATTCTCATTGTGCCATCCTTATTCTTACGAGGAGGACAGTTGCTCCCCATGGAGACACACTAGGTCTAATGAAACCTAACTCCAAGAGTTCTTGTAGTTGGATCTTCAATTCCTCAAGTTCTTTGGTGCCATCGGTATGGGACTTTCGACACGAGGGAGAACCTAGTCGAGGTCGATGTGAGCCCATTTTCGTGCTCTTTTTGGGGTAGTCCTTGCCTATAAAGAGTGTATTTTTGTGTGTTCTTTGTGTGTGTACGTATGTGGGAGGACACGCTTTGGGGTGCTTCTGGGTTGAGGCGGACCTTGGGCGAGGTCGGGCCACCTCCTGAGAGAGGTAAAAATCCGAAGATTACCTTGGCAAGGCATTCGACATCTTGCGAGACATGGTGCAGCGGGCGGGCGACCAGCGGTGACATGAAGCCAGAGGATGATCGAGATAAGGAAGAGCGAGAAAAGGACGAGTAATGACGTAGGGGACAAAGGGTAAAGTCGAATGCGGTGGGAGATAAGGTCGAGAACTCTGGTAGACTAGCACGCAAATGGGAAGATTCATGGCAAGGTCCTTCTCGGCGCCTATTGATTTTGCGAAAGGAAAAGGTCGACCTCGATGGTTGAGATGAGACAAACCTATCGGTGAAGCGGATGAGTCTCCATCCGGTGTCTAAAGCTGAGCAGTTCTTGACCTCACCACTTCGCCTCGAGATCGTGCGCGGCCAAGACAAAGAGGAGTACACTTAGGCTCCCAACACAACAACTTCACAAAGCGTCGATTGGAGTGGAAGCATCAAGTCGATTCTCTCTACACTTTTCTCTTTTATTTCTCTTTGGTTTTCATGATCGATTGGGAGGAAGATAAACAAGTCCTACGACAAACATTTATTTCATGTATTTTGTTATCTCTGCTCGAGCAGCCGCTTGCGCAGAGTGCTTTTCATTCGTTTGATTTTATATTCAAGTATGGTTTCGTTTACATTCTTGTTTATTGCTTTTATGTTTATATCGATTATCGTGAGTAGTCGGTTTGGTTGGGCTCGGGGTGAAACACGTTGAGTCAAGGTCATGAGTCGTGAGGTCTAAACGTCCTTGGAACCTTGAGTGGGTTTTCCCAAGCTCTGGGCCTTTATACCCGTATTATTCATTTCCTTGGCGTTAACTCGACCGGTAGTCTCGGGGAGAGGGTAGCTACAAGCAATAGCGGATAAGACATTGAGTGTCTCTTTGTCCCGGGAAGTGCGGCTGGAGTGGGTGATTGTAGCCGTCGGCCTTGAGCAAAGGGCTGCGAGCCACTCCCTTAGACCGGTTGTGGCTAGTTGGGCTGTCTAGTGAGTCAAGCTATTGGGGCAGGATAACCTAGTTAGGCGGACCGTCTTCCAATGGGCAAGGCAGGGGGTCTCTGTACTTCGTCCTAAAACCTAAGGGCAAGTTGGGGCTGGGGGGTCTTGTGTACGTGATGACCAAAAAGGGCGCCTACCCTTGGTACCTTTAACCAACGACATACACTCGTGGTGAAAATCGTTGAACCTATGACCGACATCTTGACCAGTATCTCAATGTTGTGTGATAATATGTTGCAACATAATTCAATATCATGTAAGTGCGTAGTCGACAAGTAATACGGAAATATTCGAGATCGAATCCACAGGATCGCACTTATTTTTTAAATCACGCCGACAATCAATTTTTGTTTAAGAGAACAACACAAGAGAAATTAAACAGGAAGAACAACCTAATAAAGACAGACGAAAACCAAAACTATGAGAATGTTACTACGAAGCGAGGTGAAATTTCAGACTAATATATGATTAAACAGTTGATAAAAGGATGAGAAATAGACTTGACCTCTCGATTCCACCCATGCTCTGTATTAAATATGCTACATCTTTATCATTGCCTCATTACCATGACATGAACTTCTCCGATTCTTAGTATTTTTTCAAATCTAAGATTATATTCTATAAATCATTCGATATATTCCTATACCAAACAACTCTTAGAATATCTTTACTAATCCATTCATGTATGTCATGCAAGGTAAACACATATTCTATGCTATTCACACACATAATATTTAAATCATGTTCTCGTCACTCTCTTGTTTTCCACTCTATAAGAGCTTCCCGAAATTATAGAGCTAAAATTCCACCATGGTGATCAATCACAAGCAAGATGAATAATCTCGAGAGAACAATAGCAATTTATCAAGATAAGTGTAGAAATGAGCTCGTTACGAGCATGAGTTTCATCAAAGATCAAGTCCTACAAATTTAGCTCATAGCGAGCTATTGACAATATCGAGATAAAAAATGCCATAACAAGCTAAAAGAATTCGAGAAAGAATGTGAAACTTCGTCGCGAGAATCACGTGCTCCTTCTTGGATCGTCGCCTCTTCCGATAGCTTCTTCTCTAAGTTGTCGCTCCTCGATTCCTCCTCCTTCTAATGATTGTGATCTTCCCGGAATGATTCCCTCACGAATGCCCCTTCTCTTACATTATGCATCCCCTTTTAATAACCAACTCGGCTCTTTTTAGAATGCAGGGCAGTGCACTATAGCCCTTCAACCTCGATTTTTCGGTCCTTTTCGATAGCTCGGCGAGATAACAACCCACGCGTCCTTTTATCTTTGTTGTGGCGGATGCCCGCGTGGTTTGTAGTCACATAGATCTCCTCGGTCTTCAGCCAAAACCTTTCATGCCGTCGTTGATCATCCATCAGCACGGGCTCTTCTCCGTTCGACGACTTCGCTCCAGTTTCGACTTTGGTTGCTAGCTAGACTTAATTCACGAGCTCGGCTTGATCACGAACTCAACCTTATGCTCTCTCTGCTCACAGAGTGCGGTTTGCTTACAAGCTCGACTTTGGTTGCGAGCTCGTCAAGTCTCGATTTAACCTCGTTTATGAGCTCGTCATTCTTGAGCTCGGCTTTGGTTCTTGACTCGTCCGTCTCAAGTTCGGCTTTGTTGCGAGCTCGTCCGTCTCGAGTTAGGCTTCTGGCGAGCTTGGTGTGTCGATTCTCTCTTACGGGCTCGGCTTGAGACTTGCTCCAGGCGTCCTCGGTTTCACTTTTCCTTTAAGCTTTGACTTCGTCTTCGAATTCGACCTTGCTCGCATTACTCGAGCCTTGTTCGTTCTATCATTCCTCGTATTTTGAATTCAAGCTCGCTCACGAGTTCGGCCTTGTTTGCGCGTTAGACACGGAGCTTGGCTTGACTCGGCGAGCTTCGGCGTCGTCTTCATTTGCCGTTCTTCGCTACATGCCATAGATTGATTAAATAAAGCTTTAAAAGAACATAAAACCCTTAAAGCACCCAACTCAATCCTACGCGCACACACGAAAACACAACATAAACACGCAAACAACACAAACACACGAGCAGAACACACAATACTCGAGGTTATTATCATCAAAGGTTACATAATAACTCTTTTACAAGGTTATCACATCCCCAAACTTGGCTCATTACTGGTCCTCGGTGATACTGCCCGAACATAAAAGCACACACAAAACACGGCGATGTTCATGCGCCATGGCGGTGAGATGATGGCCTAATCAACTAAGGATGTTGCTTTTAGTCAAAATTTTCAAAGAATATAAATCATTCGATCCTTCTCATTGCAAGTCTAGTTAATCACCTCATATTGCAAGAATGTTCTTACATATATCAACGGTATATAACACATTAGCAACTACATGAATCTTCCCATAACAGTTCTCCTTAATATGACCATATTTTGATTATCAAGTGCACAAATGTCTCCACAAATTCGAGTTCGATCACCCTCTCCACTAACATGAGTGTCATCAATATTGGATTAGTAGGTCTTTAAAGCTTATAATGTTGGGCTTGGGTGAAGGTAGGATTGTTTGGGGTAATGTAGCTCAAAACACCCGGGCACCTTTACTCGTTCTTGGTTTCAAACTTGCCTTATAAATATCTTTCCTCTTTCTTCTGAAACCCTTTTTCTTCATTGTTTCTCTCCTTTTCATATCTGACGAGTTCAAAACTTATTCCCCTTATTTTATTTTATTTTTATTTTTTTTACGTAGCCCATAATTAACCCAAATTTTTGCAACAACTTCACCTTTAACTCGAGAGGTTACTTTACCTCGCCACCCCCAAACTTAGAATACAACATTGTCCCCAATGTTGGAATTTATAACAAAAATGGGGATGGAACACCGATATTTCAATGCGGAGATAAGGTATGGCCAGCGGTTATGGATAAGAAAGGTTGAGTTACAAGTGAACATGCCCAAGGTGAAGGGTAAGAAGAGATAAAATTATAAACATGGGGTATAAAGGAGATTATTTAGCGGTGCACAAAGAAAAGGTCAGTAAGCTCAAAGGGACCTAAGGAAATTAAGATATCAAGGTAGGCTTAGAAAGGCTGTCGATCCAAAATGGCCTCGTCCTATCCATATTAAAACACTCAAGTATATTGTCTCAATGGAATTCCCAACCAAATAGGAGAGCAGGCACTCATACAAAGCGTAAGCGATTAAGGTTTACGATTAAATGGTCAATCACTATAAAGACTAATATGTTAACACCTAAATATTAGAGGCACATCCCCAAAACAAAGGTCGATTCGGACACGCAATGAGAAGGACCAACGACTATAATATAAAATAAAAGATACTAGCATCATAAAGCTATCCATTGCCAATCGGGCATCATCATCATCGATCATTGAAAACAAAATGACATGCTCATACACAAACAAAACGAACATGAAAAGGAACCACAAACAAACCAACAAAAGCTATGAAGGAACAACCAACAACAGACGAGACATACACACAACAACAAAACACCAACAAAGTTGAGTTAGAAGCATACAGCCTACACTTGGGAGATCCAGAAAGAGTATGAAAGCATGGGTAGATGGAGGCGGTGGCGGCGAAACGACCGGTTTGAGAGACACGGCCGGCTCGGCCTCGGTCGAGTGCGTACTGGCGAGATGGGGTAAATGGTGCTCGGGCCTCGGTTGGGCGGCGGTCGATCGGTTGGCTAAAGTCGACTTGGGTCGACATTCTTTGCAAATTGAGCACGGTTGACCTCGCGTCTTTCTCCTTCTCGGCCGGAATCGAGTCATATTCGAAGGTAAAGGCGAAGCCGGAAGACCCGATGTGGGTATTCGATGAAGGTGGCGGTTTTACGTGGATAATGATGCGAGACTATCCTCAATACGATCCGCTTGCGACAATCGCCCGATAATGCTTAGATCGTCTTGCCTTGATAGATCGAGCATGAGGACTTTGATCTACATGCGAGAGGAACTGCATATCTAGAACGATGGCTCGGATGAGGTCGGCATTGGAGGATGGACCAGGCTGGCGGCGTGCAAGATGGGTCTTGACCGAACCATGACGATGAGTCGAGGTCTTTATATCGATAAAAGCTTTCTCATGAGGCGATCTTCGTCGTCTCAAAGGCACTCGGCTGTATGCACAACTAAGTAATCGAGGGAAAGAACAAGCGACTTTTCTTCTTTACGGCACTCATCCACCTCGCGCCAAATTTGGGCGCCCACGTTGACTTTCCTTCCGGTGAAAATGCGGGGCGGCATCGACTCAGCTCCAGAGGCAGTGGTGTCATGGGTGGTAGGCAAGATCGACTCTTAATGAAATGAAGCCACACATGGGCCTCGATCTTAATGATGCGGCCTTTATGGAGACACCCACAGTGTGGAAAAAGCCCACTCCGTTCGCTTGACGGCGAGTTAGTCTTAGCGCCTCTTCTAAATCTTCAACCCGAAGGGCCCTCTTCATAGGCGGAGAAAACATCATCCACCTCGTTCTCCAATTTATAAAATCATTAATGGTTTCGGGAGAAAACCACTAACACCCCTCGCACAGTAGATAAACCCTCTTTATTAGGCGAGGCATGATGTTCGCGTAGAATTCTTTGACTAGCGGTAATGGGCGGGGAGGAATTGCATAAAAAGAGGCCCAACCATTTAGGGATATCAGCTCCACCACGAACACTTTGAGTCTCTTTCGATTTAAAAACCCTTCTCCATCCATAATTGCCTTGGTTTGGTAGCTGAAATCTCTCGAACCCACCATGAGCTCGGAATTTTGGAATGGTGTCGATTGAGCGTCCGCCTTTGGTGATGAGGTTTGTCACCCTTGCCCTTTTACTTGAATAGCCTCAAACTCAGGCGTCCTCAATAACTTAGCCTTACCTTATCGCTCAGGCTAGTTTTCCTCTTAGATGAAGAATGCTCAACAACTCGCGGAGAAACCGGTGAAGCTTACGGTGACAACTCGGCGTCCGATATGATGAGGGGCGTGTCAGCGTTATTGCTAGGAATAGACAAAGGTACCACCTGCTTCCTAACCCTGCTGCTGAATCTCCTCATGATAATTAAATTTGTAGGAGGAGGAAAATGAAGGAGACAATTAAATTCGGAACCAAAATAAAATTTTGAGAGAATCGCGATAGGACGTGGGAAGTGAGAGCAAAATCACGGCAAAATGAGAGAAATGGAAGAAATAGTGATCGTAGGGTTGGGAAGAAAAAGGCGCAGTCTTTTAAACAAAAGTCGACTCATTTTTCCATTCTTTTCCCAGATATGGCCGATATATCACTTTTCTCCATTTTACGCAATTCCAATCTTGGGACAAAAACTAGCATAATGCCGAATTTTTGCCCGAGTGCATGTACCACACACGCAATCAAAATTTCACATTATTTTCACATAAACCCTCCTCCTTCATAACAATGTTGAAATTTATTATCAACACCAAAACAACGAGACAATGCGAGAATAAAACAATTATGTACAAAGCGAACAATAGAATGCGGTAGCGATCGCCATGGCAACCCATTATACCAACGATCGAGGCGTCGCCCGGAGATGTTGAGGTCTTCTCGACGACGACCTCGCCACCGCGATGGTGCTTGACATGCTTACCATTAACCATGAATTCACGGCTGGCGTCCCTTCTTGTAATGTGATAGCACCATGAGGCTCTGCAGAAGAATGGTGAAAGGACGACCATCGTGATTTCGGTTTGCGGGGAATAACCTCGACCTTGAATTGAGCAGCAACACTGCTGACCGACAAGAACTCATGGCGCAAAGGCGTTGTTATCATGCCGTCTCTTGGTTTTCTTTGTACAATTTCGCATTCTCATAAGCAAACCATGAATTCATCCATTTCACTTGTTTGCGACAAGCGAGCCTCTCCAGTGACCTTATGCTCAAAATTCAATTTCTTTATCGCCCAATAGGCTCGATGCTCAAGTTCGGTGGAGATGACAAGCTTTGCCATAGACCAACCCGATAAGGTGACATCCCAAAGGTGTTTTGAAAGGCGTTACATGTAGGCCCACTGCATCGTCAGCGTATGGACCAATCCTTTCGACACAGGTTCGCACCTTCTCGATATACCTTTTATTTCTCTATTGGAGTTACAGCAGCCATTCGTTTGAGGATGATATGCGTAGCGATCTTGTGGCGACGTTATACTTGGCTGAGATAGCACTCCTTTGCCTTGTTGACAAAATGAGTTCCTTAAGTCACTAATGATCGCTTGCGAGGGTGCAGAATCGTGTAAATATGTTCTTTGCAGAACTTAATTACAACTTTAGCATCATTAGTCGAGCTTGCCACGGCCTCCACCCATTTAGATCGTAATCAACCGCCACGGGATGTAGAGGTTGCCGAATGAAGGCGGAAAGGACCCATAAAATCGAGGCCCCACATCAAGAGCTCGATTTCTAAGATAAATTTCGTTGGCATCTCATTCCGGCGGACATATTTCCAACTCTTTGACATCGATCACATTTATGCACAAAGCGTGAGCATCTTTGAATAGGGCGGCCAAAAATAACTGATTGGAGTACCTTAGCCGCTGTTCTTTGTCCGCCGAAGTGACCACCATATGGGGTGGCATGACATCCTTCTAGAATTGATTCCATTTCCTCATGCGACGCGGCGCCTCATCAACTCGTCGGCCACGGTGCTTATATAAGAATGGTTCGTCCAAAAGTAATGGTTGACTTGAGAAGAATCTTTTCCTGTTGGTATGAGAAGTCGAGGCAACCTCCAGCGACCAAGTTGACAAAATCGCATACCGGGGTGTGCTACGGTGGTGCGTGCTCGTGATTGTTCATCGGGAAATGCATCTTGAATTTGGACATGAGTTTCTTCACCCTCGGTTGTTGTGAATCGGGATAAATGATCAGCCACTTGATTCTCGGTTCCTTCCTATCTCTAATATCAAATCAAATTCTTGTGAAGCGAAGATCCATCGAATTAACAGTGGCTTGGCATCTTTCTTGGCTATAAGATACACGATTGCCGCGTGATGCGTGTAAATAATCACCCTCGAACATCGGTGGGCTCTAAACTTTGTGCATGCGAATACCGCTAGCGACTCCTTCTCCGTAGTGGTGTAATTGATTTGAGCTTCCACCAGCGTTTTGCTAGCATAATAGATGGAGTGGAATATCTTCTCCTTCGTTGACCCGCCACATTGCCGCGGTGAAGTCACTTGCGTGCGCACATCACCTCGAAGGTAATGACTGTTCGGACCAATGATCACTGGAGCTATCACTAGAGCTCGTTTCAAAGCGTCAAGCAGCTTTGAGACAATTCGGAGTAAACTCAAGTGGCTATTTTTCTCGGCCAAGGCACATAGTGGCTTAGAAATTTTGAAAAATCCTTTATAAACCTTACGTAAAACCACTGCATGCCCCGAAACTCGCACACCCTTAACGGTGGTGGGGGTGGAAGTTTATCTATCACTTCGATCTTGGCTCATCCGTTCGATCCCTTCCTTGGATATGTGATGGCTTTAACACGATGCCCTCTTGCACCATGAGTGACATTTTCCCAATTTAAGACCAAGTGTGTCAGCCTCATAGCGCTCCATGACCTTCCCAAGTTATTTAGGCATACTCAAAAGTATCCCCAAATCACGGAGAAGTCATCTATGAAGATTTCAATGACTTCTCCACCATATCCAAAAATATGGCCATCATACATATTGGAGCGTCGCGAGGGCATTACAGTCAGGCATCATTCTAAAAGCAAAAGTGCCGTAGGGACGGTGAAGGTGGTTTGTGTTGATCGCCGGTGCAATGGCAATCGATGATAACGAAATACCGTCTAGGAAGCAGAAGAACTCCTTACCGGTGAGTTTGTCAAGCATTTGATCCGTGAATGGCGGAGGAAAATGGTCTTTCCTAGTAGCGTGTTCAATTTCTGTAATCCATACAAACCGCCATCCGTTATCACCGAGTTGGAATCGGCTCCTGCCGATCATTAAAAATCACCGTAACCTCTCCTTTTAGGAGCATATTTGCACGGTCTCACCCAAGAACTATCGAGATCGGATAAATGATTCCGACATCCGGTCATTTAATAACTTCCTTCAACACCTCTTTCGTCGGCGGGTTAAGGCGGTGGTGGTGCTGTGGAAGTCTTGTGGCAATCTTCCAACAATATCTTGTGCATACACAAGAAGGACTGATCCCTTTGATATCGACAATTGACCAACCAATAGCTCTCTTGTACTTGCGCGGCACATGAGGATTCTTCCTTGTCATGCTCGAGGCGGCTAAAATGATTCTTGGAAGAGTTTTCCCTCGCCCGAGATAAGCATATTTCAGGTGGTTGGGCAATGTTTTCGGACTAAACCTTTGGAGGTTCGTCTATTGAAGGTTTGGATACTGGGCGAACGATCGTAATCCAGTGACTCGGAGCTCGGCGATACGGTGGCACTTTGGCGGATCTCTCGTTAGAGGGATCTTGAGGAGCCGTTTCTTGTTCTAACTCCATGAGCTCGGCATATTCATTATCCTTTGTTTCGAGCCGGGGCGAGTGTTCGGCATTTTATCATGACGACTGCTCTAATACTTGAATTACCGAGCATTCCTCACTTCTTGAGGTCTTCATAGCATTGAATACATTAAAGTAACCTTGATCATTTACCCTCATTGTGAGTTCGCTTTTTGGACATCAATCAAAGTCCTTCCGGTTGCAAGGAAATGGCGTCCCAGATAATAGGCACCTCGTGATACGCTTCATAATCGAATGATGAAATCTGGGGGAAAGATGAATGTATCCACCTTTACTAGCACATCTTCAATTTTCCTTTAGGATGAGCCATCGATCTATCACTTGTTGCAAGATCAACATCGTGAGGTCTAACTTCTCCTATCCTACAAACTTCACGAATATTGAGGCAGCATTAAATTTATACTTGCTCCCAAATCACCACGAAACACGACCGGCGTCGCGTCCTCCAATGGAGCATGGAATTGTAAAGCTCCTGGATCTTTCAATTTGGGTGGAATTTTGCTTTTAACATGGTACTACTTGCTCGGTCGGTTACCCTTTGTTTCGAACTCACCCAGACGTCTCTTCTTTGTCGGGATGTCTTTTAAGAACTTCATAGTTGGCATCATTCCAAAGCCTCCACCAATGGGATATTAATGTGCGATTGCTTTAAGACATCTAGAAATCTACAGGCGAGTATCTTGTTGTTTCTTTTCAACCTTCGGGAAAGGTGGTGGTGGACGATAAATCACCTCGTCCGATTGCTTAAGCGATGGATTCACTTGGCGAGCTTCTCGACATTGCGGGTTTGCTTTGGTGCTTCCACTTTGCTTTTTGTGTTTGAGGACTCCGCCTTCTCTTCTTGGTTTGGCAACTTTGTTTCTTGCATCTACTTCCCACTTCTCATAGTGACAGCCGGACATGGTCTTTATCTTTCAGAGTTTTACGTATCACTTGGAAGATTGCCAAGTGGTCGATTCCTCATTTCGTTAGCTAGTTGTCGTCTGGACCTCCAATTCCTTAGCGAAGTGGGCTGCCCTTGTATTCTTGCGCCGGTCTTAGCCATATACTCCTTCATCAAGGTTTCCATAGTTTTGGGCGTGGGCGGCTTTATTCTTTGCTGGTGGGAAATTTTAGCGTCGTATTTTCTCAAAATTTCCACCACCACTTGTTCTGATCCTTAGCCTCACACGAAATTAGGATCTTGTCTCCGCCACGGATTGTATGTTTGTGAGTAAGGATTATTCCTCTGCCATTCGATTTCCCATGTAGCACCAGAAATTTGGGTTTGATGGGCACTATCAAAATATGCCCTTCTCCACTATAAACACATGACACCTCGTTCACTTGCATTGTGGAGTGCGACCCTTTGGAACACTTGTTGGTTGAACAATGGATTGGTTGTTGCAAGCCTTTTAACATATTGCTCATGGATGCCACTTGAGCGATTAATCTTTGTCGAGGCATCGACCTCAACACCTGCAAACAGATTTCTTCCCATTGGAGCACGAGAATGGACCATTGGCGGTTGTTATTTGCAATCCTTTCCAAGATCTCATCGCCTCATTGTAGGATTTAGAGAATAGCTCCATTTGCGGAGGTATCGAGCACCAAGCGTGTGGGCGCGTTTAACCCGTTATAGAAAGTCTCGAGTTGAATGCGGTGCGAATGCCGTGGTGAGGACATTTCGTAGCATTTCCTTATAACGTTCCCATGCCTCGCGATTCATCATCATTACTGCTGGAGCGACATGATGTCGTTTGAATCTTGCATTCTTTGTAGGTGGGAAGTATTTCAATAAAAAATTTCTCGAGCTCGTTCCGTGAGTGATAGAATCGATGGAAGACCATTCAACCATGCTTTTGCGATCTCGTAGTGAAAAAGAAACAACCAAGAAGTCTCAGCAGCCCGGTGAGACACTAGGTAACAGGCGAGTCACTAACCTCGAAAGACCGAAGATGAAGATGTGGATCCTCTGTGGCTTGCCCTTTGTTTGGAGCATTTGGAACATGACCGGCTTCAGCTCGAGGCGGTTTGCTTGCACCTCGGGTCGGGTAATTCCGGTTAACTCATTAAATCGGGGTTAGCGTAATCGCGTATACCCTTTCGATCATCGGCAATGACTATGGCATTTCCTCCGTCACCTCACATGCGGCCATTACGCTTGTGCTGCTGGACGTTTTGACATCGCCTTCCTCTCTGAAAGTGCGTTCAATCTACGGATCTAACGGGTATAATACCTCGCTTTAGCTACGCATATACCTGATCCGAGGCCTGTTTCACACAAAGAAAATAATCGAGTTAACCACTAATAACAAATAAACACAAAATTGCAATATCAGCGTAATTTATAATTGGCGATCCCAAACAACGGCGTAAAAACTTGTTGTGTGATAATATGTTGCAACACAATTCAATATCATGAAGTGCGTAGTCGACAAGTAATACGAAAATATTCGAGATCAAATCCACGGGGATCACATTTTTTTAAATCACGCATGACAATCAATTTTGTTTAAAGAACAACACAGAGAAATTAAGCAGGAAGAACAACCTAATAAAGGCAGAGCGAAACAAAAACTATGAGAATGTTACTACGAGCGAGGTGAAATTTCGGACTAATATATGATTAAACGGTGATAAAAGGATGAAATAGACTTGACCTCTCGATTCCATCCATGCTACGTATTAAATATACTCTGACTTTATCATTGCCTCGTTACCATGACATGAACTTCTCCGATTCTTAGTATTTTCCAAATCTAAGATTATATTATATAAGTCGTTCGATATATTCTATACCAACAGCTCTTAGAATATCTTTACTAATCCGTTCATGTATGTCACCTGAGGTAAACACATATTCCTATTTATTCACACACATAATATTTAAATCATGTTCTCGCGTCACTCTCTTATTTTCCACTCTATAAGAGCTTCCAGAAATTATAGAGCTAAATCCACCCATGGTGATCAATCACAAGCAAGATGAATAATCTCGAAGAACAATAGCAATTTATCAAGATAAGTGTGAAATGAGCTCGTCACACGAGCATGGGTTTCATCAAAGATCAAGTCCTACAAATTTAGCTCATAGCGGGCATTCAACAATATCCGAGATAAGCGAATGCCATAAAAAGCTAAAAGAATTCGAGAAAAGAAAGTGAAACTCATCGCGGAATCACGTGCTCCTTCTTGGATCGTTGCCTCTTCCGATAAACCTTCTCCAAGTTATCGCTCCTCGATTCGTTCTCCTAAATGATTGTGATCTTCCGAATGATTCCCTACGAATGCCCTTCTCTTACATTATACATCCCTTTTAATAACAAACTACAGCTCTTTTAGGGAATGCAGACGGCACGCTGCTAACCTTCAACCTCGATTTTTCGGTCATTTACGATAGCTCGGCGGATAACAACCCGCGTCCCTTTATTTGGTGTGGCGGATGCCCGCGTGGTTAATGGTCCTGCAGATCTCCTCGGTCTTAGCCAAAACCTTTCATACTTGAATCGTTGAGCATCCATGACCTGAGGCTCTTCTCAGTTTCGACGACTTCGCTCTAGATTTTGACTTTCGTTGCTAGCTCGACTTAATTCTGAGCTCGGCTTGATCCACGAACTCAACCTTGTCTACTCTCTCTCTCTTTCCTGGAGTCTGGTTTCGCTTACGAGCTCGACTTTGGTTGCGAGCTCATCCTTCTCGAGTTCGGCTTCTATTTATGAGCTCGTCATTCTTGAGCTCGGCTTTGGTTGCGACTCTTCCGTCTCGAGTTTGGCTTTTGTTGCGACTCGTCCATCTCGAGTTCGGCTTCTCGGCGAGCTTGAGTGTGGTCGGTTCTCTCTTACGGAGCTCGGCTGAGACTTAGCTCAAGCGTCCTCAATTTTCACTTTTCCTTTGAGCTTTGACTTGTCTTTCGAATTTGACCTTGCTCGCATTACTCCGGCCTTGTTCGTTCTATCCTTCCTCGTATTTGAAGTCAAGCTCGCTCACGAGTTCGGCCTTGTTTAGCGTTAGACACGGAGCTTGGCCCGACTCGGCGGACTTGACGTCGTCTTCCTTGCCGTTCTTCGCGCTACATGCCGTAGATTGATTAAATAAAGCTTTAAAAGAACATAAAACCCTTAAAGCACCAACTCAATCCTACACGCACACACGAAAACACAACATGAACACACAAACAACACAAACACAGAGCAGAACACACAATACTCGAGGTTATTATCATCAAAAGGTTACATAACTTTCTTTTACAAGAGTTATCACTCAGCGTGTGGAACCACTTAGCCCCAGTGTTTGTTATATAACTCTTTACCTTGTGTTTACTTTTCGGTTTACTACGCTCAAGATCTATCTCTCGGTACATTTCTCTTGAGACCGTCGTTGTTGACACCTTACCCTGAGGCAACCTCCTGCTCAAACTATGACAACTCGAGTAACAAGACAACCAGCTCTCTTGGGTTCGACCTTAACTTACCATATACGGAACTATGTGTTCAAGTTGGAGGAGATTATAAATAGTATCTTGACGCACCTAGGACCTTTGACGACGGGTTTCGGGCGATCGTCATTCGATCTTGAACTCAATCTATCGGTTAGGCAGTAATCCCGATAGTTCATCTTGAAATACATCGGGATACTCCTTCACGATCGGGGCGTCTTCTCGTTCTCATTTTGGTCTTTCTCACGGAGATGAACAAGGTAGGTGTGGTTCTCGGTCTTGTTCGACAACGTCCTTGTTTGTAAGCGATATGATTAGGACCCTCTTCCCATGTCTTGATCCGTGAAAGTCATGAGGTTTCTCTCGGGATGTTGGAAAAAATTTTCCTTTCATTACAGGGATGGTGCATTATGTCCGGTTAACCAATCCATTCCTAGGATTATGTCCACATCTTGCATAGGTATGGCGTGAAGGTTATCTGTCATGACCTTAAGTGCCTAGTCCAAGTTCTAGGTTCGAGCATGTATGGGTTACCGTTCTTATGCCTCCTACTGGTGAAAAAATTCTCATGATTTGTTTAGCGTTTGGGATCTAGTCCTAAGTTTTACTGCGCATGCTTGACAATAAAAAGAATCTGATCGCCCGATGTCAAATAGTAGGATAACGAGCGATTGGAGGTGTTCCCATACACGCGAGTTTCCTTGGTTCCTGGCGGCTCCTATAAATTCTCTTTCACGATTGAGGCGTAGGCCACAGCTTGTAGTGGTGGTTGTTGTTGTTGTTCTTTGCTGTTGTTGCGGCGGTTGTCGGTATTGTTTTCTTTGTTATCGCCATTCTGTTGTCGTTGTCGCCGTGGTTGATAGGGTCGTTGGATCGACTGGAAGTACTGAATCGGGGACTGAGCTTGGAAAACACGGACCGGTTGGATTCGGTTGGGCACGTTGGGATGGCCATTTTCTCCTTGGCACATCCATGGACTGTCCCTGGAGTAGTGACCCTTCTTACCATATTTGAAGCATCCATCATTCGTGAATGTGCATACTCCTTTGTGACTCCTATAGCACCTTGTGCACACAAGGAGTCTCACGAACCTCTGATTTTCCCCGTCAGGTGCGGGTACCATGGGGCGTCCATTAACCTGTCCATGCCCAGATGGCACGTTACTCTCTTTCCATGGCCTCCTATCGGCCTGGCCAACATGTGATCCTTGACCTTGGTGGGGTCCTTCCCACTTTCTCTTCCCACGATCCCCCTGGTGATTCGGTGGATGCACAACGACAATCCTATCCTCAAGCAAGGTAGCCTCAATGTCCAATGCCCTGTTGAGGGCCTAACGGTAGGTGCATACCGCGACATCTCGCAGAATACCCTGTCGTAGTCCGTAACTATTTTCTTTCCCTAGCGCAGATTGTAGAACTCATGTTCTTTTCTTTTCCTATAACTCTTAGATATGTACTTCTTATACACTCCCTCCTTAAATTCATCCCAGGTGTAATCTTCCAGTTCATCTTAAGATAAGATCTTTCTCATTCCTTTCCACCAGAAGTCGACGGCACCGGTCATTTGAAAAGCAACGCATGATAAGCGTTCTTGAGGTGTACAGTGAAGGAAATTGAAGATTCACCCTAGTGCGCGAATCCATAGTTCCGCATCCATGGGATTCTTAGTCCCGTTGAAAGTTGGCGGGATCTATCTGAGGAATAGCTCCTCAATCCTTGCCGGTGGTGGTGGTGGTAGAGTGTCATTTCTTTCGGGTGTTACCTCACGGTTTCTTCTTCTCGGTGACATTCTATCTTTCATAAGTATACGTAATCAAATATTTTCTTATACCATCCTTCAGGATCAAAAATATCTTAGCACGGTATGTATATATAATCATAAGTATAAATCTAGCACGTCATCGAACACCACATATCGCAACCTAAAAAACCAAAGCTCTCGAAGAGCTATCATCATATCAAATCCAATGTCTCTACGAGGACTTTCATCATCGCTTTTAAGATCCATAAAAGGCCAAGTATGGAGTATGATGCTCCGAAAATTAATATCAGCATCACTCAGTGTACCTAGTCACGGTGCGCACAAAAATCTAAATGCTACCACGGTCATGGAATAAAGGTTCATGTCGGAACGACTCATCGTTTCCACATGCATCAGAAGATATACAAGGGTATATAGAAAAATAATATCTTGTCCTAATAACTAGATCCATAATCGCTTGAAGTCTAGAATAGGGCTTATTGTGTCGAAGTCGAGCAAGGAGTATGGTAACTATCTCTCTCTATCTCATCGATCGTGAGCGGTCCTCCTCGGGATCCTCCTCTGGGTCCTCATCCTCTTCGACCTCAGCATAAATGTGGGAGCCACGGGCTCTCGAGACTCTAATGACCCAAACTTCCATAGCGGCCGGTCTTGGCGGATCTTAGTCGCGATCTCCTCAAAAGTTCTTTGAAGCGGGCGACAACAAGGCGGGCACAAGCTTCTCTCACGGTGCACTGCGGCTGGGCCGTGGATCATCAACCTACGATATCATGAGTGCGGGGTGCATGCGGGGTGGCGATGGCTGAGCTAGGGAAGCGCGGTAGGTAGAGGTTGATGTTGGCATGGAATGATTAGCGGTGATGATGCGCGGGCAATGATGGGGCTCAAATCCTCTGGCGGTAAGACCCAAAGTGAGATATCGAGGGCGGGAAGGTCCGGCCTCGAAGAGTTCTGCCATAGCCGAGGCGAGAATACTGAGTCCATCGGATGCCAGCAGCGGCACCTCGGGTGAAGCCACTCGGGAATCTCGTCACGCCGGTGTATTCCTTTCGGGGAGATCTGGTCCACATGGTGCAGCTCCATATACCATGAATACGTAGCTCGGGTGTTGGTGAAGCAGTAAGTCCGTCTCGAGATCGAAGCTCTCTCGGCGTCGATAGATGTAATCTACCGATATCTCACGGGCATATCCCTACCAGTCGGATGGCAGTCTCGCGATTAGTCGAAGCACATAGTCATAATATGACGTACCACGAACGCGTCACGGTGTGATGACGTCTGAAATGAGCTAAGAACTCGCCGATGTCGTTTATAAACACGTCTGTTGAGGAGCTGTATGAGCGTACCACCTCGCCGGGTGTGGCTCTAGAAGATAAATGGCACTTAGTCGTAAAGATCGTCCGTGGTTTGGTCTCTGGGAAGAGACTGCATGGTTCCTTAGGATGGAATAAACTTTCGATGTCTAACCTTCAGGTGAAGGCTAAGTGGTCACCCTATCTTATTGAACTTGAATACTTTATTTATATTTGCGTTATAACATTCGATCATAATCGTTCCTATAATGTACTTACAATTGATATTTCTTTTTATGCTTCGTTAACGTTATACTTTGATTCTTTTCATTATTGCCACGATAGAGGCAACACGCATGGTGTTGAATTCCTTGGCGTAGAGAGGTTGGGCTCATAACTTGATGCGAACCTCGGTTAAACAATCGCTTCGTCATAAGCCGTGAGACTAAATCGCGTTCTCGTCCTCAAATCCATTCGGATTGTGATTCTTAAAATTTCTATTTTCTCGTTCTTCCTTAGTATTAGTTCAATCGGGGATACCTTATGTTCTTATACTAAGTTCGTATAAAGGATCATGCGTCTTAAGAGTCTATGTTCTCATGGGAAACATACTCATTTACATCACCTTCTAGCATGCTTTGCATATAGCGATAAACACGAGATCATAACATATATTGCTATAATCAAGTATCCTCATATTACTCCTTGCCGAACCACAAAGTTTGCAACTTTCTTTCGAACTAATGACCAATTATTTTGAAAGAAACTTTCAATTACAAATAATTCCTTTTTCCAAAATATATTTCGACCTTGAAACTAAGCCACATTTGTAAGTCTATTTCACATTCTATATACTTTCATCATTTCAAAATAACCTTGATTGAGATAGTTACCTTTTCCTCGTTGAGAAGGACAACGATGGAGTGCGATCGATGGTAGTCGAAACACCGACAATTTCTAGACTCAACCTTCACTTAGGATTCGAGAAAAGGGTTTCGAGGTTCGGATCGAACAAGTGCTCGATACCAATTTGTGGCGACCCGACTTCTCAAGGAAATGCGGATTAAGCGGATCGCCTGTGGTATGATAATGCAGCGGATATATACATAACTAATTAATGCAATTAACCATTAAACTACGCATAAATGCATGGTGAAAGGAATAAGTTGTTTCAATACAAACCCAGTCATAGAAGGACTTGTCGAAAGGTTCATCGTCGAAATATAACTTGATCGGGCAATTCGAGGAGCAGTACAACCTCAAGTTGATACGATAATGAAAGCGGTATAATCAAAGACACAAAACACTATCGAGTTAGCGGCAATAAGCGTGTGGACATGCATATGTGAAACATTCCCAGGTTCTAGAAACCTTTCTACTATAACAACAAAACACCTTCCACTCCACCTCGCACTCGTCGTCGATCCTTGCTCAACCCTGCATAAAAAGCGAGATGCGGGGCTAAGTACAAAAGTACTCGGTGGACTCATTAAGCGAAAACATTTTCTTTGTAAAGTTATTGAGCGCCCGCAATAGCGCATGAGGATTTTAGTTAAAGACTCATGCTATCAAACATTTATCATTTTCTAAAAGTGTGTCCGGTAGGAATATTTCATCCACGTTGTTCCATAACTAATCATTCATTCATTCATTCATTCGCGCACTATGGGTGGCCACCTACACATAGTCGCCGTGACCGTCGAGGTAGCTAACCTTAACACACGGTCCTGCGTGTACACAATCCGAGTTAGTCTTTAACTAAGTCGGATCCGATCGTTACCCTTTTTTAGCGTTGGTGGACCAACACATTCACATACCACATTCGATATACCAATCTCATATAGGATCACATTAAAACATAAACATTTGGCAGTCAATAACAGTTTATGTAATAATATTTCATAAAGCTTTTGTAAATCATGCTTTGAGATAGATATGCATATCATTTTGTTTGAGAGAGCCACCTTGCTAGTCAGAAGCTATAAGTTCTAAGTGAGCGGGGTGTGGTTGTCTTCCTCGACAACTACGTCTGAACATGACCTTCATAAAAATAACTTTTCTTAGATTCCTTCTATTGATCGAGGGTAGTTTATAAGTTACGACTTAATGTTCTAATTAGGGTTTCTTTACGATTTCATGTGATGGTCTTAAGATAATTCCTATTATCTTACCTTCTCAATTTCAAACTATATTACTTCATCATTCATAGATGAACCTCAACTTATAGTCGTATACACGAGTCTATCCTCGACTCTAGCCTTAGTGTTCTTCTAAGCGTTATTCGTTATAGATTGTTAGTATTCACGTTATGATTGGTATATTAGGATATTCTCAAGCCACTAACTAGACCTAACATTTATAACTACGTCCTAGCAGGTTATGCTTGACGACTTGTCGTATTAACACGACGAATGAAAGGAGATCTTGACCTATGATTCGCGATATCTCATACCATCGCGTAAGTAAATACTTAGGAATTAATGGAGTTCTTTGTGAATACTAACTCGACCTTTGAGACATAAGGATTGACATCTTATGTTTGAATCTTAGCTTACACTTTTCGATATTGTTTGTTTCTCTTAACTCGTCGGAGATTGTGTACGTTATATAATCTCTATTCGTATCGAGTCATCTTAACGCTCAATCTAATATCGTATTAGGTTATCGTTGTTGAGAATTAACGTTGTAAGTCAGCTTTTGGTTTCTTTAACTTAGGAACTCACGTTTGAGTTATCCTTTTATTAATAGAAAACCACAAATTTTTGTCTAACTTGATTCTCATTAATTCCTTCTTAAGTTATCAAAATTTGTCGATTTCTTTTGGATTCTCGTACATGAAGTACTATGTTATTTACGTTTGGGGTTTTGTTTGTCGTCACAACATAAATGTAACCATTCAACACCATACAACACCATACACAACATAAACTATACTAAAGCATTAGAAAATCCTAATTTCTAACATAATACCCAACTATTGTGTTTATGTGCATGAGTGTTCCATCATTCATCATAATCACAACCATTCATTCTAAACTTATAAATTAACTACCATGGCATCATTCACAATTAAAATCAACTCATACTTAACCATTTTACTATATTTTCGATAATTACCAATAATTAGCATAAGTATCCAATAAAATCATGATACACTCCTATCATACCGTAGAATTTAATTATCAACTCAATACCATCAATTCAAATTTTAAACCATGAGTTAACAACATGAAAGTTTTCGGCAATTTCAAGTTATTGAACATTGAGGTTCAATAAATTCCACCAAAATCATATTATGCTTATATCATATGCTAAACATGAAATATCATTTCATATCATACATTAAAATTTAAACACATGCTTATTTTTCTTAATGTATTTTCGGTAATTTAAAAAAAATAACATAAGTATCCAATAAATTGTATCCACTTCACAACATGTTTATAATATGCAATAAACAGTGAATATTAACTTTAAACACCAACTAAATATTTATAATATGAACAAAATGCTTGGAATTTTTATGGTCCTTACACATATATTGTATATGTGTTCAATAAATTCCCAACAATGCATAATAGGTTCATATTATTTCAAAACATCATATATCATATTATTTTCAACAAATAAAAATCAAATAAATCCTAGAATATTTATACATAGTTTCGGTCTTTTCATAAAAACAGGAGTAGTGTCTCAAAAATTTCAAGATTAATATATGATGTTCATATCATATATTAAACACTATACCTCAACTATTTTCAAATAAATAAAATCAAAATAAATACTAGAAAATTCCAAAAATTTCCATATTTATACTACATGCTCTTAACACATCAACAAGCAACAATATGAAATAATATTCCCAAAAGCATGGTTTATCTTCTATAAAAAAAATTATAACAAAAAATTAAAAAATATTAAACATGCTCCAAAAATTTCTCAAACTTTAAAAACAACCTTAGAACATATTTATAAGCATATTTCATTCATGGCTTGAGAGCATTTTGTGGCTCAAAAGTCATGAAGAAAATGAAGAACAAAAATTAGGGTTTTTCATGAAATAATTCAAGAAAAATCTAACAATACTCCATTAAAAATGGAGAGAATGATGAATGCTATCTTTGTATGATCTTAGAAAAATTATTGGAGGGTTGGAATGGTTGGGAAAGAAGGATTAAAACTTAAGGATTTGAAAAACAAATAGAGAATTTTGGTGTTCTAGAGAGAGAGAGAGAGAGAGAGCATGGTTTTGCTACTTTAAAATGGCAGCAAAATGGCTGTTGGGAGCCTATATGAGTGGTCCATTGTGGTGGTTGGGAGAAGGTAGTCAAATTACCGATTTGGCGTGTTATCTGAAAGCTCTTTAAGTTTTATCGGCTTTCGATTGATTTCTCAGAACCTTAAGGTTTTATTTTCTTAAATAGACTTAAAAAGACTTATTTCATAGTTTATAATAATTTTATGAAGTTCGGATGGCATCCGGTAAGTCAATTCCGAATTATCGCGGAAAAACAGCGTCCGACGATTAAATTATGCTCATTCGAAATTCTATTGAATTCTTGAGGTTCCATAATTAATTTGAGTCTTATAAATCATTTCTTATTGATTTAGACCCTTGGTTCGAGTTTCGATTCGTTCGGATCATTTTAGGGTTTTTTCGATATATATTTCCGGCGTTCGGTTAAGTTCTTCAGGAATTTCGTTCAAAAATTGATTCTTATGAATTCTAAATTCATAATAATATATTATTCTATGATTTTGATTGTTATCATCAAATTTCATGATTAACCGCAATTTGGAAGTTGATTCGGCTCGTGAATAGTACTTTTGAGGCCCAAGGCGTGCTGAAAATTCAATTCTTTGGCTTCTCACGTGTTTTAGTGAGAAGATTCTAGAAAATGAAATCCTTTTGTTGAGATTCATTCTCGATCTTTTATTCTATATTCGGGCTATTGAAAACCACAATCCGATGGGACTAGTCACTAGTTTTGATTTCTCAGTTTTCGATCTCGGATCGATTCTAATTCATTTCGTTGGTTACCTTAAACATAATTAAGGTCTAAGCACCACAAGTAATTGGTTTAATCATCACTAATAAAAGTTTTAAATTTTTCAGGTTATTACAAGAATACTAAGAATATCCCCCACACTTATCCATTTGCTTGTCCTCAATAGGGGTGAGCATTCGGTTCGGTTGATTTTGCCTAATCAGGCCGATCCGAAAATCAATTTTTATAAAAAATCTGGACCGAATCGAAAAATCGAAATTATGTAAAACCGAAAATCAAAACCGATTTTTATATATAAATTATATATAATTGGATTTTGGATTAAAAATCGAATCGATCCGATCAAAAATCGAAATTTTGAAAAATTTCAATCGATCTATCAGAAAATCGAGCCGAATTTTAAATTTCGGTTTGGTTGGATCAGTTTTCGGTTGTCGGATTTTTGCTACTTAGTCCTCAAGCAAACTCTATGCTAATAAAAGTAGAAAAATAACCCGTGCAACTTAACTCTTAATCCAATCAATCAAACCTCTTTTTACCTTTCCCCCAAACTTGATGAATGCATAATCAAAATTATCGTGAAACAAATCTAAGATTGTGAAAATATCAAATAAACAAGTAGGCGATTTTTTCTCAGACCCAACTCTCCGCTAGGGGTGAATTAACTAAAGTGGTCACCTTTAGCAACAAGTTTCTTTTGAGAACACAAAGAAAGTATTAACAGATTTTGGAACAATGTTCGAAAGGTGAACTCTCGATGAACTCGAGTCTCCTATCGTGGTTTCCCATGCCCATTTCTCAATTTACGAGAAAGAGGGGCAGAATCTCATCCTCCATTTCAACAATCTCAACAATTTATTGGAGTTTGCATTCTCCTTTTTTTTTATATATAATGAAACAAGTATATAGATAACCACATTGTTAACACTACCCCTAGCATTAGTCGGATAAATCGCGTCAATAACCCCGATTTAAGATCAATCCACACATCTCGTCGATTCACATTACTTCAATCACATATCAACAAGAAAGCGGGATAACATCAGGTTTGACCAATACCACGAGTTAAAGTAGCACAATCAAAATCGACTTATTCACATAGACAAAACTTAAGTCAGCGTTCAAAATCATCACCAACTCACATCACCAATCATGCAAAAGATGCGACCGACACTAAAGTCGAATGCTCACATAAAAACCTTAAGCACTATCGATTACTCAAAACATTAAATAACAAAGAAGATGAGACTTCCCTGATGATAGATGGTAGAATGAGGGCTGAAATGTGAGCGTGCGCTACAGAGTTGGAGTATCACGGCTTCACCTCATTGTTTATAACGTCCCAAAACTGAACAAACTAATCACAAAGACAACAGATAGATCAAAGAGAACAACGAAACAAGCAAAAGATAAAGAAAGAAAAGAACAGAAAAATCCGTGAGTAAACCCCCACGTAGTACTTAGTTTAACGTCGTGAGCACGACGTAATCCAATCAGAGAAAGATAGGATCGATGAGCATGGAGTTCTCTACTTCTTTCGGACCATCCCCTCGATCAAAGTAAGGCCTCACCCGCTGTCCATTCACAGTAAATGATACGCCTAAAGTTCTCCCCGGCAACAACGCCAAAATTTGTTTCAATTAAAAACACTCTCTTAATTGACTCATAATCGAATGAGGTGATTGTAGAGGGAAAGTTAACCCAAGTTGTCTCTCAAGAAAAACTTAACAGGGCTTATTGTTCATGTCGCACATAAAAACGGTAACTTTTAAACACTCTAATACCAACGGGGGTTTTGAAACAAACGAAAATTGAAATGCGGAAAGAAAAAAATAAATAAAACAATCTAACTAGGGTTGTCGATCCCTAGTTGAGAACCTCTGAAAACACGAATCGAGGAAGCTAATCGTAGAACAAACTAAACTAGATCATCAACGAGAAGCAATAAAATTCAGCGGAGAGAGATTGATATAATACTAAATTCGATATCAATTGCATAGAGCGTAATTTATCAAATGTTAGAAGAAATAGAATCAATGGAGAAACCAATAATTCAAAATCTATAGGAATCACAAAGCAAAAATATTTAAATCGAAGGAATAAAATCAGCAAATCATAAAACAAAATGCATAAATCGATGTAATAAAAGCGAAATTTATATTCTAATATGATGCTTCTATCTACGTTGTCGCTTTGAAAGCTACCGGAAATAAATCTTGAAGAACAACATTGCGTACAAAATGGTGAAATGCCCTAACTTCGATTATGCAGCGTTTATACATATAAATTGAGTGGCGCCGGTTCTTGCGCTCGAGGGGCACAGGCGGAGACTTACATTTAAAGTGGCGTTGGTGAGGGCGACAGCTCGTGATGGAAACTTATCTCGAAGTGGCGCCGGCTTAGACCGGCGCTCGCTCACGGGGTGCTTCTGTCTCGAAGCGAGCGCTTGGTCAAAGTGAGCCGCGTAGGAGGTGGCGTCGTGGGCAGTGGGCACGCAGCAGCGTCTTTGGCGGGTGTGTGGCGCATGGAGAAGCAGGCGTGGGCGAGGTGGCGTCTGTTGGATGGCCAGCGCCGGCTTGTCTTGGGGCGAAGTGGTCGCTCGGCACGGAGTGCCGGATGAGCCGGGCGGCGTCTGGCGTCGTGGATCTTGGGCGGGCGCTCGGCACGAGCACCGGATAAAGCGAGCAGGGTGATGCGAGCACTGCGCGACAGGAGCGGGTGCTCGGCATGGAGCACCGGATGAAGCGAACGCTGGCGATGCCGACGCGCGCGAAGGATAAAGCGGGCGATCGGCATGGGGCGCTGGTGATCTGGGCGGGCGGGCGTCGTCTTGGCGTGATGGACGCCGGGCGGGCACTTGTCGCGAGCACCGGATGAGGAGGTCTTGGGTGCTATCGGCGTCGATTGTCTTTGTCGAGCGCCCGGATGTGTCTGGCGCTTAGTTGTCTTGGCGCTTGGTGAGCCGGGTGGGCATGCCAACAGCCTTTGTCGAGGGTGAGGCGTTCGGCAGAACACGGCGCCAGACTCGGCGTGCGATGGGGTGCCCGTCCGCGACTTTGACGATTCACTCCGTTCTTCCTCGTCTGAACTCCGAATTACGATCCGTTTGCGCCTACGGACTCCTGCCAAGATGCTCTTAAATAAACTTCAACTCTTGGTAATATCATTTCATCCTATTTAATACCGTTTTCTACAAAACATCGAAAAAACCAAATAATTCTTAACGAAATTACTAATCGAAATAACGGCATAAATAAGACAAAACACTAGAAAGCGGTATGTAAAGAATGTCGAGAATAAGCACAAAATGAAACCAAGCAGTATGCTTTATGTATCCCTTTTCCCCTTCTTACCCCCCTAATCATACCTCGGCATACATGCCTTCTCTAAAAATTGGGATGAAAAGCAGTCCATGTGGGGATGGCGGTGGGCTGGGCGGGAGAGAGTCGGCGGTAGAGGTGGGTCTTGGCATGGAATGATCGGCGGTGATGGTGCAGCGGGCAATGATGGGTTGGAATTCTCTTGGCGATGGGACCGAAAAAGTGAGTTTGTCGAGAAGGTAGGTCCGCCTCGAACATGTTCTGCCACGGCTAAGCGAGAATCGGGTCCATCGGATGCCTAACGAGGCACCTCACGGGTGAAGCCACTCGGGAATCTCATCGCGTCGGTGTATTCCCTCTTGGAGATATAGTCCACATGGTGCAGCTCTGTATACCGTGAATACATAGCTCGATTCTTGACAAGCAGGGGTAAATCAATCTCGAAGATCGAAGCTCTCGGCGGCGATATATGTAATCTAGCGATATCTCGCGGGCATATACCTACCGGTCGGTGGCGATCTCATGATCGATCGAAGCACACCGTCATAATGTGACGTACCACAACATGTGCAGCAGCCCGTGGCGTACAAAGTGAGCTAAGAACTCACCGGCGTCGTATCCTCGATCGTCTAGTAGGAGCGGTGGGAAAGTAAAACCTCCTCGGGTGTTGCTCTAGAGGATAAAGGGCGCTAGTGGTAAAACCGTCCGAACTATGTTATATTCCTAAGTTCTTATGAAACTACTTTCATGGTTTGGTCTTTGGGGCGAGGCGCATGGTTTCTTAGGAAAGAACAAGCGTCAGATGTCTAGCATTCGAGTAAAGGCTAAGTGGTCACCCTATCTTATTGGATTCGAGTTCCTTATTTCTATTCGCATTATAACATTCGATCATATTCGGTCCCATCATATACTCATTTACATCCTACTTCGACATGCTTTGCATGTAGCACTAAACACGTATGCATGACACGTTTTGCGATAATCAAGTATCCTCATATTACTCCTTACCAAACCCCTAAAGTTTGTAACTTTCTTTCAAGCTAATGACCAATCATTTGAAAGAACTTTTCAATTCAAAACATTCATTTTCAAAATATATTTCAACCATCAAACAAAGCAATATTGTAAGTTCATTTCACATTTCCTATACTTGAAACAGATTACCTTCACGTCATACCTATGATAGATGTGGACATAATCCTAGGAATGGATTGGTTAATCGAACATAATGCAACAATCTATGCGGTGAAAGGAAAATTTCTTTCAACATCCACGAGGAACCTCTGAGACTTTCACGGGATCAACATGGGAAGGAAAGTCCCAATCATATCCGTGCTACAAGCAAGGGCGTTGTTGAACAAGGCAGAGAACCACGCCTACCTTTTCTATCTCGAGAAAGACCGAGAATGAGAGAAGGATAGAAGATGTTCCGATCGTGAGGAGTATCCAGACATCTTTCAGACGAACTACGGGATTACCGTAAGCCAAACCAGTTGAGTTCACGATCGACCTTGAACTAGGTTCTTGCTTCAGAAAGCCCCATATCGAATGGCACCAAAGAACTTGAGGAATTGAAGATCAGCGCAAGAAATCTTGGAGTTAGGTTTTATTAGACCTAGTGTGTCTCCATGGGAGCACATGTCCTTTTCGTGAAGAAGAAGGATGAATACGTTGAGAATGTGCATAGGCTATCGAGAGTTAAACAAGATAACTCTTAAGAATAAATATCCTTTGCCACTGAATTGGCGATCTGTTTGATCGACAAGGAGCAAGAGTATTTTCGAAGATCTTAGGATTTGACCAGAGGATGTACCTAAAACGACTTTCCGTACAAGGATTGTCATTACGAATTCATCGTTATGCCCTTTGGACTTACAAATTCCCCAGCAGTATTTATGGATATCATGAACAGGGTATTTCACCTATACTTAGAAAAATTTATCTTAGTATTCATAGACGATATCCTAATATACTCGAGAATAACCAAGAACATGAACAACACTTGAGCTGTCTTTGCCAAACATTAAGACAAGAGCAACTCTTCGCCAAGTTTAAGAAGTGCGAGTTACGGTTAGCGAGGGACATTTTAGGTCACATCGTGTCCATGAGAGGAATCAAAGTAGACCTCTAAGATCGATCTGGGTTTGAGAATGGGAATCGCAGAAGAACCGAGCGAAATTGAGTTTCTTAGGACTTGCGGCAATTATCGAAGATTTATTGAAGGATTTTCAATGATAGCCCGACCCATGACCTAATCATTAAGAAAGAGAATCAAGTACACTTGGACCGCGAGTGTGAGCTAGTTTCCAAGATTGAAGGAGTTCTTGACGGCGACACGATACTCCACAGATGCAAGCGGATAATGAGTACCACGATCTACGGACGCTTGAAGAATGGATGAGGATGTGTTACGATGCGAAAAGCAAGTTATTACTTATACTTCAAGGCAATTACGCCCGCATGAGTTGAACTATCCTCATACGACCTAGAATTAGCGGATCGTACATGCCTTAAAGATTTGGAGTCACCATCTCTATGGAGTTAGATGTGAGATCTACATTAACCATAAAAGCACAAGTATTTCTTTGAGCAGAAAGATCTTAACATGAGGCAACATAGATGGTTAGAATTGGTGAAATATTACAATTGTGGTATCAATTACCACCGGAAAGGCTAATGTTGTGGCCGATGCTTTGGTCATAAATCCCTCTAGTTTGGGGTGTCTTCTCGATCGTGAAGAGATACTTATAAAAGAATTTCAAAGGATGAACATCGAAGTTATAGACCGGTCGAGATAATAGAAGGTTGTATTTCAGCGTTGATTGCAATCCCGGACTTAGAGCCCAAATCTTAGAAGCTGAGAGGAAGAGTAAAGTTGGAGAAATGAGAGCCAGATCGAGGATAACAACCACAAAAATTTGGAGAAGCAACGGATGATGTTTTGTTGTATGATGGGAGTGTGTATTCGGAAAATGAAGAGCTTAAAAGCGAGATTTTGAAAAAGCCCATGAGACTTCTTACTCCGCTTTTCGGAAGCACCAAAATGTACTAATATCTCGAGGAGAAATTTTGGTGGGATGGAATGAAGCGAGCGTAGCTTCGTTCGTAGAACGTTGTTTGGCGATGTCGACAAGTGAAAGCACTCCACCATCGGCCGTATGGAACCTTACAGTACGGCGGACATCTTGGAATGGAAATGGGACGATATAGCCATGGATTTTGTTGCGGGCTACCCAAGTCACAAAGAGAAATACCGCTATTTGGGTCATCATCGATTGTTTGACCAGGCGTGTATTTTCTATCAATTCCGATAACACATGGATCAAGCAGTTAGCACGGTTGTAAGTTTGAGAAGTAATGCGTTTACATGGAGTTAGAAGACTATCACGTCGATAGAGATTCAAAATTCACATCCAGTTACGGGCGAGCTTGCAAATGGAATTGGGAACTCGACTACATTTCGATCAGCGTTCCGCCACAAGCGGACGGACAATCAGAGAACCATTGAAATGCTTGAAGACATGTTGAGAACTATTGTCCTCGATAAATGTATCGATCACCACTTTCTTGGGATGAAGTGGGAGAAAGAAGAGTATTAGGGCGACTACTGTGGGAGAGATGATCAAGATCGTGAGGCGAGATCAGCGAAAGATCGAGGAGGCCCAAGGCCGGAAGTCGCATCTTGACAAGCGTCGCATAGAGCTACATTTTGAAGTGGAAACAAAGTTTTCTTGAAGATCTCCCCATCAAAGGAATCGTGAGATTCGGAATCAAAGGAAGGCGATCTCCGAGTCTAAATGAATCGTGAAATTCGGAATCGAAGGAAAGCTGCGACCACGTTTCATAGGACCCTATGAAATTTTGGAAAGGATAGGACCGCGACTTCTGGTGGCACTACCATGACTTTGGAAGCGTGCACAATGTGTTCCACGTTTCCCAACTCGAAAGTACATACATGACCCCGGCCGTATATCTGGCCGATAGATATTGTCCTCGATGACAATATGAGTTATGTAAATTACTATGAAAATTTGGGACCGATGTTTCCAAAAGCTACGGAACAAGGAGATACCATTAGTAAAAGTTCTATGGCGAAACCATGGACAAGAAGAAGGAACTTGGGAATTAGAATCAACTATGAAATCAAACCGTTAATAAAACCTTAATATTTAGAAATCGATGAAAACACGATAAAACTTAAAGAACCGGTATTAACATGCCAAATCGGGTCATTTGACTAGTCTTTCCCCAACTATATGATGACCCACTTCTCAAAGAAATACGGATCATATGGATTGTCACTAGTATGATAATGCAGCGGATATATATATATATATATATATATTCAACCATTAAATTACTCATAAATGCATGAACTTAAAGGAATGAACTATTTCAATACAAATCCAGTCACGAAGGACTTGTCGAGAGGTTCAATATCGAATATAACCCAATCGGTATGATTCAAGGAATGAGGTATGTGTTGGATTTGTATCTTGAAAGCAGGTTTGGTTGAGCTTGTATACAATGTTTCTGTTACCTCTATTACAATCTCTATCTGATTTGAATACTTGATTGCATATATCGTGTCCCTTATCTCGTATATAAGTTAGATATACGAGATATCTGAAGTACGTAGTTTCGAGCTTAATGAGATATAAAAAGTTTCAGAACGACTTAAGGGCGAGTTGTCGGTATGAGGCTGCGATATAGATAAGAAGTGACTTGACTTGGTTGCTTGTCTATCTTGGTACGTCTCGGCGTATTGAAGGATCACGGTGAGATGAGTTCTTCTATCGACCGTCGTGAAGAACCAAGATCTCGGTGACTTAGATGATCTAAACCTCGATAAGGTATTAGATGAGTATGAGTTGTTGACCATCACTTTGACTTGTTATGGGTGAGGTTATATGTTCTAACCAATTCTCCGCATCTTGGGTGGTGGCGATCTTGTATGTCACGTTAGTTATACATGTCGAGTCACGAATCCGTTTAGGATGATGGCGTCCCTTAAAAGCTCAAAGGTTTATTGTACTAAACCTGCTGCGGTTGAGTTAGCTCATGTACAATAATAAGGTTGAGTGGTACTACTTAAGGAATTAAAGTTATTAATTATTTTAAGCGATCGATTGCTATAAATGATTAATGGACGTTCGATATCTTAAATCGAGGATTCATAATGTCTAAGTGCAAGCCCGACTCAACTTGGTAATGAAGGGTAAGTCGGCATTTATTCTCTAGTGGCATGAATAAATGTTTATAAATTAATTTATGTTACATTTGAACATAAGATAATTAATTTATTTGAGGCCCATCTTTATTCCTTGCATTTGATCCTGGGTTGGCCCGTCGGGCCCGTAATGCTAGGCAAAATCGGCCCCTATAGCTCTCAAAGGCAAGATTTTATTCTCTTTATCCTATAAGGATATTATTATATTTATGGGATATGCATAGATCCTTTCCATATAAGATTATGGTAATAATCCTTTCCAGTATGGTTTATAATTTCCATAGGGATTATGGTAATTTCCATAAAGATTATGGTAATTTTCATATGGGATTATGGTAATTTCCATATGGGATTATGGTAATTTCCATATGGGATTAATGTAATGCATTATAAATATGAGGTATGAGATAAAGTCAAGGTTAATGATTAATAATCATCATCATTATTTTGAAATTTGAGGGTTCGTCCTTTGAGAGAATTTTCGAAAATTCTTGAAGAGAGCTCGGGTGATTTTCGGTGTATTCTCCATATTATCGTCCTCACTCGGCGTTGGAGATTGGGCAGATCGGGATACGAGTCCGATCCATTCGATCCATTCATCTCGATCCATTCGCCTCGGCATTGAAAGGTAAACACGTGAAAACCCCTACGTGTTGCGATTTAATTATATAGGTGCATGCTAGGTTTATAATCAATGTATGGTGAATTAAACATCCAGATAGATCCTCGGGCGGGGGTTAACATAGTTTTCTCTACAATTGGTATCGAGCACGGGATCGATAATCTTGGCTCTGTTGGATTAATTCACGTTTGATTATTACGTGCGTTTATTAATTGTTGAATCATGGTTCATCGTGGCTCGTTTATTGTTTTGTTGGTTTTGTTTTACACGAGAAAATCCGTGGTTAGATTAGATTTTATTATGTAAATCTTATCGTAAAAAGAGTAAAGCGACGGAAGCGGCCTCGATCGTCATCGGGTGTTTTCGCGGCGAGCCTCGCGAAAGGATTACCAGCGAGGCTGCGTGGCGGCGGCGCAGCATGGCGTGCGGCGAGGCGTTCGCGTGGAAACCCGTGCTTGGCGGCGGACTCATGATCGCGTTTCGAGGCGAATCACATCTCGGCGGGGCGTTTGGCGCTCGGGCGGTGGCCCGCGTGTTCCGCTCGTCGGTCAGCGATCGCCTTAGCGACATGAGTAGCCCGCGAGGACACGCAAAACGGTGACGGCAAGCAGTTGGGCGGTGGGCACTGCCTGGCAGCCCGGCATAGATTGGGCGACCGGCCCGGTTTCCGTTTTCAGATTTTCCGGTCCGTGCCCGTGCGCGAGGCCCGTTTTCGAAGTTATAAAGATATGTACTTTGTAAATCTATGTAATAGATTAGATTTAAAAGTGCGATTTCACGAGTGAGCCACGATGAGCGTTTTATTTTATTTTTATCGTTCATTGCATGTCGTTGATGTTTAAATTGTGCGATAGCATGCTATGTATGTTTAAATTACATTGACAAACCTTTAAGTGTTTTCGTAATTGGGTCGCATAGTAAGCATGCTAGGTTTATCGCGTTTTCAAGCATATTTTAGAATTACTGCGAGCATGTTTTACATGTTGAGTTCTATAGAAAAGCATGCTAGGATTACGTGATCGCATGGACAAACATTTTGAACAAAAAGACTAAGCAAACAAACCGACAAATTAATTTTTTTAAATTAAAATGTCGAGACCTCCACTTTTGATCTCTAAACAAAGTGATACATGCTTGTGAGTGGCGTCCACGCGTGGCTTGCTTGCCTTTGTTTATCATAAGTTTGTTAGATGAGATTTCTAAATAAAACATTTTAAATCTATTGAGAAGTGGGAGTTTCATGTATGGCGATCACACACGCGTGGCTTACATGTGCGATTTTCATAAGTTCTCTAGAGATAGATATAAAATGAGATAACAAAAGAATTTGAATTGGGCGGTATGGTCTAGTGAGTATGCTAATTCTAAAATTAGTTTCTATTTATTAAAATTGTGGTCATTGCTTAGACATCACCTCAGTACAACTTCCCATGAAGTCCTTTCTTGTGATAGTGATGTGGTCTAGTAAGGTCGATCGTTAATTTCATTTGTCGTAAGGATAAGTTGACATGGATTGAAATTAAGCGACTAAAAGGTATATTTTAGTGCAGTCGAGGGGTTCGTGTATGGCGATCCACACGCATGGCTTGCATGTGGGATTCCTTAAGCGATTGGAGGTTTCATTAATATTGTTTTATCAAAGGTTACAATATTATTATTACGAATTATTTGCGATCGTATGCTTATGTGTTTACATTATCGTTTGAGATATGTCTCTTACGCGATTATCAATATGCTACGCACAAAATCCGTTATCGGTCCAAATTTTATAGAGTGGAAGCGAAACATGGAATATGTTCTTATCATTTGAAGAACACATGTTTGTTCTCACTACTCTAAACCCGATGCCCTTCTTGGCGCGTCGACTAATGAGCGCGAGAGTCGGCGGACTTTGGAATAAGTCGAACAATATGGCTAAATGCTATATGATGACTACTATGTCCAAAGTCTTGCAGTCTGAACATCGATCGATGGTAGAAGCGACGATATTTGGTCAGTCTCGAGGTAAGTTTGGGCGATCGGATCGGACGATCGCTTCCACACAATGAAAGAAATCTTGGCGTGTAAGATGGAAGAAGGAAGTTCGGTCCATGAATATGTCTCCCATGACTCGTCTCATGGATAGTCTTGATTAGTTGGGAGGAGGTATTGTGCGGAGCCAAGGTCGATATCATCCTCAATACACTACCAAGTCTTTTGAGAACTTTCGGCGTGAATGCGATCATGAGCAAGACCGAGTATACACTTAGTCGGTTGCTTAATGATCTCGTGGCTGGAAGGAGTTATGGGCAAGGAGCACATGCTCTTGCTAGCACATCTAAGGGCCCAAAATTTCCGTTGCAAAATGGAAATAGAAAAGGGTACCAAAGGTGGTAGAAGCGAGGAAATAGTGGGAGTAATGGGAGCAAGAACATGGTTGCCAGGAGGCTTGAAGAAGCGAAGGAGAAGGGCAAGTGCTTCAAGTGCGGTGGGCGGGCGTTGGAAGGCTAAGTGCCCTATGCTCGAGGCTCAGTGCGCGTTTACTTTAGTGACGAAACATGTTTAGCGACTTGTTCTACCCATTCTTGGGTAGTAGACACAGTCGACTTATCATGTTTGTTACACCTTGTAGGGTTCCTGCGGACAAGGGAGGCTGAGTAATGGCGAGATAACGATCTCCATGGGCAGCAGCGAGTCGAGGCCGTTGCGATCGGAGATGTTACTTTATGTTTTGAGACAACTGTTTTAGTTTTGAAAGCGTTTTATATGTGCGGATTTTCGGTGGAACCTTGTTTGTTTGAAACTATTTACTCATGGATATTCATTATTTTTGATAGTGGTGTTTCTATCATAAGAAATGGCGAAGTTATACGTGTTGGCACTTTATATAATTAAGCTTTATACTATTTACGCAAAACATAATACCTATAACTATGTTGCATCTTCATCAAACCCTAAAAAGAAAGTTTTCTTCTCAAGATGACACCACTTTCTCTAGCATCTTAGATTAGGTCACATCAATCTAAATAGGATCAAGGCGGCTAAGAATGGGCGTTGGGTAATCTCACGGTTACTCCATTCGATCTGCGAATCTGTATAGAAGGAAGATGTCGACCCGGACCCTTCAAAGCGAAGGGTTATAGAGCCAAAGAAATGTTGGAGTTAGTCCATTCGACTGTGTGGACGATGTCCACACAAGCTCGTGGAGATGCAGTATTTTTCACTTTCATTGATGATTACTCGAGAGTGCGGATCGTATACCTTTCATGTAGTCACGAATGCTTTGAGAAATTCAAAGAGTTTAAGGCGGAAGTGGAGCGAAGCTTGGTAAAGTATCAAGTCATCTGCGCTGACGATCGCGGTGGCGAATACCTCGATAACGAGTTCATGGACTATCTAGTGAAGTGGGATTACATCCGGCGCTTTCACCCGGCACACCACAACAAAATGGTGTGTCGAGCGAAGAAATAGGACTCTTTTGGAAATAGTTAGATCAATGATGAGTTATGCAACATTGCCTATTTCGTTACGGGGATATGCCTTAGAAGCGACGACATACTTGCTAAATCTAGTACCATCAGTCGGTCGAAAAGACCCGTTTCGAGGTTGTGGTTTGGGCGCAAGCCGGTTTAAACCACATAAAGATATGGGGCGATCCGACTGCGTCTTTGAACAAGAAAGGCGACAAGTTGGAGGCTAGATCCGGCGCAAGGCTGTTTATTGGATATCTAGAGGAGCGAAGGTGGTTTATTCTATAGTCTTAAGGATCGAGAGGTCATTATTAGCACTAATGCCCGATTCTTAGAAAGGATTATATGAAGAATCATAAGTCCAAAGTTGAAATCATTCTTTAAGAATTAGAAGATGATCGTATTCCACCACCGATTAGGCCAAGGTATGAGATGTCGAGTCTAGTGGGAGGATCGACACGGATACTTCAAGAAATTGAAGTGGGTCGAGTTCATTGGAGATACCGGCCGTCTGCAGTGGTACCTACCCAACAAGTTGTGCAAGTTAGAGAACCACAAGTTCTGCACCCACCGTTGCCATAGTGCTGTAGAACCTCGTCGTAGTGGGAGGTTGTTCGTCGACCCGGCGATTTATGTTCGTGGGAGAATCTTGGTTTAGTCCTAGAAGCGAGCATGCAATAATCGACCCATGGACATACAAGGAGGCGTCAAGATATTGATGCAAGATCATGGCACACCGCTATGGACTTAGAAATGGAGTCCATAACGGCTATGGATGTATATGAAAGACACCTCTACCGGATGGCGAGGAAGCCGTAGGTAGTAAGTGGATATACAAGGAAGAGAGATTCCGATGGAGGTTTCGACTTTAAAGCCGGGCTTGTGGCGAAAGGGTACACTCAGTTGAGGGCATCGATTTCGATGAGACCTTTTCACTTTGTAGCAATGCTCAAGTCCATCGAATTCTTACGGCCATAGCAGCCCACTTGAACCTAGAGGTTTGGCAAATGGATGTTAAAACCGCTTTTCTAAGCGGTTACCTTGAGGAAGGTAGAGACATCTATATCAACAACCTCAAGGTTATGTGGTAAAGGGTGAAGAGCATCTAGTATGGAAGCTTAAGAAGTCCATTTATGGACTTAAGCGAACCTCGATCATGGAACTTACGCTTTGGCGAGGTGGTAAAGTCCCATGGATTTACCGAGTTGCCTAGCGAGAGTTGTGTGTATCGGTTAGATGTCAACGGTGATGTAGTATTTCTTGCACTTTATGTAGATGACATCCTTCTAGTTGGCAACAACGTGAAGGCGTTATCGAGGCGTAAAGAGTTGGCTATCCGATCGGTTTGAAATGAAAGACTTAGGAGATGCGCGTACATTCTTGGGATCAAGGTTTACCGAGATCGCGAGAAGAAAATATTGAGCTTATCTCGGCGTCTTACATTGATCTTGTGATTACTCGTTTTAGTATGCGGGGCGCGAAAGGATTGCTACCTTTCGGACATGGCGTTCCTTTATCTAAAGCGATCACCTATGATTTGCAAAGGAGATAGAGGAAATGAGACAAGTTCCTTACGCTTCACGTAGGAAGTCTCATGTGCGCAATGCTATGCACGAGGCCCGATATACGCTGTCACGGTGAGCATAGTAGCTAGATATCGATCTAACCTGGACAAGCTCATTGGACTGCGATAGAAGCATATACTCAAGTACACGAAAGGACTCGAGATTATAGGCTAGTTTACCATGCGAGATAGTCTAATGCCTTTGGGTTATCTGGACTCGGTTTCCAAGTTGACCGTGATGAGAAAAAGTCTACCTCGGGCTATGTGTTTACCTTGGGAGGTGGAGCCGTATCTGGCGAAGTGCAAAGCGGCGATGCGTTGCGGACTCTACCATGGAAGCCGAATATGTAGCCGCGGAGGCTTCTAAGGAGGCTGTATGGTTCAAGAACTACCTCATGGATCTAGACGTGGTACTGGTTTGCCCAAGAGTATCATAGTTTCTTGTGATAACTCGGTGCGATGTGGCAAACTCGAAGGAACCACGGACCCACAAGCGACCAAACACATAGAGAAAGTACCATGTCATACGAGAATCGTTAGGCGAGGGCGTCTTGATAGAAAAGATTGATACAACGGAAAATCTAGCGGATCCATTCACGAAGAGCACGCAAAAAGTCTACGATGGACACGTTAGAGGACTTGGATTGCGCTTGATGGCACCCACTTAGAAAGGAAACTTTTGTATAAGTGGGAGAAGCAAAGTGATGGTTGTTTGTAATAGCTAGTAGAAAGACACATTGTATACTAAAAGTTTGCTTTAGTATAAGTGGGAGATTGTTGGTTGTATCTTGAAAGCGGTTTGGTTGGGCTTGTATACAATGTTTCTATTACCACTATTACAATCTCTATCTCGATTTGAATACTTGATTGCATATATTTGTGTCCCTTATCTCATATATAAGTTAGATCATACGATTGTGTAGAAGATCACGAAGTGCGTATGATTGGTCGAGCTTAATGAGATATAAAAGTTTCACAACCGAGACGACTTAAGGACGAGTTGTTGGTTTAGGCTGCGGTATAGATAAGAAGTGACTTGACTTGGTTGCTTGTCTATCTTGGTACATCTCGGCGTATTGAAGGATCACGGTGAGATGTGTTCTTCTTTCGACCGTCGTGAAGAACCAAGATCTCGGTGACTTAGATGATCTAAACCTCGATAAGGTATTAGGTGAGTATGAGTTGCCGACCATCACTTTGACTTGTTATGAGTGAGGTTATATGTTCTAACCAATTCTCCGCATCTTGGGTGGTGGCGGTCTTGTATGTCACGTTAGTTATCTATATCAGTCGTATCCGTTTAGGATGATGGCGTCCCTTAAGGACCTCAAAGGTTTATTGTACTAAACCCCGCGAGGTTGAGTTAGCTCAAGTACAATAATAAGGTTGAGTGGTACTACTTAAGGATATGAAGTTATTAATCGCTTTAAGCGATCGATTGCTATAAATGATTAATGGACGTTCGATATCTTAAATCGGGATTCTTAATGTCTAAGTGCAAGCCCGACTCAACTTGGTAATAAAGAGGTAAGTCGACATTTATTCTCTAGTGGCATGAATAAATGTTTATAAATTAATTTATGTTACGGGTGAACATAAGATAATTAATTTATTTGAGGCCCATCTTTATTCCTTGCATTTGATCCACAGGCTGCCCATCCGGGCCCGTAAGCTAAAGGAAATCGGCGCCCTATAGCTCTCAAGGCAAGATTTTATTCTCTTTATCCTATAAGGATATTATTATATTTATGGTATATGCATAGATCCTTTCCATATAAGATTATGGTAATAATCCTTATGGAAATAATCACGATAGTATGGAAATAATCCATAAGATTATGGTAATATTCCATATAGGATTATGGTAATTTCCATATAGGATTATGGTAATTTCCATATGGGATTAAGGTAGTGCATTATAAATATAAGGTATGAGATAAAGTCTAGGTTAATGCTCAATATTGAGAACAAGATTTTCGAGAATCTCAGGTAGCTTGAGAGAAAAATTTTCGAGTATTATAGAAGAGAGCTCGGGTGATTTTCGAAGTATTCTCCATAGATCGTCCTCACTCGGCGTTGGAGATTGGGCAACGGGATACGGTCGAAGGTCAAAGCACGAGTCCGATCCATTCGATCCATTCATCTCGCCCATCAACCTCTTGAGATCCAAAGGTAAACACGTGAAAACCCCTACGTGTTGCGATTTAATTATATAGGTGCATGCTAGGTTTATAATCAATGTATGGTGAATTAAACACCCAAGATAGATCCTCGGGCGGGGGTTAACATTCGTTTTCCTACAACCTCAATTCAATACAATAATGAATAACAATTACACTCAAAAGACACCAAAACAATATCAAAGTTTAGCAGCAATAAACATATGGACATGCATATGATGATGCATGCCCAAGGTTCTAGAAACCTTTCTACTATAGCAACAAAACATCTGCCACTCTGCAACATCTCGCACTCATCGTCAATCCCTGCTCAACTGCTGCACATCAAAAACGAGATGCAGGGCTAGGTACAAAAGTACTTAGTGGACTCATTGCCGAAAACTTTTTCTTTGTAAAGTTATTGAACTGCCCACAATAGCGCATGAGGATTTTAGTTGAAAAGACTCATGCCTATCAAATATTTTATCATTTTCCAAAAGCGTCCGACCGGAATATTTATTCCACTTTGTTTCATATCTGATCATTCATTCGCGCACTATGGAGGTGGCCACCTACACATAGTCGCCGTGACCGGTCGAGGTAGCTAACCTTAACACACAGTCACACGTGTACACAATCCGAATTAGTCTTTAACTAAGTCAGATCCGATCGTTACCCTTTTTTTTTACGTTGGTGGACCAACTCATTCTCATACCACGTTGGAACCAACCTCAGATAGGATCACAACAAAACATAAACATTTAGCAGTCAATAAAGTTCATGCAATAATATTTCATAAAGCTTTTCTAAATCATGTTTTGAGGTATGCATAACATTTTTCTCAAGAGAGCCCACATGCTAGTCCGAGCTATAAGTTCTAAGCGAGCGGTGTGAGTGTCCTTTCTCGGTAACTACGCATGAACAGGACCTTCATAAGAAAATAACTTTTCTTAGATTTTTCTATTGGTCGATGGTGGTTTATAAATTATGACTTAAAGTTCCCAATTTAGGGTTTCTTTATGAATTGTTGTGATGATGTTAAGATAATTTCTATTATCTTACATTCTCAATTCTCAAACTATATTCTTCCTTCTTTCCTATAGGCGGACCTCGACTTATGAGTCATATACTCCAGTCTAACCTCGACTCAAACCTTAGTGTTATTCTAAACTTTATTGTTATAGATTGTGAGTATTGAGTTATGATTGGTATATTAGGATATTCTCAAACCACTAACTAGACTTAACAATTATAGTTACGTCCTAGTAGGTTATGCTTGACGCCTTGTCGTATTAACTTGACGAATGAAATGGAATCTTAACTTATGATTCGAGATATCTCATACCATCGCGTAAGTAAATACTTAGGAATTAATGGAGTTCTTTGTGAATACTAACTCGACCTTTGAGATATAAGGATTTACATCTTATGTTTGAATCTAAGCTTACACTTTTTGACATTATCTAATTTCTCTTAGCTCGTTGGAGATTATGTAAGTTATAAAATCTCTATTCGTATTGAGTTGTCTTAACGCTCAATCTAATATCGTATTAGGTTGTCGTTGTTGAGCATTAACGTTGTAAGTCGGCTTTTGGTTTCTTTAACTTAGGAACTCACGTTTGAGTTATCTTATTATTAATAGAAAACCTAAATATTTGTCTAACTTGATTCTCATTAATTCCTTCTTAAGTTATCGAAATTTGTCGATTTTTTTTCGATTCTCGTACATAAAGTACTATGTTGTTTACGTTTGGATTTTTGTTTGTCGACACAACATAAATATAACCATTCAACACCATACAACACATAAACTATACTAAAACATTAGAAAACCCTAATTTCTAACATAATACCTAACTATTATGTATGTGTGCATGAGTGTTCCATTCATTCATCATAATCACAACCATTCATTCTAAACTTATAGATTGACTACCATGGCATCATTCACAATTAAAATCAACTCATACTTAATCATTTTGCTATATTTTCTATAGTTAGCAATAATTAGCATAAGTATCTAATAAATTCCAATAAAATCAAGTTATGCTCATATCATACTATAAATTTAATTACCAACTCAATATCATCAAATAAAATTTTAAACCTTGAGTTTAACATACTAAAGTTTTAAGCAATTTCAATTTATTGAACATTGGTGTTCAATAAATTCCACAAAAATCATTTCATGCTTATATCATATGCTAAACATGAAATATCATTTCATATCATACATTAAAATTAAAACACATGCTCATTAATATATATACATTTTCGGTAATGACCTAATCTACATATATATACTCAATAAATTCTATTAACTTCACAACATGTAATATGCAATAAACATGGAATGTTAACTTTAATCATCAACTAAATATTTATAATATGAACTATATGCTTTGAATTTTTTGTCCTCATACATATGTTGTATATGTGTTCAATAAAATCTCAACAAGCATAATAGATTCATATTATTTCAAAACATCATATATCATATTATTTTCAACAAATAAAAATCAAATAAATCTTAAAATATATATATATATATAGTTTTCGCCTTTATAAAAAAAAAATAGGAGTAGTGTCTCGATAATTTCAAGATTAATATATGATGTTCATATCATATATATATTAAACACTATACCTCAACTATTTCCAACAAATAAAATCAAAATAATGGCTTAAAATACATTAAATGTTTGACCTTTTAAAATAATAGGAGAAAATTTCCAAAATTTCTCATATTTATTTTACATGCTCTAACACATCAACAAGCAACAATATGAAATAATATTCACAAAATCATGATTTATCTTCTATAAAAGAATTATAACCAAAATCAAAAATATTAAACATGCTCCAAAAATTCTCAAACTTTAAACACAGACCTTAGTACACATTTCTAAGCATATTTCATTTATGTATTGAGAGCATTTGATGGCTCAAAAGTCATGAAGAAAATGAAGAACATAAATTAGAGTTCTTCATGAAAGAATTCAAACAAAATTTAAAGAATTCTACTCCATTAAAAATGGAGAATGATGAATGCTACCATCTTATGGTCTTAGAAAATTATTTGGAGGGTTGGAATGGAGGATTTGAGGCTTGGAGAAGGTGAAGAATTTGAAAAACAAGAGAAATTTTATCTCCCAAAGAGAGAGAGAATGGCACGAAATGTTCTGTATTGTGGCAGAAAATGGGCTGTCTTAAACCTATATGGAGTGCCATTGGTGGTAGTTGGGAGAAAGACTAGTCAATTTACCCGTTTTGACATGTTAATATCGGTTCTTTAAGTTTTATCGCGCTTTCGATTGATTTCGAGAACCTTAAGGTTTTATTTTCTTAAATAGCCTTAAAAAGACTTATTTCATAGTTTATAATAATTTCATGAAATTCGGATTGCATCCGGTAAGTCAATTCTGAATTATCGCAGAAAAACAGCGTCCGACGATTAAATTATGCTCACTCGAATTTCTATCGAATTCTTGAGGTTTCATAATTAATTTGAGTATTATAAATCATTTATTATTTATTTAGACCCTTGGTTCGAGTTTCGGTTCATTCTGATCAGTTTAGTGTTTTTTCGATATATTTTTCCCGGCGCTCGGTTAAGTTTTTCAGGAATTTCGTTCAGAAATTGATTCTTATAAATACTAAATTCATAAATATATATTACTTCATGATTTTGATTGTTCTCATTAATTTCAATTATTAGCACGGACTGGAAGTTGATCCAGTCCATGAATAGTACTTTTGAGACTAACCTGGCAAGTCTGCCCGAAAATTCTAATTCTTTTGCTTCTCACATGTTTTCGTGAGACGATTCTAGAAATGCAATCATTTTGTTGTGATTCATCATAGATCTTTTATTCTATATTCAGGCTATTCAGGAAACTCTTATCCGGTTGGACTAGTCACTAGTTTTTGATTTATCTAGATTTCGATCTCCGAATCGATTCTAATTCGTTTCGTTGGTTACTTTAGACATAATTAGGTCTTAGTACAATAAGCAATTGGTTTAATCTTCACTAATAAAAGTTTTAAATTATTCGGGTTATTGAATACCACCCCCCTTAAAATAAATTTTGTCCCGAAATTTGCTAACCTTGGAAAAGATTTGGGTATTTCTCTTTCATAGCTGATTCTAATTCCCAGGTTGCTTCTTCTTGTCCATGGTGTCGCCATAGAACTTTTACTAACGGTATATCTTTGTTCCTTAACTTTTGGATATGTCGGTCCAAAATTTTCGTAGGCAATTCTACGTAACTCATATTGTCATCGAGGACAATATATGTTGGTGGTATTACAATGCTGGGGTCATGTATGTACTTTCTGGTTGTGAAACATGGAACACATTGTGCACGTTTCCAAAGCTTGGCAGCAACACCAGTCTGTAAGTTGTTGGTCCTATCCATTCCAAAATTTCATTGGGTCCTATAAAACGTGATCATAGCTTCCCTTTGATTTCGAATCTCACGATTCCTTTTGACGGGGATATCTTCAAGAAAACTTTGTTTCCCACTTCAAAATATAGCTCGGTGCTTGTTTGTCGACATCGACTTCTGTCGATCTTGGGCCTCCTTGGTCCGTCGGTGGATTTATCTCAATCTCGATCATCTCTCTCATAGAGTCGGTTCTAGTACTCTTCTTTCTCCCACTTCATCGGTAAAGTGGCGATCGACATTTCTTTTCCACAAAGCGCTTCGTCTTGAGGCCATTCCAATAGTTGCTTGGTAGTTTGTTGTTGTGGCGAATTCCACGGTGGTAATACTTGTTCCCAACTTTCTCTCTATCAAGGACAACAGTTCTCAACATGTCTTCAAGAGTTTGAATGGTTCTCTCGGATTGTCCGTCCATTTGTGGGTTGAACGATGTCTTGAAATGTAGTAGAGTTCCCAATTCATTTTGCAAGCTCGTCCGAATCTGGATGTGAATTTTAAATCTCTATCAAACGTGATAGCATCTTGAATAAGTCCATCCATGTGTTATCGAATTGGTAGAAAATGCGTCTGGTCATTGTGCGATCGATGATGACCCAAATATGGTATTTCCTTTGGTTATTTGGGTACCCGGTAACAAAAATCCATGGCTATATCGTCCCATTTCCATTTAGGTATGTCCAGCGGTTGTAAGGTTCCATACGATTACATTTGGTGGAGTGCTTTCACTTGTTGACACGTCAAACAACGTTCTCTGAATGAAGCTATGTCTCGCTTCATTCCATCCCACCAAAATTTCTCCTTAAGATCTTGGTACATTTGGTGTTTCCGGGTGTATGGTGTAAGATGTCTCATGGGCTTCTTTCAAGATTTCATTTTAAGCCCTTCGACTTACGGGATACATTCTCTCATCATATAGCAGTAACATCATCTGTTCTTCTCGAAATTTTTGTGGTTATTGTCTTTGATCTTGGCTCGTCTTATACTCTTCTTGCTCTTCCTCGAGGCTTCTAAGATTCGGGCTCTTAAGTTCGGGATTGCAATCAATGTTGCAATCTGACCTTTTATCATCTGAGATGGGTCTATAACTTCGATGTTCATCCTCTGAAATTCCTTTATAAGTATCTCTTCATGGCTGAGGAGACATCCCAAACTAGAGTGGGATTTGTGACTCAAAGCTCGTCTACAACATTAGCCTTGCCGGGGTGGTAATTGATACCACAGTCGTAATCTTTCACCAGTTCTAACCATCTAAGTTGCCTCATGTTAAGATCTTTCTGCTCAAAGAAATACATAAGGATTTTATGGTCAGTGAAGATCTCACATCTAACTCCATAAAGATGGTGTCTCCAAATCTTTAAGGCATGTACGACCGCTGCTAATTCCAGGTCGTGCGTAGGATAGTTCAACTCATGTAGGCGTAATTGTCTTGAAGCATAAGCAATAACTTTTCCCTCTTGCATCAGAACACATCATAATCCATTCTTGGAAGCGTCCGTGTAGATTGTGTACTCATATACGCTTGATCTGCGATGCGGTGTTGTCGTCGACAACTCTTTCAATCTCTCGAAACTAGCCTCACACTAGGCGGTCCAGTATACTTGATTCCTTTTCTTTACAATTGGGTCATGGATCGGGTTATCATTGAAAATCCTTCGATAAATCTTCGATAATAGCCGGCAAGTCCTAAGAAACTCTGAATTTCATTCGGGTTCTTTGGTGATTCCCATTCTCGAACCGTATCGATCTTAGAGGGGTCTACTTTGATTCCCTTGGCGGACACGATGTGACCTAAAAATGCCACCTCGCCTAACCAGAATTCACACTTCCTAAACTTGGCAAAGAGTTGCTCTTGCCTTAATGTTTGTAGCACAGTTCTCAAGTGCTCTTCTGTTCTTGGTTATTCTTGGAGTATATTAGGATATCGTGTATGAATACTAAGATAAATTTGTCTAAGTATGGGTGAAATACCCTATTCATGATATCCGTAAATATTGTTGGGGCATTTGTAAGTCCAAAGGGCATAACGATGAATTTGAAATGACCAAACCTTGTACGGAAAGTCGTTTTAGGTACATCCTCTGGTCTAATCCTCATCTGATGATATCCAGACTTTAAATCTATCTTTGAAAAGATTCATGCTCTCTTAGTGATCAAGCAATTCGTCGATTCGGGCAAAGGATACTTATTCTTAAAAGTTATCTTGTTTTAACTCTCGATAGTCTATGCACATTCTCAATGTGTCATCCTTCTTCTTCACGAAAAGGACATGTGCTCCCATGGAGACACACTAGGTCTAATGAAACCTAACTCCAAGAGTTCTTGCAGTTAGATATTCAATTCCTCAAGTTCTTTTGGTGCCATCCGATATGGGGCTTTTGACACGGGGACAGAACCTGGTTCAAGGTCAATCGTGAACTCAATCTCTCAGTTTGGCGGTAATCCCGATAGTTTGTCTGAAAATACATCGGGATACTCCTTCACGATCGGAACGTCTTCTATCTTTCTCTCATTCTAGTCTTCCTCCTGGAGATAGACAAGGCAGGCGTGGTCTCTATCTTGTTCTTCAAAGTCCTTGCTTGTAGCGCGGATATGATTGGGACTCTCCTCCCCATGCTGATACTGTGAAACTCTGTAGGTTTCTCTCCGGGATGCTGGAAAGAAATTTTCCTTTCATTACACAGGATGGTTGCATTATTTTCGGTTAACCAATCCATTCCTAGGATTATGTCCACATCTGTCATAGGTATGACATGACGGTTATCTGTCATGTGTGGGTTACCTTAAGTGAGCCTAGTCCAAGTTCTAGGTTCGAGCATGTGTGGGTTATCGTTCTTATGCCTCGTACTGGTGAAGAAATTCTCATGATTTATTCGGTAGCGTTTGAGATCTAGTCCTAAGTTTTCTCGCATGCTTCAACAATAAAAGAATCGAGGCACCATTATCAAATAGTAGGATAACAGGCAATTGGATGAGTGTTCTCTTACCTGCCAAGTTTCCTTGGTTCCTTGGCGGCTCCTACAGGAATTCTCTTTCCTGATTGAGGGCGTAGGCCCTGGCTTGAGGTGGTGGTTGTTGTTGTTGATGTTCTTCTTTGTGGTTGTTCTTGTTGATCGCCGGTATTCTTCTTCTTTGTCTCCATTGCTAGTGTCGTTGTCGCCGTGGTAGATAGGGTCGTTGGATCGGTTGAAGCATCTTGAACCGGGTTCTTCTTTGAAAGCAGTTGGGCTTGGATAAGCGGACGGTTGGACTCGGTTAGGCACATTGGGACGACCATTTCGTCCTTGGCCCAACCCTGGGCAGTCCTTGGAGTAGTGACCCTTTTGGCCACTCTTGAAGCATCCATCATTCGTGAATGCGCATGCCCCTTTGTGACTCCTATGGCACCTTGGCCACATAAGGAGTCTCATGAACTTCTGGTTTCCCCCGCCAGGTGCGGGTAACATGGGGCGTCCATTACCTTGTCAGTGCCCAGATGGCACGTTATTCCCTTGCCATGGCCTCCTGTCGGCCTGGCCAGTGCTGGATCCTTGAACTTGGTGGGGTCCTTCCGACTTCTTTTTCCCACGATCCCCATGGTGGTTCGGCGGATGCACAACGACATTCCTATCCTCGAGCAAGGCAGCCTCGATGTCCAACGCCCTGCTGAGGGCCTCACGGTAAGTCAAATTTTTGTGGCCAGCTAGAAACCCCGATTTCATGGCGAAGTCCCATCCAGAACATCTCTGTTCTCTTCTCATCGGTGTCGACCAGCTGAGGTGCATACCGCGACATCTCACAGAATACACGGTCGTAGTCTGTGACCGTTGTCTTTCCCTGGCGTAGATTATAGAATTCATGTTCCTTCATTTTCTGGTAGCTCTTAGGAATGTACTTCTCGTACACTTCCTCCTTGAATTCCTCCTGGTATATTCTTCCGATTCCTCGTGATAGGGTCTTCCTCTTGCCTCCCACGGATGTCGGCAAGACCGTCATTTGGAAGGCCACGCGTGAAAAGCGTTCATGCGAGGTGCAGTGAAGGAAGTTGAAGATTCACTCTTGTGTGCGAATCCAGAGTTCAGCATCCATGGGATTCCTAGTCCCGTTGAAAGTGGGCGGGTTTTGCCTGAGGAATAGTTCCTCAATCCGCCTTGTCGGTGGTGGTGGTGGTGGTGTGGGGTGTCTTCTCTCTCAGGTATTACCTCACGATTTCTTCTTCTCGACGGCATCCTATCCTTCATAAAGATACATAATTAAATATTTTCTTATACTATCCATCAGGATCAATGTATATATCAGCATGGCATGTATATACAATTCTGAGCATAAATCTAGCACATTATCGAACACCACATATCACAATATTAAAACAAATGGCTCTCAGGGAGCTATCATCATATCACATTAATTATCTCTACGAGGACTTTCATCAGCGTTTTTAAGATCTACAAAGACCAGTGCAGTATGCTTCCCAAAAATGATTATCAGCATCACTCCGTGTACCTAGTCACGATGCGTACAAAAAAATCTAATAGCTACCGTGAACATCAGAATAGGGTTTCATGTCGGAACGACTCATCGTTTCCGCATGCATCAAAAGATATACAAGGTATATAGACAAAAATACTATCTAGTCCAAAAAACTAGATCCATGGTCGCCCGGGTTGTAGATAGGGCTCCATGCATCGGACTCAGGACTATAAGTATGGGAACTATCTACTCTCTCCATCTCATCATCAGCTGACAAGTCCTACTCAGGGTCTTCCTCTGGTTCTTCCTCCGCTTCCTCATTTGGATCTTCCTCTGGGTCCTCCTCTGGATCTTCCACCTCAGCCTTGAGTGCGGGAGCCATGGGCTCTCGGACTCTAATGACCCTAGCTTCTTCCATTGCAGCCAGGTCTCGGCGGATCTCGACCATGACCTCCTCAAAAGTAGTGGCTGGGATCGGAGCAGCAGCCAGACGAGTACAGTCTCCTCTCACGGTGCCTACAGCTAGGCCACGTGGGTCCTCAATTTCCATAGAATTATGGTACAAAGGTGCATGCGGGGGTGGCAGCGGCTGGACTGGGGGAGAGCCGGAATGTAGAGGTGGGTACGGGCATGGCATGACCGGCGTCGATGGTCTGGGCGGCCAATGACGAGGATGGAATCCTACTAGTGGTAGGACCAGAAAGGTGAGCTGTCGGGGATGGGAATGTCCAGCCTCGAACATGTTCCTGCCAATACCAGGCAAGAATACGGGTCCATCAGATGCCAAGGCGGGCACCTCTAGGTGGACCCCTGTTTAAGCTCAAAACACGCTCAAATTTACTACATGATCGCATTTAGTGGTTGTGGCGTGATAAGTTATCTAAGTCGTCTCTCAAGGAAAACTTAACAGGGCTATTGTTCGTGTCGTACACAGAAAGCAATTAAATCCTAAACATTCTAATAACAAAGGAGGGTTTTGAAACAAACGGGAATTGAAATACGGAAAATAAATAGCAATCCTAAGCTAGGGTTTGTCAATCCCGAGCTAAACTAATAAAGAATTAGATCTAAACCAAGGGTTGTCAATCCCGAGTTGAACTATGAAAGCAGTAAAACGAAAGCAATAAACAAAAGCAATAGCAATCCTATTCTTAGGGTTTGTCAAGCCTTAATCTAAATCTAATTGCAAATAAACCGTAATTATCAATCATCCAACAAGAACATGAATTAATCGAAAGCGAAATCATTTATCAAAGGAACATGAAAATCCAATAGCATAAATCGAAGAATCCAATAACATAAACCCAACAGCATAAAACTATAAACTAAATAATTCGAACGATGAAATTAAGAACATGAAATAATACTGTGTTTCTATCTGTTGCTGAGTAAAGTTCCCGGAAGAAAACTGAAGAACAGCGCCGCGGCTGCGCCAGAAAATAATAACCCCCGACCCCAAAAATGACATAACGAGTATATATATATATATATTAATGGGTGAGCGCCGGTTTTGGATGGCGCGCCGGTTGTGAATACATTCTGTATTGAGCATGAGCGCTGGATCGAGGTGAACGCCGGTTGGTAAATAGTTCTGTCTCACAAGCGAGCGCCAGCTCAAGGTGAGTGCGCGAGGAAAATAGGTGAGCGGTCGCTCGAGCACGGACCTACCGGGAGGATGTTTTGAATTGAGAGGAACGTCGGCTTGGTTGTGCATTTGGATCGCCCGGCCGGATCTTGGAGTGAGCGTCGGGTGGAGCACAACGGCGGGGTTGTGAGTGCGTCTTTGGGCGCCGAGTGTTAGAGCGCGGCGCGAGGTCTTTGGGCGAGCGTCTTTGGATGGGCGTCTTGAGCACCGGCCGAGGGAAGCGCTGGATGGAAACTTGCGGGTGAACGGGCGCTCAAGCTTGAGAGGGCGCTCAAGAGGGCTGGAAATGGGCTGAATACGCGCTGGGTGCTGAACCGGCGTTGGGCGTGCGCTGCTGTGGCCTTGCAGCTGGCTGACACACTTTCTTGCATATTTTGTTTTGACCTGTCCTCCTTCGTCTGAACTCCGATTTGCGCACGGTTTTGCCTACGGATTCCTATCGCAACGTACTTTACTTTTTATGAAGGACAAAATCCTTGATTCCTTCTCCACTATTCATGAGAATCATTGAAAGTGTTCAGCACCGGTGCACGAGCGGGCGCGCGGAGTGCACGTGCGCAACTTTGAAGAAATGATCCGTTCTCCCTCGTCCGAACTCCGAATTACGATCTGTTTGTGCCTAAGGACTCATATCGAGACGTAATTACTTCTTATTAAGGACAAAATCCTTGATTCCTTCTCTAATATTCATGAGAATCATTTAAAGTGTCGGCTTTCTGCACTGAGTGCCATGCCGTAGAGTTTCTTGTCAGAATAATGCTCAAATAATGAGCTATTTCTACATCAAACCAAGAATTAGAATTCAATCTTTATAACATAATAACATAATAAATTATGCTAAAAGTAAAACTAAAGATCGACAATTTAAGTCCAAAAGCATAGAAAATACGACCAGATTCGGACTAAACAACTGCCCCACACTTATCTATTTGCTTGTCCTCAAGCAAACTCTATACCAATAAGGATAGGGAAGATAATTTATGCAACTTCACTCTTAGCCTAATCAATCAAACCTTATTGCTTTCCCCCCACACTAGGTGTTTACATATTCAAAGATAATGTGAAATAAATCTAGGACGGCAATTGATTTCCAATAAATAAAAGGGTAACCTCTCGCTGGACTCCAACTCTCCGCTAGGGTGAACTAACTAATGTGGTAACCTTTAGCAACAAGTTCCTTTTTAAAGCACAAAGAATGTTTTAACAGATTTTGGAACAATATTCAAAAGATAAAATCTCGATGAACTCGAGTTTCCTTTAATGGTTTCCCATGCCCATTTTTCGATTTACGAGAAAGAGGGGCAGAATTCCATCATCTATTTCAACAATCCAACAAATTATTTCATATTTTTTAATTCTTTTTTTTTCTTTTTATTCTTTTTTTTTAAAGGAAACAAGTATATAGATGACCACAATGTTAACACTACCCCTAATATTAGCCGGATAAATCACATCAATTTCCCCCTATTAATTTTCTATCAATCACAATCTCGTCAATTCACATTACACTCAAATCATATATCACCAAAAGTCTCGGAAATTCAAAATCAGTTTGACCAATACCACAGAGTTCAGATGCAACAATCAAAATCCCAACCTTACGAGCAAAGAATAAAACTTGATTCCAAATCATCATCACAAAAATTTTATCACCATAAAAAGCCCACAATACTGCAAAAGAATATAACAATGCACCAACAATCATCACATAACAAACTCATCCCCACACTTAATTCGAAAGTCCTCGATTCTAAACAATAAAAGCACAAATAATAAGAGGCGAGAACTTCCTAAAGTTTGGCGAACCAATGGCTTGCCCATTCTCAACACATCACATCCCATAAGACAACGCCTGCACACAGACAAAGACGAAACACAAATTAAAAACAGGACTCAAAAATAAAAAATAAAAGAGAAAGAAAACAAAACCAAAATGTGGGTTGCCTCCCATGGAGCGCTTGTTTAACGTCATTAGCTCGACGTGTTTATTAGAGCAATGGTGGTGGTCAATGTGGAGGTCATACACAATCAGATGCCACGAGCTCCACGGTGCCCAGAGGACTAAACCATGTCTTTGCTCCGATAGGGCATAGACATCCATTTATCGCCAGCTTAAAACGGACTTCACCACCTCTATAAGCATCGAGGTCAACTCCATTTCTTCAACAATTAGAAGTTCGCCGAGATGATCATTGGCTTCCTTGCTCATCCTCCAAGAACACATATTTCATCGGTGGTTCCTTGATACCATTGTGGAGTGCAGGCATGACAACAAATTCCCTTTCCCGCCCTCTTCATCAACTCGAAACCGCATGAACTACTTGACGGTATTACGAAAGGACGGCTCATACTCATGGAGTCAAACTCGAGACTACCACATCTTCATCCTTTTCTTGTAGTGGCGAGAATATTTTGAGATGGCTCTTCCACTATCACGGTCATCTGCTCGATCACCTTGAAGGACAATGATCGCCGTGCTTCACGGGTGGCTAGGAAGTTCACTCACTACAAGTTCCTGTTGATACTCAACCAACTTCTCAGCAATCAGTCCCACATGTGCCTCTAAACGCTCAAGTGTTGCGTCTCTAGCATCCAATCTGTGACTGGTAATCTGAATGAACGCTGCACCCATATCCTCCAACGGCGAACTCTGATGGTCGGTGGTCGCTCGAGCATCATAGGGTGAGCTTGGAGGCTCCTGTGCATCTTGTTGCAACAACTCATCCGAACTTCTCGATCGTCGATTCCATTTTGCCTCTAAGCGTCGAGTTTGGTGTCGTCGACATCCAACCGTTGGTGGCGAGTCAGAATCAGTTTCGCCTCCATATCGTCCAGCGGATACCTACGAGGTGGTGGTGGGTGTGGGGTGAATAATACTCATGTTGTGGGTGGTACCACTGTTGCTTGTGGAGGTGTGGGCTGTGTGGATCACACCATCCATAATCGGGTTGTCTTCCCACCATTCCGTGTCGGATGAGGAGGCTATCTGCCGTCAGGGATCCCACCATCGAAATGGGGTTGTGGATCCCAATATTACAGGTTGGGTTGAGTCCACAACTCGAGTTGGGTTGGTTATTTCACCCCAACCATATTGTTGCCGATAAGGCTCAAATTCCTCTCGGGTTGGAATCCATGCTTGACATAGGCTAGCGTTGCCGTCAGCATACATCTCCCGAGAGCGGCGCCAAAATTTGTTTGAGCTAAAACACACTCAAATTTACTCAATCGTATGAGGTAATTGTAGCGTGATAAGTTAACCCAAGTCATCTCTCAAGGAAAACATAGCAGGCGATTGTTAGGTATGCGTACCTAAAGCAATTAAATCCTAAACATTCTAATAACAAAGGAAGGTTTTGAAACAAAGGGGAATTGAAATACGGAAAATAAATAGCAATCTTAAGCTAGGGTTTGTCAATCCCGAGCTAAACTAATAAAGCATTAAATCTAAACCAGGGGTTGTCAATCCCTAGTTGAACTATCAAAGCAGTAAAACGAAAGCAATAAACAAAAGCAATAGCAATCCTATTCTTAGGGTTTGTCAAGCCCTACTCTAAATCTAATTGCAAATAAACCGTAATTATCAATCATCCAACAAGAACATGAATTAATCGAGCGAAATCATTTATCAAAGGAACATGAAAATCGATAGCATAAATCAAACAATCGATAACATAAATCCAACGAAGATAAAACTATAAACTAAATAATTGAGCGAAGAACATGAAATAATCTCAGTTTCTATACATTGCGGCGTCAAGTTCCGGAAGAAAGCGAAGAACAGGTACAAGGTGCACTGAAAATAATAACTCCCGCCCCCACAAATGACCTAACGAGTATTTATATATATATATATATATATATATATATTAATGGGTCAGCGCCGGTTGCGGATGGAGCGTCGGTTGTGAATACATTCTGTATTGAGCATGAGCGCTGGATCGAGATGAACGCCGGTTGGTAAATAGTTCTATCTCATAGCGGCCTTGACTCAAAGTGAGCACGTGAGAAATAGGTGGCGGGCGCTCGAGCACGCCAGCCCGGTGGAGGGCGTTCGAATTGAGAGGAACACCGGCTTGGTTGTGCGTCTTGGATCGCCCAAACACGGATCTTTGAGGAGTGGCGGTGGGCGCAGCGGGCCACTGGGTTGCGGGTGCGTCTTTGGAGCACCGAGTGTTGGAGAAGCGGCGACTTGAGTCTTTGGGTGAGTCTTGTATTTGGATGGGCGTCTTGGCGCCGGTGAGGAGAAACACACACTAGATGGAAACTTGCGGGTGAACGGGCGCTCAAGCTTGAGAGGGCGCTTAAGAGGGGCTGGAAATGGGCTGAACGCGCGCTGGGTGCTGAACCGGCGTTGGGCGTGCGCTGCACTGACGCGAGCAGCGGCGCGGGCGACACAGCTTTCTTGCAGATGTTTTGTTTTGGCCCGTTCTCCTTCGTCTGAACTCCGATTTACGTACGGTTTTTGCCTACGGACTCCTATCGCAACTTAATTTACTTCTTATGAAGGAAAAAATCCTTGATTCATTCACCACTATTCATGAGAATCATTGAAACTGTTCAGCGCCGGTGCGCGAGGGGGCGCGCGGAGTGCACGTGCGTGACTTTGAAGAAATGATCCGTTCTCACTCGTCCGAACTCCGAATTGCGATCTGTTTGCACCTACGGACTCCTATCGACGTAATTTACTTATTATGAAGGAAAAAATCCTTTATTCCTTATCTAATATTCATGAGAATCATTGAAAGTATCAGCTCTCTGCACCAAGTTCCACGCCGTAGAGTTTCTTGTCCGAATAATGCCCAAATAATGATCTATTTCCTACATCAAACCAAGAATTAGAATTAAATCTTTATAACATAATAACATAATAAATTGTGCTAAAAGTAAACTAAAGATCGGCAATTTAAATCCAAAAGCATAGGAAAATACGACCAGATTCGGACTAAACAGAGCCACTTAGGAATCTCATCGCGCCAGGTGTATTCCCGCTCGGGAAGATACGGCCCACATGGTGCAGCTCCGTATACCATGAATACATAGCTCATGTGGCTAACAAAGCGAAGCAGGTCTGCCTCCAGATCGAGGCTCTCTCGGCATCGATAGATATAGTCCGTCGATATCTCACGAGCATACCCTTGCCAGTCGGATGGCAGTCTCATGATCAGTCGAAGCACACCGTCATAATGTGATGTACCACGGGCATGTGTAGCGGCCCAATGACGGACGAAATGCGCCAAGAACTCGCCGAAGTCATCTCCTCGGCATATCTGGTAGGAACGGTATGAGCGTACGACCTCCTCGGGTATGGCCCTAGAGGATAGAGGGTGCCTAGTCGTGAAAACAGTCCGAGCCATCTAAAAATGAAAGTTTTACTATAGGTCAGACATGGTAAATATAACGGTATACCGAGAAGAAGGTATGTACAAAATAAACATCTGTACAAAGAAGGTTATAACAATCTATACTATCCTATGACCTATATTCCTAAATCCTTATGGCATTACTTTCATGGTTTGGTCTCCGGGAAGAGACGGTATGGTTTCTTAGAGTAGAGCAACGATCGATGTCTAGCCTTTGGGTAAAGGCATGGTCACGCTATCTTATTGGGTTCTGGATTCCTTATTTCTATTCGATTTATAACATCAGATCATATCTGTTCCCATCATGTACTTACAATTCATTATTTCTTTTTATACTTCCATAACGTTGTACTTTGATTCTTTTCATTATTGCTACGATAGGAGCAACACGCATAGTGTTCAAATTCCTTGGCGTAGAGGGTTGGGACTCATAGCGATCTGAACCTTGATTAAGCAATCGCTTAACATCGTAGACTCGTCGTGTTCTCATCCTCAAATCCGTTTGGATTGTGATTCTTAAGATTTCTATGTTCTCGTTCTTCCTTAGTATTTTGTTCAATCGGGAATATCTTATGTTCTCATACTAGGTTCGGTCTGCAAAGGGATCATGCGCCTAAGAGTCTATGTTCTCATGGGAAACACGCTTCATTTGCATCCTGCTTCTAGCATGCTTTGCATATAGCGATAAACATAGATCATAACATGTATTGCGACAAACAAGTACTCTCATATTGCTCCCTTACCAACCCCTAAAGTTTGTAACCTTCTTTCAAACTAATGACCAATTATTTTGAAAGAATCTTTTCAATTTCAAAGCGTTCCTTTTCCAAAATATACTTCAACCTTCAAACTAAGCGACATTTGTAAGTCCATTTCACATTTCATATACTTCCATTATTTCAAAATAACTTTTAGTTGAGATAGTTACGTTTTCCTCGTTGAGCGGGGACGGCGATGGAGTGCGATCAAAGTGGCGATCGAGCACCAACAATTTCTAGACTCAACTTTCAACTTAGGATTCAAGGAAAGAGTTTCTAGGGTTCAGAGCAAACATGTGCTCTGATACCACTTTGTGACGACCCGACTTCTCAAAGAATTACGGATCATATGGATCGTCACTGGTATGATAATGCAGTGGATATATATACATAACTAATCAATACAATTAACCATTAAACTACTCATAAAAGCATGGACTAAAAGGAATAAGCTGTTTCAATACAAACCCAAGTCACAGAAGGACTTGTCAAGGGTTCAATATACAAATATAAACCAATCAGGGCGCAATTCAAGGAACGAGGTACGACCTCAAGTTCAATATGATAATGATAACAGTTATACTCAAAAGACACCAAAATAATATCAGAGTTTAGCAGCAATAAACGTGTGGACATGCATATGACGATGCAAGCCCAAGGTTCTAGAAACCTTTCCACTATAGCAACAAAACACCTGTCACTCTGCACCTCCTCGCACTCATCATCAAACCTTGCTCAACCTGCACATCAAAAACGAGATGCAGGGCTAAGTGCAAAAGTACTCTGTGGACTCATTGCCGAAAACATTTTCTTTGTAAAGTTATTAAACATCCCATAATAGCGCATGAGGATTTTAGTTGAAAAGACTCATGCCTATCAAATATTTTATCATTTTCTAAAAGCGTCCGACCGGACTATTTCATCCACGTTGTTCCATATCTGATCATTCATTCGCGCACTATGGAGGTGGCCACCTACACATAGTTACCGTGACCGGTCGGGGTAGCTAACCTTAACACACAGTCACACGTGTACATAATCCGAGTTAGTCCTTAACTAAGTCGGATCCGACCATTACCCTTTTTTTTACGTTGGTGGACCAACTCATTCTCATACCACGTTGGATATACCAACCTCATATATGATCACAACAAAACATAAACATTTAGCAGTCAATAAAGTTCATGCAATAATATTTCATAAAGCTTTTTGTAAATCATGCTTTGAGGTATGTATAACATTTTGTCTCAAGAGAGCCCACATGTTAGTCCGAAGCTATAAGTTCTAAGCGGGGCAGGGTGTGAGTGTCCTTCCACGACAACTACATCTGAACAAGACCTTAATAAGAAAATAACTTTTCTTAGATTCCTTCTATTGGTCGATGGTGGTTTATAAATTCGACTTAAAGTTCCTAATTTAGGGTTTCTTTGTGATTTCTTGTGATGGTGTTAAGATAATTTCTATTATCTTACATTCTCAATTCTCAAACTATATTCTTTCGTCTTTCATGAGGCAGACCTCAACTTATGAGTCGTATACTCCAAGTCTAACCTCGACTCTAACCTTAGTGTTATACTAAACGTTATTACATTATAGATTGTGAGTATTCAGTTATGATTGGTATATTAGGATATTCTCAAGCCACTAACTAGACTTAACAATTATAGTTCGTCCTAGTAGGTTATGCTTGACGGCTTGTTGTATTAACACGACGAATGAAGGGAATCTTAACTTATGATTCGAGATATCTCATACCATCGCGTAAGTAAACACTTAGGAGTTAATGGAGTTCTTTGTGAATACTAACTCGACCTTTGAGACATAAGGATTGACTTTCTACGTTTGAATCATAGCTTACACTTTTCGACATTGTTTGTTTCTCTTGGCTCGTCGGAGATTATGTAAGTTATAAAATCACTATTCGTATCAAGTTGTCTTAACACTCAATCTAATATCGTATAGGTTATCGTTGTTTAGCATTAACGTTGTAAGTCGGCTTTTGGTTTCTTTAACTTAGGAACTCACGTTTGAGTTATCCTATTATTAATATAAAACCGTAAATTTGTGTCTAACTTGATTCTCATTAATTCCTTCTTAAGTTATCGAAATTTATCGATTTCTTTTGGATTCACGTACATAAAGTACTATGTTGTTTACGTTTGGGGTTTTGTTTGTCGGCATAACATAAATATAACCATTCAACACCATACAACACCATACACAACATAAACTATACTAAAGCATTAGAAAATCCTAATTTCTAACATAATACCCAACTATTGTGTATGTGTGCATGAGTGTTCCATTCATTCATCATAATCAAAACCATTCATTCAAAACTTATAGATTAACTACCATGACATCATTCACAAGTAAAAATCAACTCATACTTAATCATTTTGCTATATTTTCGATAATTAGCAATAATTAGCATAAGTATCGATAAATTCAATAAAATCAAGTTATGCTCATATCATACTATAGAATTTAATTATCAACTGAATATCATCAAATAAAATTTTAAACCATGAGTTTAACATACCAAAGTTTTTGGCAATTTGGGTTTATTGAACATTGATGTTTAATAAATTCCATAAAATCATATCATGCTTATATCATATCTAAACATGAAATATCATCTTGTATCATACATTAAAATTAAAACACATGCTCATTAATATATATACATTTTCTAATGACCTAATCTACATATATATACTCAATAAATTCTACTAACTTCACAACATGTTTATAATATGCAATAAACATGGAATATTATCTTTAATCATCAACTAAATATTTATAATATGAACTATATGCTTGAAATTTTTGTCCTTACACATATGTTGTGTATGTGTTCAATAAATTCTCAACAAAACATAATAGATTCATATTATTTCAAAACCTCCATATATCATATTATTTTCAACAAATAAAAATAAAATAAATCTTAAATATATACATATAGTTTTCGGCTTTTATAAACAAAATAGGATTAGTATCTCAATAATTTCAAGATTAATATATGATGTTCATATCATATATTAAACACTATACCTCAACTATTTTCCAACAAATAAAATAAAAATAATGGCTTGGAATACATTAAATGTTCGGCCTCTTTAAAAAAATAGAAGAATATTTTCAAAAATTCTCATATTTATTCTACATGCTCCTAACACATCAACAAGCAACAATATGAAATAATATTCACAAAAGCATGCTTTATCTTCTATAAAAAGAATTATAACAAAAATTGAAAAATATCAAACATGCTCCAAAAATTCTCAAACTTTTAAAACAGCCTTAGAACACATTTCTAAGCATATTTCATTCATGGCTTGAGAGCATTTGGTGGCTCAAAAGTCATGAAGAAAATGAAGAACAAAAATTAGGGTTCTTTATGAAAGAATTCAAAACAAAATCTAAAAAAAATTCTACTCCATTACAAATGGAGAAAATGATGAATGCTACCTTTCTAAGACAAAATTCTCTTTTATTTTCTTAAATATCCTTAAAAAGAGTTATTTCATAGTTTATAATAATTTCATGAAGGTCGGATTGCATCCGGTAAGTCGGTCCCCAATTATCACGGAAAAAAGCGTCAACGATTAAATTATGCTCACTCAATTTCTATCAATTCTTGAGGTTTCATAATTAATTTGATTCTTATAAATCATTTATTATTAATTTAGACCCTTGGTTCGAGTTTTGGTTCATATAGATCGCTTAATGGTTTTTCCTAATTATATATTTAGGCATTCGGTTAAGTTATTAGAATTTCGTTCGAGAATTGATTCTTATGAATTCTAAATTCATAAATACATATTCCTTCATGATTTTGATTTTTCTTATTAATTTCAATGATTAGCATGGATTGAAAATTGATCCGTCTCGTGAATAGTACTTTTGAGGCGATCGGGCAAATCTAGAAAATTCTAATTCTTTGCTTCTCACTTGTTTTCGTGAGAAGATTCTAGAAATGAAATCATTTTGTTGAGATTCATCCTAGATCTTTCATTCTATGTTAAGGTTATTAGAAATCTAATCCGGTTGGACTAGTCACCGTTTTGATTTCTAGTTTTCGATATCCGAATCGATTCTAATTCGTTTCGTTGGTTACCTTAAACATAATTAAGGTCTTAGCACCATAAGCAATTGGTTTAATCTTCACTAATAAAAATTTTAAATTTTTTGGGTTATCACAAACTACCACAATGGGCACCACACATAGGCTTACAACAACCCGTTTTGCGACAAATTCTTCAGAGCATTTAGTGTCATTTCTCTCTCTCTCTTGGAACAAATTCTCTCTTTTTTTCAAAATCCTTCACTTTTCGAAGCTTCAATCCATCTTTCCCAACCATTACAACCTCCGAATAATTTTCTAAGACCATACAAAGGTAGAATTCATCATTCTCTTCATTTGTAATGGAGTAGAATTTTTTAATTTTTTTGAATTCTTTCATGAAGAACACTAATTTTTGTTCTTCATTTTCTTCATGACTTTCAAGCCATCAAATGCTCTCAAACCATGAATGAAATATGCTTAGAAATGTGTTTTAAGATTGTGTTTAAAGTTTGAGAATTTTTGGAGCATGTTTGGTATTTTTTGATTTTTGTTAGAATTTTTTTCATAGAAAATAAAACATGTTTTTTGTGAATGTTATTTCATATTGTTGTTTGTTGATGTGTTAGGAGCATATAGAATAAAGATGGGGATTTTTGAATTATTTCTCCTATTTATTTTGTTAGGGCCGAAATATATATATAATTTTTAAAACTTATTTTTATTTTATTTGTTAAAAAATAGTTGAGGTATAGTGTTTGATATATGATATGAACATCATATATTAATCTTGAAATTATTGAAACACTCTCCTATTTATTTCATTTGGACCAAAACTATATATATATATATATATATATATATATATATATATATATATATTGAAAATAATATGATATATGATGTATATATATATATATGTTGAAAATAATATGATATATGATATTTAGAAATAATATGAACCTATTATGCCTTGTTGTGAATTTATTGAACATATACAATATATGTGTGAGGACAAAAAAATTCAAGCATTTAGTTCATATTATAAATATTTAGTTGATATTTAAAGTTAATATTCCATATTTATTGCATATTATAAACATTTTGTGAAGTGGTGGAATTTATTGAGTATATATATAAATATAACGATATTATCGAAAATTATATATATTAATAAGCATGTGTTTTAATTTTAATGTATGATATGAGATGATATTTCATGTTTAGTACATGATATAAGCATGATATGATTTTGTGGAATTTATTGAACACCAATGTTCAATAAATCATTATTACAGAAAATATAATGCTTATTAACTCATGATTTAAATTTCATTTGATGATATTGGGTTGGTAATTAAATTCTATAATATGATAGGAGCATAACATTATTTTATTAGAATTTATTGGATACTTATGCTAATTATTACTAATTATCAAAACTATAGGAAAATGATTAAGTATGAGTTTGACTGTGAATAATACTATGATAGTAATCCATAAGTTTAGAATGAATGATATATGATTATGATGAATAAATAGAACACTCATACACATACACAATGGTTGTGTATTATGTTAGAAATTATGGTTTTCTAATGCTTTAGTATGGTATATGTTGTGTATGGTGTTGTATGGTTATATTTATGTTATGCCCGTTGGATTTGTATCTTTGGAAGCGCTTTTGGTTGAGCTTGTATCAATGATTCACGTTACCACTATTACAATCTCTTATCTGAATTGTTTACTTGATTGCATATGTATGTCCTTTATCTCATATATAAGTTAGATCATACGATGTGTTGTAGATCACGAAGCGGTATGATTGGTCGAGCTTAATGAGATATAAAAGAATCACAACCGAGACCACTTGAGGACGAGTTGTCGGTATAAAGTTGCGGTATAGATAAAGTGACTTGACTTGGTTGCTTATCTATCTTGAGTGCGTCCCCGACGTATTGATGGATCACGATGAGATGAGTTCTTCTATCGACCATCGTGAAGAACACAGATCTCGGTGACTTTACGTTGATCTAAACCTCGATAAGGTATTAGGTGAGTATGAGTTGTCTTGACCATCACTTTGATTTGTTATGGGTGAGGGTTACATGAGATAACCCAATATTCTGCATCTTGGGTGGTGGCGGTGCTTGTATGTCATGCTAGTTGCTGTATCGAGTCAAGTATCCGTTTAGGATGATGGCGCCCCTCAAGGAGCTCAAAGGTTTATTGTACTAAACCTGCAGGTTGAGTTATCTCAAGTATAATAATAACGTTGAGTGGTACTACTTAAGGAATTTAAGTAATTAATTTTTTTAAGCAGTCAGAATGCTGTAAACAATTAATGGACGTACAATATCCTAAATACGGGAATTCGTTAAGTTTAAGTACGAGCTCGACTCAACTTCGGAAATAAAGAGGTAAGTCAGCATTTATTCTCTAGTGGCATGAATAAATGTTTATGAAATAATTTATGTTCTGGGCTGAAAATAAGATAATTAATTTATTTGAGGCCCATCTTTATTCCTTGCATTTGATCCCTGGGCTGGCCCATCAAGGCATGGAGCTTAGAGAATTTCGAAATCTTCCTTAGAGTCCTACTGGGACTTTGTTTTGATCATCTCTATCTGAAGAGATATTATTATATTTATTAGATATGCAGAAATCCTATCTTAATAGGATTTAGGGTTGCATTATAAATATAAGGTGACAGAAAATCAAACCCTAATGGAAATAGTGAAATTTTCGAAAATCATACTTCTCAAAGTTAGGTTTTTTGAAAACTTCAAGAGAAGGAAGAAGGCGAATTCATAGCACTCTCCATAGATTGTCCTCGCTCGACATTGGAGTTTAGCGATCGGGACACGATCGAGGAAGATCAAAGCACGAGTCTTGATCGATTCTTGCCCGACAATTCGCGGGTAACACGAAAAAACACCAGCGTGTTGCAATTAATTATATAGGTGCATGCTAGGAATATAATCAATGTATGGTGAATTAAACATCCAAGATAGATCATCGGGAGAGGGTTAAAATCAGATTTCCCTACAATGCTGACAAACAAAACCTCAAACGTAAACAACATAGTACTTTATGTACGAGAATAAAAAAGAAACGATAAATTTTGATAACTTAAGAAGGAATTAATAAGAATCGAAGTTAGACATAAATTAGGGTTTTCTATTAATAATATGGTACTCAAACGTGAGTTCCTAAGTTAAAGAAACCAAAAGCCGACTTACAAACATAAATACTCAACAACGACAACCTAATACGATATTAGATTGAGCGTTAAGATAACTCGATCCGAATAGCGATTTTATAACTTACACAATCTCCGACAAGTTAAGAGAAACAACACGATGTCGAAAGTGTAAGCTAAGATTCGAACATAAGATGTCGATCCTTATGTCTCAAAGGTCGAGTTAGTATTCACAAGAACTTCATTTATTTCTAAGTAATTACTTATGTGATAGTATGGGATAACTTGAATCATAAGTCGAGACTCACCTTTATTAAATGGTGTTAACACGACAGTTAAGCATAACCTACTAGGACGTAACTATAATGTTAAGTCTAGTTGGTGGCTTGAGAATATCTAATATATCAATCATAACTTGAGTACTAATAATCTATAACGTAATAATGTTTAGAAGTACACTAACGTTAGATTCGAGGTTAGACTCGAGTATAGGACTCATAAGTTGAGGTTTATCTATGAATGATGAAGGAATATAGTTTGGGAATTGAAAATGTAAGATAATAGAAATTATCTTAAAACCATCATATGAAATCACAAAGAACCCCTAATTGGGAACCTTAAGTCGTAATTTATAAACGACCCTCGATCAATAGAAAGAATCTAAGAAAAGTTATTTTCTTATGAAGGACATGATCGTACATAGTTACCAAGGAAGGATAATCATACCCTGCTTGCTTAGAACTTATAGCCTCGGACTAGCAGGTGGGCTCTCTTGAACAAAATGATATGCATACCTCAAAGCATGATTTACAAAACCTTTATGAAATATTATTGAATGAATTGTTATTGACTGCCAAATGTTTATGTTTTGTTGTGATCTATTTGAGATTGATATATTGATGTGGTATGAGAATGTGTTGGTCCACCAACGTTAAAAAGGGTAACGATCGGATCCGACTTAGTTAAGAACTAACTCGGATTATGTACACGGTGACTATGTGTTAAGGTTAGCTACCTTGACGGTTATGGTGACTATGTGTATGGCCACCTCCATAGTGACCGAGAATCGAATTGAGTCTTGTCTTTGGGGACCCCAGCGGGATTTGTGTACATAAGTGACCGAGTCATCCTAAAGGGTGATCGGTCCGATGACCGTGGAAGGAGGCCTCGCTTCCCGACACAACAATTATTCAGAATCTGAAGATTACAAAGAACTTAGGCGATTAGTCGAACTTTAAGATTCACAAAAGAATTTAGTAAGCTCGGGCCTTTTACGATAAAACCCATTGCATTACTGTTAGGATGGCTTGACAATTATATATGTATCTTTCGGCATGTGACCACTGAGTGCTTTTGTACTCAGCCCTACATGTATTTCTAAATGTGCAGGTTCAGCAGTGATGGGTAAAGGTGGAGTGCTGAGCGGGCTTGTCAGACATATTAGATAACCTCTTGGGGAAGATGCATATCCTCATACATGTATCTTAATTTCATATTCCGCTGCGTACAATCGTTTTTGTAGTTAGTCTAATGCTTGATCCCTCATAATTGAACTAATGTTATGAACTTATTGTGGTCTGATCTTTGTGACTGACCCTCTTTTGTCTATGATTCATTTTGGATAATCTTCGTTCAAATCGGTTCATTCTAGCAACATCAATTCCCTTTCTATCCCTTTTCTAATTTCCTCCCTAATCACCGTTTTCCGACTTGGCTATCCTTAGCAAAGTTCGATCGTGACAACATGGTCATACACCTGAATCGCCTTCCATCATTGAACTTGACATGATCAATTTTGTCGAGTTATAACTTGCAATTTTGTCCAGACTCCTATATTATCTCATAGGATTTAGCGGATGATGGTTGCATCCTACATCTCTTGATCTTTGAGTTGCAGGATTCACATGGTAACGAAAAAGGCGCTTCGCCATTATATACTCTGCATAATTTAAACATCCACGACATGCTATGAGCGATAAAAATAAAATAAAATTAGTTCATCACGGTACCGTAATATCCATGATTTTAATGCTTAATTACGATAATATAAATCGTAATTAGGGTTTTAACCTCGATGATTAAAATCTTAATCGATCAACGCTAAGGTTGACTAAGCATAATTGATTATTTCTGTGTGATATTCACTGACGCTTAGTGAATTAAGGAATGCAGCTTATGCTGTTCCTTCGAACGGTTGTTCTAACGTCGATAAAATCCGACAGTTAAGCTTTACGATATTTTCTAAGCATTAAGGCTTAGAAATCGAACTCCCTACTATTAGAAAAGTGAATAAAGTGTTCCTAATTCATTTATGAACATTTTTAGAGATAATTCAACTATTAACGTTTTGAGACGTTTTAAATGTCTACATTTGGAGATGAGTTGATAAATCAGTCAAATGGTCATGGAATTATAAAATTCAAATTCCTATGATTATTTTATGATATAAGAGCATTATTTATCATCAAAATAATACTAGATAATTAAGAAATCAAAAATGAATTATTTAGCAATTTTCGAAAACCCTAAAATCGAAATTAGGGTTTTGTGATCCAAAATTGTTCTAAATATTTTCCTATGATGTAATTCATCATCTAGGACTTATACTATGTCATTACCAACATATTCTGATGTTATGATAAAATTTAAAGATGTTGGTTAGCTACCAACATATGATTATATTATGATGATGTTATATGAGAAAGTGTTGACATTGATATGTCAGTGAAATCTTTGAATTCACGAAATTGATGAGCATGATTATTATGAAAGAGTTATGTTATGAATGTTTACGATTACGAAATTTCGATTATTTTGATGATGGGTATGTTATCCCAAAAGAACATAGGCGCTTAAGTCGCATGATCCCTTTGCGAAAGAACATGAAAAGAACTATGAGAATTTTAGTCTATCATGAGGCAGAATCGAGATCAAAATGAGAATCTCGAGCTGAATAACGAGAACAAAAGCGAGAAAGTCGAAAGAGCGAAGCGAGAATGATGATTTAGAGATAATGAATGTCACTATACTCGATGACATGAGTATAGTCTTTGTTTGGATATTCACGTATGGCGGAAATCCAAATTGACTATGACTTTCTCGTTAGAAGCGAAAATGAATGTGATCAAAAAGCAGTTGATCTTGATCTTACGATGTATATAGAGCAGGAACTACTACATGTGACATGAATCTTAGAATCTTACTAAAAGCAAGATTCCCAATAGTTCAAGAAGAACTATAACATATGTGTACATGAGAACCTTTGATAACAACTAAAATGAGTTGTATAAGGTTTCATAACTTATTCATAGCCTAAAATTACGTCATTGAGTTTAGCTCTGTGATCCAATGTCGATTGAGATATCGATTGAATTCTCGTTTTCACGAAAGAAGTTTGCAACGAGAAAATTTTCTAAGCGTTCTTTTGAAACCAAACCTCCATGTGTTGAGAAAGTATTTGTGTGGCTGCCACCCCATATGACCAAAGAAATCTCGATACTTATTATTATGGTCTTGGACCCTATCGCCCAATTATTCGATTCGAAAGAACATGTTGATTCAAACCTTCAGAGTTGTCATCTTGAATTGTTAAATCAGACCTCTTGAAAGTTGATATGATGAAATTCTCTTCAATCCTTGAAACCAATAAGTATGACGTAGGTTGACGTATCTTGTCACCTAAAAATTTCAGATCAGTAAAGTGATAAACATCAAGATATGATGTAAAGAAGTTCTCGATGAGACGAGATATATCTTATGATACACATAGGTGGATCGACCCTTGATGGGCTTTCCCAGTACAGATAACAGTAAAGTTATACCTCCAAGTGAGTGTATGATGACTAAGTTATGAACAAGATACTCGTTAGCAATGATTGCTAGAGTAGAGGTAAAGAAAAGTATATGATATCCATGGGATATAATCACCTCTTATTATATTATAGCAAGAAAGATTACAACTTATCTTTAAAGATAGTTATTTGTCTATAAGACCTCGATAATAGGTCGGACGTGTTTAAAGTATGGAAATGAATAAGACTCAGTTGATGGATATAGAGGAACGATAGTATCTCAATATCAAGTTTTTCGCTTTATCCATAAATCGATAAAGGTCATGTTTAAATAGAATCGTTCCCAAGTGTATGAGACTTTGGTTAAACCAAAGATAGTGTGATCGATGGATCAAATAATGAGATATGTGAAAAGCTGGGCTATTCCTAGTATTAAACCAAGTACGGGGAAGATATCCCGACGTTGAGACTTGACAATGAAACATTGGTACTTGGAATCTAAGTTATGGTGTACAAATGTACTACCTTACCGTATAGATTAGAATGATGGCGATCTTAATCCTAAGCGAGGACCAGGTATAACGAAGTAATATAACTTTCGGATATTATGCTCGAAAGAAAGAGCGAAGTTAAGAATAGTGAGAAACTACCATTCTCTGATTATGAGATAACCCGAACATGAGATTCTTCTAAATGAGTATGTAAGAGATAATAGCATCCTCGTTAACAAGTCATTCGTTATACCCCCACCCATACAATCATGCTTGAACAAAGTTGTTCTCAGGTAATTGAAATCTCCATGAAACCACGAATAGTGAACACAAAAGGGGTGAATGGTTTTACTAAAACCGTTTTATGAAGGATTGCTGAAGATGTTATGTATAACTTATTATAAGCATTACGTGAATGCTAATTACATCTTTGTAATTCCGAATGCCGCCTAGGCGAGCACGAGCAAAACTTAGAGGAAGAGGTGGGAGAGGCGAGTCCCACGTCCCGAAAGAGAAATACCACAACCACCCCTCCTCCACGATCGTAGAATTGAGGAACTTTTCTAAGGCAAAATCCTCCTACCATTAATGGAAAAGGAAGTCCCGAGGATCTTTGAGCAATGGGTAAGAACAATAGAAAGGATATTTGATTTCCTTCGTTTATGCTGACCTGAGAGAGACTATCTTGTGTGACTTTCAACTCACCGGACCGGTGATTTACGGTGGGAAGCCGAAGGAAAACCCTAACACGGAACAAATAGATGAATTCACTTGGGAAGATTTTAAGGCGGAAATGTATGAAATACATTCCTAAAAGCTATAGAAAGAAGAAGAAATTGAGTTCTTCAACTTAAAGCAAGAACGCAGTCAGTGGTGAATATGATCGCATCTTTGCGACATGTCAAGGTATGCTCGGACAAGTAAGTCTTGACATGAAAATGTCAGAGAAATTTAGATCTGGTCTAAGGCATGAGATAAGAATGTCTCTTGCCAGTCATGGAGACTTAACATATACTGAAGCTCTTAGTCGGGCTTTAGACATTGAGGCAGCAATGCCAGAGGATAAGCCTGCTCCCACTCAGTCACATAATGCTAGTGACAAAGGCAAGAGGAAATGGGAAGGCAATCTTAGTAATTACAACCGAGCTAATGTGGGAAACTCGAATAACAAAGGCCATGGCGAAACATGGTTCCACAAGGGCAATTATGGAAAGGTCGGTGTTTTCCATGATGAGAAGTTCTCAAGAGTATATTAGAGCTATGCCTTGTCGAAATGTCAAAAGATGCATAAGGGTGAGTGCTGTTGGGCATTTGCTTTAGATGTGGTATGGAGGGCCACTATGCAAATAATTGCCTAAAAGGCGCCGGGAGAAACTAGAAGGCCGAACCAACCAGGCCATACCCAACCACTCAAAGCAATTCATCTTTCGCCACAGCAACCACATCCGCGACAATATTACCACCAAAGCGGAACAAACGAAGTCAGGGAAACATGACAGGTACGAAAAAATTTCCCAACGTACCTATAGTACTTTCGATCGAAAAGAATACTTTACATTCTATCATTTCAAAAGCATGCGTAGATAGGTTAGAACCTAAGTCAGAACAAGTAGATTAGAAAAAGAGGATCTGTTCACCATAAAAGGAATCATGATTGTCAGACATGTTTTCTCAAACTTAGACTTGAACCTAGAATCACTTGAGATCTAGTGAATCGCTTGAACATAGTACCTATGTGAGACGTAGATATAATCATAAGAATGGATTGGTTAATCGAAAACCATTCTGCAATATGTGCAAGAAAAGGGAAATTTCGCACCATATCTTCAAACAAGAAGTTACGAGTTTCTATGGAATCCACATGGGGAAGGAAATTCCGACCATACCCACACTACAAATAAGGAGATTATAAACAAGAAGGGATGTCGAGCATTCCCTGTTTATCTAAGCAGAGAATGAAAAGCAGAAATGAAGATAGAGGATGTGAAAATTGATCGAAAATTTCTAGATATTCCTGACAACTTAGTAAGATTACCCCTGATAAGCAGCTAGAGTTCCACTATCAAGTTAGAACCATTATTAAACCATGCCAAAAGTACTTTTATCAAATGGATTCAAGGAAAGTGAAAGGATAAGTATTCAAATTTAAAGGCTATAAAATCTAAGTTTCATCGGACCTAGAGTATCACTTTAAGAAGCACCCAATTCGCTTGTCAAAAGAGAAAGATAGCCATTAAGAAAGTGTATAGATTATCGAGAGTGGATAATCCATTACCGAGGATAAATGAGTATTCGGTCAGTGGAAAAGAGTAAGAGTAGTCCTAAGAACCGATCTCGAGGACTATAATCAACTAAAGTGCAGTGACAATGTACCCAAAATGGCTTCTAATAGGATATGGCTACTATGAGTTTATAGTTATGCCATTCGGACCAACTAATCGCCACCATGTTCATGAACCTCAAAAGTGAGTGTTCGCGCATGCTAAGACAAATTATCTTAAATCTTCATAAATGATGTTCTCGTCTATTAGAAGGCAAGAAAGAGTATAAAGAGCTCTTAAGAATTATCTTGCAAACATCAAAGTCAAACAAATTTCGCCAGGTTATTTAAAGGCGGATTCGACTTAAAGAAATAATATTCTAAGACACGTTGTGTCTTAGAAGAAATCCATATGAATGCGAAAAGGTTGAAGCGGTAAGGATAAAATTAAGCCAAACGACCTAAAATGAAATTGGTTCTTAGAATCTGCTGGTTACTATCGAGACTCATAGAAAGATTCTACGAGATAGCAAGGCCAACGGTATAGTCACTCACAAAGGAATAAAGTTTACTTGGATTGATAAATGCAAGGTGAGCCTCCCAAAGATTGACTAGATTACGAATGTGATATAAATTATCACCTATGAAAAGTAAATATAGTGGTGATGCCCTATGTTGTAAAATTCGGTCAAAGTAATGATAAATCCTTGCATAGAAGAAAAACTCATCAAAGAGTTAAGAAGAAGAAGATAGAAATTGTCGAGCGTCGTCTCGATTACACATGGCGAAGGCATTGTATCAATGATCATAGGGATGGCGTAACAATGGATTTGAGATAGCATTACCAAAGTAAAAAGATAACAACGCTATATGGGTAGTAGTGTATCAACTTACCAAAATATTAGGTTCATGCCTATTTAGGCTACTTACAGGTCTAATAAGTTAGCCGGTTGTTTACTAAGAAAATCGTCGTCTCGCATCGTATAAAGATTTTCAGTTATCTTTAGAACATGAATTGGCTTAGAAAAGAAAGAATTGGCGTACAAGTTGGAAGCGTGCCTTTCCACTTATTAAGTTTACCTCGACGATAATCGTCGAGCAACATAGCCCATGTGAGGCATAGTATAAAAGAAAGTATCGATCATCTCTTTATTGAGATAAAGAAAATAAGAGGAAAGTTTTAAAGCAATTACGTGAAAGGAATGAATGAAATGTTTGCGAATTAAGCGATGAAAGAAAGAAGCTCATGATGACACAAGTCTTACAGCGATATCGTAAATATGAGTTGCATCTTGAATGCGAGATAAAGTATATTAAAGATTCTCCATTGAAAGAATTTCAATGTTGGAGAAAAAGAAAGTTGAGATTATGTTTTATAGGACCTTGCGAGATCACTAGAAATGATAAGCCTAGTAGCTTTATAGAATGGTACTTCCAACAAGTTTGGGAAGTGCGGATTTTTCCACGTGTTACAGTTAAAGAAAATACGGATATGGTCCAAAATACATGACCATCATGATGGCGTTATTCTTGAATCGAGACATGAGTTATGAGAAAGAATATAGATTGTTTTAATCGTCGATTCAGCGGTTGAAAGAAGCTTATACTGGTTGGTGAAAGTCGATAGAGACCATGGACAAAAGAAAGTTACGTGGAAACTTGAGATTGTTATAGTGCAAAGATATCGATGCTTTTCTACGATATGCAAATTTCGAGGACGAAATTTATTTTAAGGGGTAGAATGTAATATCCACGCTTTAATGCTTAATTACGATAATATAAATTGTAATTAGGGTTTTAGGCTCGATGATTAAAATCTTAATCGATCGGCGCTTAAGGTTGACTAAGCATAATTGATTATTTACGTGTGATATTCGCGGCTTAGTGAATTAAGGAATGCGACTTATCTTTGTTCGCTGACAGTTGTTCTAACGTCGATAAAATCCGACGGTTAAGCTTTACGATATTTTCTAAGCATTAAGGCTTAGAAATCGAACTCCTACTATTAGAAAAGTGAATAAAGTGTTCCTAATTCATTTATGAACATTTTTAGAGATAATTGACTATTAACGTTTTGAGGCGTTTTAAATGTCTACATTTGGAGATGAGTTGATAAATCGGTCAAATGGTCATGGAATTATAAAATTCAAATTCCTATGATTATTTTATGATATAAGAGCATTATTTATCATCAAAATAATACTAGATAATTAAGAAATCAAAATGAATTATTTAGCAATTTTGAAAACCACAAAATCGAAATTAGGGTTTTGTGATCCAAAATTGTTCTAAATATTTTCCTATGATGTAATTCATCATCTAGGACTTATAATATGTCACATAACTATGTATTAGCTATTTAATACTGAAAATAAAATGTGTAGCACTTATGCTACAAGAGTGCAAAACTACACTATTATGTGTAAAGTGAATTAAATCCTATCTTTGATGATACTATGAATTAATTATGATAGTGGAATATTATTAATCACAAGATATGGTATAATTATCAAGTTATACAAGTGGAATTGTTTTGGCCAACATGGCCGAAAACTTTGACTAATGAAGATAAAATAAATAATTTTCTATACTCTTGATCATGATGTGAATTAATCATGTTGCTAGGATATTATTAAAGTGATAAGGTGGAGTAGGTTACAAGTTTGAACAAGTAACTATGTTGTTTGTCATGTAATAGGCGAAACATTTGAATTAATGCAGGTAAGAAGATAATTTTTCCAACTTTGAAAATGACACCTTATCTTAGTGTAAAATTTTGAATTTTCAAACATGATATTATCCTAAAGTAATATTATAGTATATGATAGTATAAAATAAAATTTATTTGTCTACATTATATAAATGCAAAACTGTATATACATGGTATAAAGTATTGAAATTTTATCGTGTAATATGAATTGGAGTGAGATTGATATGTATTAAATACAAGGCAAGATAATATATGGAAGCATAAAAAAAAAAAAAAAAAAATTATATATATTTTGTTTTGACCTACTAAAGTGGCCGAAAACAATTCACAAAGCAAGATAAGATTTTGCTTAAAATGGTGAAAGTGATGTATATGATTAAGATGTATATTAATGACTTATTAAAGTATATTTGATAAGAAAGAAAATTTGTCCTTACCGACAACCAAGTGGCCGAAAGTTTAGGGGGAGGAATAGGAAATAATTAGCTAATTTTGTTAGATATTTCATATCAAATTGAACGAAAAAGTTGGACAAGTTGTGTGAGGTATTAGTTGTATTTTTTTTGTGATAATTACATGCAAGTGGACATAGTTTATAAATAAGGCTTAAGATCAAACTTTGCTTCCATTTTTGTTCACTTTAGAACCGTGAGGATTGAGAGAAAAATAGGAGAGAATTTATTCAAATTCCTTCCCAAATTTTAGATAGAAAAACGTTGCCGCCGAAAATCGACACCGATTAAAAGGTTAGAATTCTTTCGAGCTTCGTATACATGCTAGAATTTTCGAATTTCATCCCTTAGATTTCACGTTATAAGCTTAGTTAAAATATGTGATTTTCGAAAATTATGGTTTAAGTGCTAAGATGTTTAGATATCATGTTTATATTATGTTATTAAAAACATATTACAAAGTTAAGCATGTTATTAAAATTTATGTGTTGACGAAATTGTGTAAGTATGATATATTGATGATTATGATTTTTAATTGTTGATTTGAGCATGAAATCATGATCTAAGGTATTAATTATGCTTGTATGATTTTATGTAGAATTTTGGAAAACTATAGTACATAAGTCTATGAATTTCGAAAATTTTAGAACATGATAACATGTTGTGATATAATCCATGTTTAAGTGTTATTATAGCATATTGATAGTGTAGATTCATAATATAGTGTTATATGAATTTATTGGATTTGTTAAAAATTATTTGGACCTAAGTCCAAATTTTCGAAAGGTGACTTAGGAAAATTTTATTAAATAGTTCATAATAAATAAAAATTATGTTATAGTAAGGATGCTCATAGATAATTATTTGTTATGTGAATTTATTATAATTTTTGCACAAGTCTAGGTTATTTAAATAAGAGGACCGAAAACTATATATTATATGTATTAATGTTATAAATTTATTTTATAAGAAATAATTACATAATATGCTCTAAAATAATGTTTTAAACATAGTATGATTTTATGTGAATTTTTAGAGCTAGAATTGTATATAAAATTCGAAAAATACATATATAATTGAAAAAGTCAAAATTGTTGACTTTGAAGTCAAAATGTTGACTTTAGTCAAAATTGTTGACTAAATGTTGACCAAGTCAAAATCGTTGACCAAAAACATTGACCGAGGTCAAATCGCGACGAAATTCGATGTCGTGATCTATGTAGCGTGAGTGCGTTTAGTAACAATGTAACTACGTTACGTAAATACATTAAAACTTACGTTATTTGCTAAAGAGATAGAATGTCTCTTATAATGAGTGAGGACATAATCGACATCATTTTTATTAGGAAGCGTCGAAATAAGTTCGACGTTAGACCTAATTGATTCATAGAACGCGTCATAGACTATGTTGCGTCTCTATCGAAACATGACTCACGTACTAAATTAGTTCCTTATGTAAAGGTTGGGCGCAGCGTCTTGATCGTTGGCGTTAGAAAGGGACTTTATTGAAAAGCTTCGTGCGGTGGGCTTTATTGAAAACTCTTTTATTTAATTGCTTTCCATAAATGAAAAGTATTTATTCTGATATTTACGTTGAGAAATGATGATGAGATGATTACACCCCAAAGTGTTTATGTTTTGTGTATGAATCTATCGTGATGTTGGGCGAGCCAACTATGAAAGTGAATCGGTTGTTGGGCAAGCCAACTATGATATTGAGCAGTTGTTGGGTCGCTCCCAACCGGTCGCTCCAATTTTATATAATGAATTCGGATCTGTGCTAGAGGGATGAATTTCACAGTCTATTCTAGCACGGAGGTTGAATTCGGGTCTGTCTAGAGGATGAATTCTGGTCTATTCTAGCACAGGTGATGCGCATTAAGGTGGGCGTGTGCGAAAGGATAATTCTCGGCGGTCAAATGACGTAGAAGGAGGCCTCCTACGGCGTTTAAAGAGAATATTATATGAGATGGGTTTATGTGAAATGATATGGATCATACACAAAAGAAAATACTGCTGTGACGACGTTTTGAGAAATGTGAAAATGTTTTAGTAAGCGCAAGGCCTTTCCAATAAAACCACTGCGTCTTACTCAAAAGGCGATGTAATTTAAAGTTGATAAAATGTTTTGGCAATGAGCCACCGAGTGCATTAGTTGTACTCGACCGCATGTTGTTTTTAAATGTGCGGGTTGGTGATCGATGGAATGGGCGGTGTTGAGCGGTCAGTCGTTGTTGCGATAGTAGAACCTTGGATTCACATCGTCATATGTGTATTCCACATGTCTTCATTGTAAAGTTATATCGGTTATGTTTGAGTTGAACCCTTTCGTTAAGAGTTTAAATGGTCGATTTAGGTATACGATATATGTATTACATAAAAAGTGCAAGTTTTGGTAGTTTATCTATTATATGTCTCGGTTCCATAATTAGTTATTATTCGATTATTAATCCCGTCATTAATAACGATCCCGCTAATCATCGTTTGGGTTGGCGGTCATTACAACAACCCATTCTTGGATCGATGCTTCCTTCCTTATTTATTACATAAATTTGCAAAGTACGGATCTTGATTTTTCTTGAAAGCGGGCCTCGTGTGCACGGGCACTAACGAGACTCATCAAAGCTGGTTTGGGTCAAAAATCGGCGGGCGAGCGATGATTTGAGCACAGTCGGGCGAAAATTTGGATCCGGTCGGGAGCGTGTCTGCGTTAGAAAATGGGTTGGGTCGGCTTGAGTGGGTTGGGTCGTGTGCGTCGATGCACGCTGGGGCACGCCCAACTCGCGTCCGACCACCATCCGTCACCCCACATCTGCCGTTGTTATGCGTGCATGTGTGTGCGGGTCGTGTCTTTGAGGCCATACGGTGTGCCGCTGGCGTCCACGCCCCCATTGCCCATGCACTTACACCTCACGGCTATCCCACATAGGCGGCGAGCGTTTGCGCGTATCGCGCCCCACCTATTGGGCCTACCGTGCGCTTGTGCATCGGGCACACAAGCGTGCACATTGATGCCACGCTTCATCATCCGCCGCCTCTTGAGTCACGCGTCTTGCACAACGGTCCTGCTCCGGCGCTACGCACGACGGGCACCCGTGTGCTGAGAACGCGTGTTGTACTACTAGCGTTGTTGTTCACCCGCACGTCTGGCATGACCGCATGCCTGTCTGCACGTCGGGTTGCTGATGGCGTGCCCTCGTCGCACCACACGACGGGCTTTCTTCTTATCTTCTCATTTTTTGTGTTCTTTTCTTCGTTCTTCATTTTTACAGATTTGATTTACAAAAAATAAATTCTAATCTAACCATGAATTTTCTAGCGGTGAAAAATTATTTCAACAAAAAAGCAAACAACCGAGCCACGATGAACTATAGATCCACAATTAACTATAGCACACATAATAATCAAAAGTGAATTAATCCAGCAGAGCGAAGATATTGATCCCAGCTTTGATACCAATTGAAGGAAATCTTATTTTACCATTTTCCGAAGATCTATCTTGGATGTTTAATTCACCATATATTGATTATATACCTAGCATGCATCTATATAATTAATTGCAATACATATGTGTTAACTAGTGTTTACCTGTGAGTTTCTGAGATATGAGATCAATGGCAGATCCGAGCTTTGATCTTCTGGACTGTATCTCGAATGCATATTCTCCAATCTTGAGTGAGAGCAATCTTTGGAGAACACTGCAAAATTTAGCCTCTACTTTGATCTATGTGATTTTCAAAATCACAACAAAATGAATAGGATTATTTCGATTTTCTCTCACTTGTATTTATAATTCATTCCTAGAATCACTCTAGATAGAATCCTTGCATATCTAATAAATACTGATAGTATCTTTGTAGATAAATCATATCTAGAATAATTATCTCTTGATATCTAATAATATCGATTAATATCTATTGATATATAATGATATCGGATAATATCTCTTGATATGTAATAATATCGATAATATCTATCTTGATATTGGAGATGTATTAATATAATACACAAATCGAATAGAGTCTCGGTGGACTCTACATAGGTAGTGGGCAAAATTCTCAAGAAACTACAGTCTTGATGGGCGACCATGGATCAAATCTGAGGAATAAAGATGGGCTGAAATGAATTAATTATCTTATGTTCATCCTAGAATATAAATTATTTCATAAACATTTATTTATTCCACTAGAAATTAATGATGACTTACCCATTTATTACGAAGTTGAGTCGGGCTTGCATTTAGATTTATGAATCACGTATTTAAGATATCTCACGTCCATTAATTATTTATACCATTACATTGCTTGTAATTGAGCTAACTCGACCTCCGGGGTTTAGTACAATAAACTTTTAACTCCTTAGGCGTCATCATCTAGCGGATACGGTGACTCGATACAAGTAACTAGCATGAGATATAAGCCTTTGCCACCACCTAAGATTACGGAGAATCTTGGGTTATCTCATGTAACCTCACCCATAACAAGTCAAAGTGTTGGTCGTTAACTCATACGCATCTAAAACCTTATCGAGATTTAGATCAGCGTAAATTTATCGAGATTTAAGTTCTTTCTGACGATCGAGATAGAAGAACTCATCTTATTGTGATTCATCAATACGTCGAGGCGTACCAACATGAACAAGCAACCAAGTCAAGTCACTTCTTACCTATCTGCAGACTATACGGCATCTCATCCTCAAATTGTTTCAACCGTGATCATTTTATATCTCGAACTAGCAACCAATCATACATACTTTTATGATCTTCTACATAAAATATAATCTAACTTTTGTATGAGATAATGGGACAAACATATGCAATCAAGTAAGCAGTTCGGATAGGAGATTGTAATAGTGGTAACGAGGAAACATTGTATCAAGCTCAACCATTACATTTATAGTATATAAATCCAACAATTACAGGACTATTTAAATGCTTTCCATATTTGATTATCACTTTCACATGACCAATTGCCATTTGTCTACATTTGAATTCTCTGAAGTTCTTTACTCACTTATTCTTCAAGTTCTTACAGATTTCTCAATTATTGAACCTAAAATCCATAAGAAGAAGTCCTCACTTATAGAACCTTGAGTAAAAATTACTTAAATGGGTTCTTTTTTTGAAGTCACCAACGACGACACCATTGAAGTCCTCGATATGTTTAAATGCGCACATATAGAAACATTTCTTCAATCACCAACCCTGGTTCTATGTGGATCAACATATGGTAGAGTTCTATTCCAATCTTGACATGACAAAGACACCAACAAGCTCATCGCCACAGTCACTGTGGACACACTAGGAGAGTCCAACTCCTCCTACCTTCAATATAACATTGATGTCATCCAGATACTCGAGAAAAGTCTTCAAGCTACCATACAAGGGCAAGCTCCTCTACACATAGTTGGACCCTCTGTTTGTAGAAGATGGAATATGAAGGATGCTACGAGAATGAAGCACCGTCTCGTTAATCCTCAAGCGTGCTTGGTTTCGCCCAAATACAAACTGATGATCATCATCATCCATAGATGTTATTATGGATTTCTTGAAACTTTAATCAAGTGTTTGTGAACCAACAGATGATGCTGGCTGGTATAGTGTCGAGACAAGGAGATAAACTTGAAGAACACTTTCATCTCTATCTGCTTGCTGACCAAAAGACAACAAGTCATATGGTACAACTACACATTAATTTTGACCAAGGACAAGATGCTGCAATCAGACGATCTGGCACTTCATGCTATGGGACTAAAATCTAAATTTTGAAGAAGGCGAAGGAGTTGTGATCCAAGAAGGAGCCAAGAGGAAGAAGACACGAGACCGGACCCAACTGATAAATGGAAGAAGTCCTTTAGGAGGAGAAGAACTGATAAAAGATTCCTCCCAGAGCAGTCTCCACTAGAAATGTAGATGGAAACTGCTATTGAGATAGCCAGGTCAATCTGTTCGACGAGCGAGCCTGAGCCAGCCCACCTATTCCCTCATCATCACCCACACCACCTCTTCTACATCCACTCCACATGAGCCTACCTCATTCCTCTAAAAATTTCCACACCTTCACCCCAAGCTGATACTCCTCCACATCAGCCTGACTCATCTCAACCTAACTCACCCCATATCCCACAACATAATCTCATCACCACAACCACTCTTTTCCACCCACTCTCTGAATCCTCTGAAAAATTCATAGAGATCAATCATCGCTCTCAACTAGCATCCTGCATGACCATATTGAAAACCTCATTCACCCAAAACCCAATTTATTCCTATTGAAAACCTTTCCTATATTGGAGAACTTGCACGACACTTTGGCTCAGGTTATTCGTCTCCATGTATTTTGCGTAAAAACATCATATTTTATCAATTCGTTAACCTGATTTCCTTGGAATCTTGGGAAAAGTACTTTTAAGAAGAGCGACACTAGAGACCTTACGCCATATATAACATCTGGACTACTATCGGGACTTTTGAGTCTATAGTCCAAGAAATGATAGATGAAGCTGTGGTGAGAGCTCTACTGTAGAAAATGATAGAAGTGAGAAAGATGCAGAGTAGGGCCACGAGGAGTAGAGATCGAGCCTGCTGCTGAAGCAATGGGCAGCAGCTGAGGCTGCTGATGAACTGATACAAAAGCCAGCTGACGAGCCAGTAGCATTATGAACTAATGAGGACCAGAAGGGTCCATCAGGCACTGCTAACCAGTTTGAGGACCAAACTAATATTGATCGACTAAGGAATCACTATTCCCTATGTAGGTACACAGTCCCCAGCACAAGCGTCAGCTCATACTTAATCTGAAATAATGTTGCGGGGATTGATGAACAAACTAGAAGTAGAATTGGCCAAAGTTGTAAAGTACATGGAGTTGGTATGGCGGTGAGCATACCTCCAACGCCTAAGTGGAAGATGCCAACAAATCCTATGCCACATTGGTCAATTCCTTCAAGGAGATGAGAAATGAAAATGCTGAGCGTAGAAAGCCTTTGCTACACCTAGAGATATCATCAGGGCACATGAACCTTTGCAACCTGATTATGCCATCGCATACAGGCTTTTGATCGGCGCACAATTGGAAACAAAGCCATCAACAAGCTTAGAAGTGAGATGATCATACTGATGATAGAGCCTTGAAGCTGACTTGACGAAGGAATCAGCAGCTCTCTCCGACCAGTCCAAGACTAATTTGCTACATTCCAAAACTAGCTGCACTTCACCTCATTGGGCGTTGATGATCGTATAACTACATTGGAGGAAGAAGTCACTCAGCTGAAGGAACAACATGCAGAAACTACCAATCTTCTGACTGTCTCGCTGATCGCCTGGATCAACTAGACCATCTAATGCCTCATAAACAACAATGTCAGTGACCTCTTAATCTCTCTCCCAAACCTCTGATGCCAAAGCGGAGAAAGAGATGGCCAAAACTGAAGCAGAAGAAAATACAAGTACGATATTCCTAGTTGAACAAGAAGCAGTTGAAGCTACTGAGGAAGTTGCCACTGAAGAGTGCATGAGGTAGAAAGTTGCAGTGCTGAAGAAGAAAAACAATTGCCTCATCACCTGACCCTCAAATGAAATATACCTCGTTGTCTTCCACAATGGTGCATCATTTGAGATGCTTGAAGACCAATGCCCAACTGGAGGCATGGTTGAATAAAAAGAAAAAAGGACGAACTGATGAAGAAAGCACATCAAGCACCAGCTGCAGCTGCTGAAAGACAAAAGATAGTATGCAACAAGAGAATTTTTCTTACGAACTTTAAGAGGAAATGTATCTGAAGTCCCAGTAGTCGGCAACTAGAGTCAGGCCCTTTACTGATAAGTTGGTACCGACTGAGCTGAGCGACGGATGAGAGCAACTGAAGGAAGAATTCATCATATGGTATTACTTCCTGATGAACCAACCTGAAGACCCAGAGATTACGACTGACGACTTCGAAACTTCCTACTTAAGTAGAGATAAAGCTGTCGTGAAAATATCATCAACTTGGTTGCCGGACAACATGAAAAAATCATGGCACCTCAAAAGAAACTTGTTCTTCCTCCGATGCAAAGATATTTTGTTGATCGAGCTGCGATTGATAGAGAATCTCGGGTTTCTACTGAACTAATAAAGGTGGATCTAGCACAACAACCTGAAGAGTTTAAAAGTTTGTTCAAATGCATTTTTGCAATGTACGGACATCAATCTGACGAAGAAGATGAAGAAGTGACAAGGCTGAACTAATCAGAAACTAAACTGTAATAGATATGTATAAATTAGCTGAAACTGAACTCAACTAATGTACCTTGTAATTTTCAAAACTTGAACATATATGCTAATACAGTTCACCACGATGATAATACTCTTTCTTGGCTCTATACTTGCTTTAACCTTATTATCTTGAATGACCCTTGTTTTCGAGAGAAGGATAATCTCGATGAGGAAAACCAAACCCTTACATTTAAATTGGTTATCTAACTAAGCTGATACATTTTTAGTGTAATAGATATGTTTTGGCATAATAAAAAAGGAAATTATTGGGAGAATTACATCTTTATTTAGTATTTTGAATAGATTCCAAAACCTCCACGATGATCGCCTTCTTGATGTAACACGGTACTTTCCACATGTTGGGGCTTGCTTTTTATATTTACTGAGTTTCGACGGAAGAACCATCGATATGGGCTGCAATCTTGAAGGAGTTTAAGAAGCGATACTAAAGTCGAGTCATCTTGATAGAAGTATCGATACCGACATCTTGAAGGCGAAGACTCGGTCTGACTAAAGACAAAGAAGTCGACAAAAGAAAAGTGTCATTCAGTAGAAGAGAAGTCGAAAATGTTGTTATCTACATCAAAGTGAAGTGTCTCTGTGACTCGAGTCACCAAATTGATAAAGGCGGAGTCCACCTGGCGATAAACATGGGTGGCTTAGCGTCGACCCAAAATCGATGTAATGTAATATCCACAGTTTTAAAGCTAATTTGCGATAATAAAATCGCTAATTAGGGTTTTGTTCGATAATCAAAATAGTGAATTATCAAAGCTTGATTTTGACTATCCTTTATACAAGGATTATTATATCATATTCACTAATGATTAGTGAATTAAGAATATAGTTTATATTATTCCTTGAAAGCGGTATGCTAACGTCGATTAAATTTCGATAGATAGTCTTACGATATTTCTAAGTGGCGAAGCTTAGAAATTTAAAATTCCTTATTATTAAAGGAATGGATAAAGTGTCTCGATTTCATTATGAGCAATTAGAGACAATTCGATTAATATCGTATTAAGGCGATTAGAACATCAACGTTTAGAGATGAGTCGAAAACTTAATCTAACAATTAAGGAATTATGTTTTATTAATTCCTATGATTATTTTATGTTATAAGAGCATTATTTTTATATAATGCATCATTAAAATAATGCTAGAGAATTAAGGAACAATTATTGGGAAAATTGTTCCTATTTTCGAAAAAGTGATTCAAAAATAATAAGTTTGTGACATGAGATTATTTTAATAATTTTTCCTATGATTTATTATATCATCTAGGACTTATATTATGTCATATAGCTATTAATTGCAAGAAAATAAAAGAGTAGCATTTAATTAATAAAAGTACCGAAAATTTCATTTATATTGTGTAAATGAGTAAAATTCTTTATATTTTGATAATGCTATTCAATAATTATAATATTAATATATTATTCAGGTATAATATAAGGGATATTAGCAAGTTGGATTGTTTTATCTAGATATGGACGAAAGTTTTGACCAAATAATGTGAAATAAATAAAATGTAATCCTTTAATTAATGCTATGTTATTATTATGTGGTAAGATATTATTAAGAGATATTATAGAGCATGTATCCAATTTAAACAAGTAACCTATGATTCTTGTACACTAGTAGCCGATTTTGTTGAATTTTAGAGGTAAGAAAATAATTCTTCTTACCTTATGATAATGACATATACTACTAGTTGAAATTATTGACTTTTCGATGTGACCTTATCTAAGGTATTATTAAAGCATATGATAGTGTAAATAAATAAAATTCATCCCTCTATAATAGGAGGTGACCGAGACTTACATATATAATAAAAGTGATGATTTTCTTGATTTTATTGAAAGTGATGTATATGTATTAATTATGAGATAATATAATGTATTAAGATAGGATAAGGGATAAATTTTGTCTCTTAAATACTCAAGTGACCGAAACAAGGCTTAAATAAATCAAGATAAAATAAAAATCTTCTTCACTCCACTTGTAGGTGCGTAAACATTTAGGAGAATTGTAGGAGGTATGAAACTTTGACTTTAAATTAGAAACAATTGATTAAGTGTTGAAAGTGTGTGCAAGTTGACGTGAATAAGGTATATAAAAGTAAAATATGTAAATTATGGTAATATGGTAAGATCAACTTTGTCCTTAGCAAATCCTAGTGGACGAAATTGTTGACCTTTTATACAAATGATATGATTCTTAATTATTAGATATTATGTCAAGCAAGTGGACGAAAACTATGTAAATTGTGTGCAAAGTGTTATGAACTTAATTATTAAGATATTTAGCTTGCAAGTGGCCTTATCCTAAAATGTCTATAAAATCATAAGATCCTCTCATTTCAAACTTTAGAACCGTGAGCAACAAAAAAAAATAGAGAGGAGAGTTCATCCATTTCCTTCCCAAATTTTAGATAGAAAAAGCGTTGCGTTGATAATCGACACGATTAAAGGTTAGAACGTTATGAGCTTTGTATACATGCAAGAATTTTGAATTCTATCCATAAATTCATATGATATGAGCTTTTGTTATTTATGATGAAATTTTAATAAATATTGTTCATATGCTAAGTTGTTTAGAAATTATGTTTATATGATGATTAGAAGCATAAATTATGAATTTAAGATAAAGTTGAGCATGTAGTAAAAACTTATGATATGACCGAAAACTTAGGGTATCCATATGCTAATGAACATGATTTGTAATTGATGTTTTGAGCATGAACTAATCATAGTTGTTAATGATTAAACTTGTATGATTTTATGTGGAATTTTTGGAAAACTTTAGTACATAAAATCATAAATTTTTGAAAAAAAATAAGACATGATATGTTGATATATGATTCATGATTGAATGATATTATATCATATTGATGATGTAGATTCATAATATGGTGTTGGATTAAATTATTTGAATCTAGAAAATTAATTGTTCTAAGTAGAAATTTGAAAACTATAGCTGAGGAACAATGGATGTACAAGTTATGAATATTAGTATACAAGTTGTATATATTGGAAATTATGTCATAATAATGATACATGATGATGATTATATGTGGTATAATTTAATTAGAATTTTGGAAAAATGTTAAGAATAATTCTAAGATTTTCGAAATTGTAAGAAAGAAAGTATTGATGTACAATTTTCTATGATCAATATAATTACATATTATTGATCCCATGATAATATAGTGTGATATGTGAATTTATGAGAATTTATGCATAAGTCTTGGTAATTAAACCAAAGTGACCGAAAATCATAGGTTATGATATTAAAAGTTATAAATTTATTTTATCAAGTATAATCACATAATATGTTCTAAAATATGTTTTAGACATACTATGAATTTATGTGATTTTAGAATGAGATATGTTATGTTTACGTCAAATTATTTTACTAAATGGCGTAAGGATGAAAAATGTAGTATTATGTTGAAATTTAATCGTACTTATGTGAATTGATAAGCATGATTGTTGATTTACGTGAAAAATTGAGATCTATGCCGATATGATTAGAAATCGACAAGAAATTAAGTGTATATATGCATATTAATAGAAATATGTATTAATGTGTATAATATATGATTTTGAAAGTCAAATAACTTGACTAGAGTGCAAACGTATGAAATACGTTAATGTGTAAACAATATTATGTTATGCGTCTAGTAGAAATATGAATTTCGTTAAAAGACACACTAAGATGTGTGAGGCGTACTAAATGGGTTATGGTGTACTAAGAGCGTTAGAAGGTTATCGAATCTTTTAGACTTGGGCGTTTTAGAAAAGCGTGACCGGCGTACTAAAATAGTTTCTTACGTAGAGATGGAACACGACGTGATCGTTGACGTTAGAAAGGAACTTTGTTGAAAAGCTTCGTACCAGGTGGGCTTTACTCGAAAACCATTTTATTTATTATGCTTTCTGCGAAATGAAAAGTATTTATTTACAAGCTTTCGGTTGAGAAATGATGATGAGATGATTACACCCAAAGTGTTTATGTTTTTATGTATGGATCTATCGAGATAATGGTTGTGACCATGAAAGTATATCGATTGTTGGGTCGCTCCCAACTTATTATAGCAATCGTATCCTTGCTAGAACTCGCGGGATGATTGAAATTTAAATTACATCGGGAGTGGTAAGGATCGGATGTGCACTATAGGTATTTGTGTCTTTGAAAGAGTTCTCGGCGGTCGCGGCGTCCGTGGAAGGAGGCCTCGCCTACTGGGCGCATAGATGAATATGAGATCAGTTTTTGAGATGTTATATGTGATATGGATCATACATACAAGAGAAAATGTCTGCTTGTGATGATGTTTTGAGAAAATGAGAAAATGTTTTAGTAAGCACAAGGCCTTTTCAATAAAACCATTGTGTCTTACGGAAGAGCGATGTAATTTAAAGTAAAGAAAATGTTTTGGCAATGAGCCCAGGTGCATTATTTGTACTCACCTGCATGTTGTTTTTAAATGTGCGGGTTGAGGCGATCGATGGGATGGGCGGTGTTGAGCGATCGGTCATTTGTTGCTTATAGTAGAACTTGAATACATCGTCACATGTGTACTTCACATGTTTTCATTGCTAGATCATGGGGTCATATGTATGTTATGTTTTGTTAAACCTAAACTCATGAAGTTCGAAATATTCGATATATGTCACACCATTCGGTGTTCCATGTCATTATTAGCTACTTAATCCGTTTGATTAACGGTCCACCTTGATCCGTACTTTGGGTTGGCGGGCTTCTAAAGTGATATTAGGCGATTCGTTCCTTGAAACAAAACTTCTTTCAAAGATAAGTCTAGATTGAGTCACTAGACTTCTAGAGATCGGTGACTATGCTCAACACTCCATCACATCAAGCTCAATGGGAAAGAGGTAAATGACTTTCTCAAAGTTTTGAAAATGAGAATGAGAAGTTTGAAAGTGAAAGTTATTAAAGTGAAATGATTTTTCAAGAAAATGAAAGTTTTGAAATAAGAGATTCTAGAATATGCGGTATGGAATGCATATTCAGGAAACTCAAAGGATTCCAATAATATGCGGTATGGGATGCATATTCATGGAAAACAAAAGATTTAATATCGTAAGAAAAATGATGTTCTCGGTTTGAAAGTAAAAAAATTGGAAGTACATGCCTCTTCTCAAAAGTTTTGAAATGAAAAGTTTGAAAATAGAAAATAATGTTTCCAAAGAGATGAAAGTTATGAGAATTGTTGAAAGTGAAAGTAATTGCAAATGTTGCGATGATGTTTTATGTTGTGAAGAGTTGAAAGTGATATGAGAAAGTATTGACATATATATGTCAAAGAGAAATTTTGAATTCATGGAATTCATGAGATTTTGTTATGAAAGTTGTTGGTTCGCTACCAGCGTATGATTATGTTATGATAATGTTATATGAGAAAGTGTTGACATTGATATATCAAAGTGAAATCTTTGAATTAGTGGAATTGATGAGCATGATTATTATGAAAGAGTTATGTTATGAATGTTTAAAGTTACGAAATTTCCATTATTTTGATGATGGATATGTCATCCCGAAAAGAACATAGGCTGTTTAAGTCGCATGATCCCTTTGCGAAAGAACATAGAAAAGAACTATGAGAACTTTAGTGCGTAATGAGACGAAGCGAGATCGAAAAGAGAATCTCGAGTTGAATGGCGAGAACAAGAGGAGAAAATCAAAGAGCAAAGGCGAGAATGGCGATTTAGAGATAATGAATGTCACTATACTACGGTAACATGAGTATAGTCTTTTGTTTGGATGTTCACGTATGGCGAAATCCAATTAGCGATGACTTTCTCGTTAGAAGCGAAATAAGAATGTGATCAAAGAAGCAGTTGATGCTAATCTTGTGGCGTACATAGAATGAGAACTATACAAGTGTGGCGGGAATCTTAGAATGCTACTAGAAAGTAAGATTCCCGATAGTACGAAGAGTTATAGCATATGTACATGAGAACATGGAGGACAACTAGAATAAGTTGTATAAGGTTTGAAATCTTATTCATAGCCCCAAATTTTGTCATTGAGTTTAACTCTATGATCTAGTTTCGATTGAGATATCAATTGAATTCTCACTTTTACGAAAGAAGTTTGCAACGAGAAAATTTCATAAAGCGTTCTTTTGAAATCAAACCTTCATGTGTTGAGAAAGTATTTGTGGCGGTGCAGCCCCATATGACCAAATAAATCTCGATTGTTGTTGTTACGGTCTTGGACCCTACCTCCCAATTATTTAGATCAAAGAACATGTTGATTCAAACCTTGAAGAATGTCGTCTTGAAATTGAACCTTTATCATTTGTAAGTTGTCTAATGAGTTTTCTTGATCCTTGAAACCAATAAGTATGGCGTGGGTTGGCGTCCCTTGTCACCTAAAATTTCGGATCGATAAAGTGATTGACATCAAGATATGATGTAAAGAAGTTCTCGATGAGGCGAGATATATTTTATGATATACATAGGTGGATCGACCCTTGATGGGCTTTCCCAATATTGACAACGATAAAGTTATACCTCCATGTGAGTGTATGATGACTAAGTTATAAGCGAGATACTCTTTAGCATTGAGTCTTTGGGTAGAAGTAAAGAAAAGTATATGATATCCTTGGGATATACCTCCATTATTAAGTCGTAATGAGAAAGAATCTGACTTATACGTAAGATAGTTGGTTGTCATAAAAACCTCGTTAGTAGGTTGGGCGAGTCTAAAGTTGGAAGTACATGAGATTCTTCTAAATAGATCGTGAGATAATAGCATCCTCGTTAACAAGTCGCTCGTTATACCTCCACCCATACGATCATGCTTAAACAAAGTTGTTTTCAAGAAATTGAAACTTTCGTGAAACCACGGATAGTGAGTATGAAAGGGTGAGCGGTTTTACGAAGATCGTTTTATGATGAGGGTGCATCTGAGATGTTATGTATAAATTACGATAAGCATTATCACGAATGCTAATTACATCGTGTAATTCGAATGCCGCCTAGAGCGAGCTTGAACAAGAAATTAGAGGAAGAGGGGGAGAAGGCGAGTCCATGGCCGAAAGAAATACCACAACCACCTCCACCTCCACGATCGTAGGATTGAAGAACTTTTCTAAGACAAAATCCTCTTACCTTTAATGGTAAAGGAGTCCAGAAGGCGGAGCAATGGGTAGAAGCGATAGAGAGGATTTTCGATTTTCTCCATTGTATAACCTGAAGCGACTATCTTGTGTCACCTTCAACTTATCGGACCGCCAGTTTACGGTGGGAAGCGGAAGGAAAACCATGGCCTTGAACAAATGAATTATTTTACGTGGGAGGATTTGAGAGAAATATATGAAATACATCCACTAAAGTTATAGGAAGAAAAAGGAAAATGAGTTTTCAATCTAAAGCGAGCAGATATGCGTGACGAATGCGATCGCATCTTTGCGACATGTTGAGATCGCTCGGACCAGTGAGCGATATGAAATTGTCGGAGAAATTTAGATCGGTCTAAGGCATGAGATAAGAATGTCTCTTGCTAGTCACGGTGACTTAACATATCTTGAAGCTCTTAGTCGGGCTTTAGATATTGAAGCGGCAATCTTGGGAAGATAAGCAGTACAAACTCGGTCACATAACACTAGGGATAAGGGAAAGAGAAGCGGAAGGAAACTATAACAACCACAACCAAGGAAATTTTGGAAATACTGATATGAGGGCATGGCGAGGAAACATAGTACCACGAGGCGAGGGTGGAAGCGACCGATGTCTTCCATGCCAAAGAAAGAACCACAAGAGCAAAGGGACTCTTCATTGCCGAGATGTCATAAAGCGCACAAAGGTGTGTGCTTAGCGGGCGATTGCTTTAAATGTGGTTCAAGGACCACTATGCAAATCATTACCACGAATTACACTCGGGAGGAGCAGGAAGGCAAAATCGGCGACACCATCAACGACAAAGCAAACAAAACCATGGAAATCTGGCAGGTATGGGAAACCGTTCACCATACCTATAATACCGTTGTTCAAAACAAATGTTTTACATTCTTTAAACATAAAAGTATGGGTAGTTATGTTAGGACTCAAATCAGAATAAGCAAATCAGGAGATGAGAATTTCGTTGCTTAGAGGAAGAATTTTGGTTGCCACACGTATTTATTTGAACTTAAAATTGAACCTAGGATCACCTAAGGCTTTAGTAAAGAACTTGAACATAATACTTATGAGAGCGTCGGATATAATCCTAAGAATGGATTGGGTATTCAAAACCCACGATCATGTGAAAGGAGAGAAAAATTTCATTCTATTTTCGATTGAAACTATGAGTTTCTATGAAATCAACATGGAAAAGAAAATCCGATAATATCCGCGCTCAAGCAAGGAGAATGATGAACAAGAAAGAATGTCTAGTGTTCCTTGTTTATCTAAGCGGAAGAAAGCGAAATAAGGATTGTGGATGTGGAATTTGTTCGAGAAAATTCCAAGCGATTTTCCGACACTTCAGGGATTACCACGACAGACGACTAGGGTTCCACCATCAACCTAGAACCATGATTAGTCATGTCAAAAAAACATATCGAATGGCTTCAAGGAATTGGAGAAACTAAAGTTTCAAATTCAAGAGTTGTGGAATCTAAGTTTTACCGGACTTAGCGTATCACCTTAGTAAACACCGGCTTGTTTGTCGAAAATAAAGATGATTCTTTTAGAAGATGCATTGATCATCAAGAATCGAATAAACCATCACTTAAGAACAAATATCCACCACCAAGGATAGGCGGTTGTTCGGTTGAGCAGACGAGTGTTCTCGAAAATTGATCTTAAATAAGGATGTTATCAACTTAAGGTACGAGCGACAATGTACCTAAAATGGCTTTCCGAATAAGATATGGCCACTATGAGTTTATAGTTATGCCGTTCGGACTAACAAATGCACCAGCCATAATCATGAACCTCAAAAATCGAGTGTTCCATCCTTACTTAGACAAATTTGTCTTAAATCTTCATAGATGATATTCTCATCTATTTGAAGGGCAATAAAGAGTAAAAGAGCTCTTGAGAACTATCTTGCGGACATCAAAGTCAAGCAGTTTTGAAGTTTATTTAAAGCGGACTCGGGTTAAAGAAATAATATTCCTTAGACACGTTGTGTCTTAGAAGAATCCATGTGAACACAGCAAAGGTTAAAGCGGTGCGAGGATAGAAACTTCATTGAAGAGTTTGAAGGAATAAAAATAGGGATGGTTGAACAACGAGAGGCGATCATGAGTTGTATTACTACATTCACTCGGCGTTTGATTTAAGGAAAAGATAATAGAGGAACAAAGAAAGATGTCAAAGTCGAAAGGGTAACAACTTGCTATATGGATAGTAGTGGGTCAACTTATTAAAGAGCTTATTTTCTCTGAGTCACGAATTACTCATGAATCGATAAGTAGTTCAAAGAGATCGTGCGTTTATATAAGTACCAAAATCGATCATATCTAATAGAGGTTCTAAGTTTGCTTCTAGATTTTGGATTAGCTCACAAAAGAGTTCGACACGAAAGTTAACTTTAGCATAACTTTCGTTCACAGACAAATGGATAGTTAGAAAAGAACGATATGAACGCTTTAAGATATGTTGAGGACATTAGTGTCGAAATGAAGTGCAAATTGGAAACCCGTTTTTCCATTTATTAAGATCACCTGCGACAATGGCTGTCGAGCAACGATTGATATGACCCATATGAGGTGGTATAGTACGAAAGAAAGTGTCGATCACTTCTTTATGGTGATAATAAAAGTAAGAGAAAAGTTTTAAAGCTGATATTGTGAGTGAAATGATTAAGATGTTTGCCAAGATAGGCAAAGAATAAAAGAAGCTAAAGATAGATAAAAATCTTACGCTGATATGCGTAGATATGAACTGCATTTTGAAATGCAGAGATAAAGTTTTCTCTGAGTTTCTCCATTGAAAGGAATTATAATGTTTGGAGAAAGAGGAAAGTTGAGACTATGTTTTATAGAACCTTACGTGATCCTAGAGATGATAGACCCAGTAACCTGTAGATTGGTACTTCCACCAAGTTTGGGGAATGTACAGAATATTTCCACGTGGCATAGATAAGAAAGTGCGTGTAGGATTCGGAACACATGATTCATCATGATGATGTTATTCTTAAACCAAGATATGAGTTATGAGAAAGGACCTGCGACTATTTTGATCGTTAGATTCAACGGTTAAAATTTAGTGTACACCACAGGTAAAGTCGATGGAGAACCCATGGACAAAAGAAAGCCACGTAAGAACTTGAGAATTATATGATGCGAATATACCCATCTTGTCTAAGATATGCAAATTTGGGACAAATTTTTTTTTGAAGGGGTAGAATGTAATATCCATGATTTTAAAGCTAATTTGCGATAATAAAATCGCTAATTAGGGTTTTGTTCGATAATCAAAATAGTGAATTATCAAGCTTGATTTTGACTATCCTTTATACAAGGATTATTATATCATATTCACTAATGATTAGTGAATTAAGAATATAGTTTATATTATTCCTTGAAAGCGTATACTAACGTCGATTAAATTTCGATAGATAGTCTTACGATTTTTCTAAGTGATGACTTAGAAATTTAAATTCCTTATTATTAAAGGAATGGATAAAGTGTCTACGATTTCATTATGAGCAATTAGAGACAATTCGATTAATATCGTATTAAGGCGATTAGAACATCAGCGTTTAGAGATGAGTCGGCGTAACACCCTCGATCCAGAAGCGGATTAACGAGGACTAATACTTGGAGCGATGATCAAGGATTATGAAATACAATTAATCATAGAATTGTGGGACTAAATTCAAGTAAACTAAGAAGCTTTAACAATTTTATATACAAGACATACATAATTTACATATGAGGAGAGACCTACGGATTCTTAACACGAGAATTCATATGATCCGAAGGTGATCAATTTATCGACATCAAAAGCTAACTTAGTTCTATTGTAGCGGAAGGCGTGTGAATACACATATGGCGATGTGTAGTCGAGGTTTCTAGCATATCATTATCAAAGGGGCCGGCCGCTCAACACGCCTCCATCCATCATCCGCTCAACTTGCATATTTAAAACAAACATGCGGTGAGTACAAGAATGCACTCGGTGGGCTCATGCGAAACATTCCTCATTTTAAATTACTGCTTGTCATGATAAGACCAGAGTTTTATTTGAAAAGCGCGTGCTTACTAAAATATTTTCATCATTTTCATAAGCGTCGCTTGGCGAGCATTTTTCCTCGTATGTATGATCCATATCCTATCCCATATCTCGATAATTCCATCAACATATCTCATAACCATTTCCTTGCGTCGGAGGAGGCCTCTCTCCGACGCCGTGACCGGCCGAGCACCCTTTCGGCCTGCATCATAAAATAGTGCACAAAATCCTTGCCACTCAAGCACGGGATCAATTCTCGATCATCCTTGTGGGTGCTTACAAGGATACAATTCAACAATTTCATATGTTGGGAGCTACTTGACAACATTCTGGTCGAATATGGATAGGATACATACATAAAACATAAATATTTTGGGCGGTAATTAAATAAACGGTTGATCATTATTTCTTGCGAATAAAGCATCGTAAATAAAACATTTGATCTTTTGAGTAGAGTAAAGCCCACCTGGATTGTAGATTGTCTTAATCAATTTCTTGCCTTGTCAACTCGTAACGTCCGCGTCCAACCTTTACGTAAAGATTACTTTAGTACGTCGGTCACGTTTTTCGAGAACATCAAAGTTTAAATAAACTTTGATAACTTATAAGGTAATAATTCGAGTCCCTTAACTAAATTTAATACGTCGTTTCAACGCGTATTTTAATTAAATATTTCTCGTACTTCGATAAAGACGAGATATGTCCTACTATCTTATTTTAACCATTTAGGTTAAGCGTTGGCGATATACTAACGTCTTTTGTTAAAATGATTTCAATTATGAAATCTTTTCTCACAAATGAGATATTCTTATAAAATTAATCGTTTTACGTATTAGCGTATTTACTCAACGTTTTTAATACGTTTAATCTTAAGTCAACACTTGACTTTGCTTAACACATTTTATAACTAATTTCCATATAAATCGATTTTCAATCGATTTCTTTCCATAAAACCCCAATTCTCGATTTTTCACGTTAATCGATAAACTTTATTAATATTTTACTTTATTATGAATTAACTTATTCATTATACATCATTTTTATTTCTAACGTTATTTAATATAACGTTTAAATAAATAAACATAGTATACTATGTTTATAAAATTCCATAAATTCTAATATGTCTAAAATAATTTATAGACATATAATGAATTATTTTCTTGATAAAAATTTAAAATCCTTAATATAATCATTCAAGCTCACGGTTTCTTGAGCTTAAAATTTTTAAACATCTTCCAAAAATTCTTCTAAATTCATATAGTGTACTATATTATCATAGGATCATTAATATGAATTAACATTAGCTATAGGAAAATTAGACATCATTTTCCTACACCTTGAAGCTCACGGTTTTTACACCAAATTATCCAAACATTTTTCTAAAATTCCCATTAAATCATACTACCTATAATTATCATCCTATATCATTAGTATAACATAATTTCCAACATTTACAATTCACAATTCAATTCCCAACCTTAGTAGGTCTCGAAAATTTCTCCAACATGAGTTTATATTTTCTAAAAATTATAACAAATTCCCATAACACCTAATTAAGGCCATACAACATTAATATGCTATAATCTTACTTAAACTTAATTTGTACCTTAACATATCATCTATAATTATTTTCGGCAATTACAAAACAATTGCATATAATTTCTAAAACTTTTCCAAATAATTCACTTGAGTTCTATTATCACCATAGATCACTAATCCATCAACAATTCAACTCTAGTAATTTTCGATCATCATAGAAAAATCATAACATACTTAGCTTGCACTTAAATCATAACATATGATAATACTTAACAATAAAAACAATATTAACAAGCCACTAATCATTATAACATTATTCCTCTCATTTTTACATTAATAACCTATTGATATATATTAAAATCAAACGGTTGGAATTCAAAAATTTTAACGTATAAATAGAGCTCGTTCAATGCCTAACCTTTTAATCGGCTTGGATTATTTGTGCAAAGGATTGGGGTTTTTATTTGAAGAACTCTCTTTCTTTTACTCACTTTCACTCACGGCAGTAGCAAGTTTTTTTTTCTTTGGAAATGAGAATACTTTGTTTGATGACATACTATCACTTAAGTGTTAAAACTAAAGAAATAATAAAACTTAGCACCCAACTCAATACCTCTCGGTCACTCTTCTCACAAACAATTGCAAGCAAAATTTTAATGCACTACTTTATGACTCACCACAATTATGTCATCATAGTAAGTGTTCTTACACCATTTTGAACAAAACAAAGAAATTTTCTTTGACTTGGATACATGTACCGTCGGTTCTCTCTCAATTTACCAAGGGAAGGCTTTTTAATTAGCCTCATACTACACAATTAATATCTACAATCTTATTCATGCAACACATCGTCAAAATGAGTTTGATTTTCTTCTAACCTATTTTGGAAGCAAACTCACGGTTATTTTCTCATCACAAGCCTCCAATTGATGCTCTCATTTAATTTACTTGGTTAGTGTGTAGAAAATATCTCACTTGATCGATTAATTGCTTAACATTTCCAAAGGTAGCAAAATTTGAAACATGTTAATATATGTTACAAGTTCACGCACTTTTGGAATTATAAGTGCAAAATTTGATTTTCAAGCTATAAGTAGTTATATATCATAATATATGTCTTAGATGATAAATTATATCATAGGAAAAATTATTAGAATTATTTCATGTGTGAAAACCCTAATTTTCGAAATTAGGGTTTTCGAAAATTATACTTTGTTCAATAATTATTCCTTAATTCTCTAGCATTATTCTAATGCTAAATAATACTCTTATTACATAAAATAATCATAGGAATTTAAATATTATAATTCTTTGATCATTAGACTTAATTTTCTAATCGTCTCAAAACGTTGACGTTTGAAACGTCTCAAAACGTTCATTATCGACCCATCTCAAATTGGTCGTAATAAAGTCGTAATCACTTTATTAATTCATTCCATTAAAATGAAATTTAATTCTAATCTTAGTCACTTAGAAAATTCACGTAATATTAACTTTCGATATTGATCGGCGTTAAAATATCAACTTCTTAGAAAGAATTTTATAAATATTTTCCTTGATTCACTAATCATTAGTGAATATGATACAATAATTGAATATATCATAAATAATCGAAATCAATATTCGATAAGTTACTAATTCGATTATTGAGGCGAAACCTAATTCTGAAATTAAATTATCGCAATTAGGCTTTAAATCTTGAGGATATTACATTCCACCCCATAAAAGAAATTTAGTCCCGAAATTTGCATACCTCAGAAAGCATGGGGTATCTCTGCCTCATGACATCTTCAATTTTCCACGTGATTTCCTTTTGTCCATGGTTTCTCCATGGGACTTTCATTAAAGACCAAACTTAATTCTCGATCGTTGAATCTTACGATCAAAATAGTCGTAGATTTTCATCATAACTCATATTTGAGTTAAGGATCACGTCATTATGATGGTTACGTGATTTGGGTCATAATCGTATTTCTTTAATTGTGACATGTGGAAAACATTACGTACATTCCCCAAATTTGGTGGAAGTACCAATCTATAGGCTACTGGGTCTATCATTTCTAGGATCTCGTGATCTCAACATTCCTTGTACTTTAAACTTTATAATTTCCCTCGATGGAGAAATTTTAAGAAGCTTTATTTGCATTCAAAATGCAGTTCAGATCTGCGCGCATCCGCGTAAGACTTTTATCGTCACGAGCTTCTTATTCTTTGCCTCGTTTGGCTAATATCTTAATCATTTCATTTCGTTGTCGGGACCTTATACTTTCTCTCACCTACTTTATTACAATAAAGTGGTGGTCGATCTTCTTTCCACATAATGCCTCGTATGGCTATCCTGATCGTTGCTTGATAGCTATGGTCGTACGTGAACTAACAAGTGGTACAACATGTTCTCACTTGCACCTCGATTTAACATTAATGTCCTCATCGTATCCTTAGACATCCATATTGTCCTTTTGATCGTCCATACGTCCGTGGTGGACATCTATGTTGATGTTCAATCTAGTGTCTAACTCTCTTTTGGTGAGCTAGTTCAAAATCTAGGGTTAAACTTGGAGTCTCTGTCACGAGTGATAGGTTTTGGTACCCTTGAGGATACGATTTCCTTTATGTGCGGTGAGCTAACTTATCGGGTCCATGAGTCATCGAATAGCGAGATGAACATAATTGGTGAGTCTATCACTACTAACCATATAGCGATGTTCTTCTTTATGACTTTGGTAAAACCCGTCATAAAATCCGTTGCTATGTCATTTCATTTTCATTTTGTATCTTAGAGATTATAACCTCTTATAAGGACATTGATACAATGCCTTCACTTGTTGGTAGCAGAGACAATGCTTGACAATATGGTTATATCTCATTTCATTCCTTACTATCTAACTTTTCACGTAAATCACAACATATCTTTAATCTTTGCTGGGTGGGCGATATGAGGAATATCATGAGCTTCACTCATGATTTCATTTATAAGCTTATTAATGCTTGAAATATATATATAGATATTTATATATATAACCCTTCCTTAGAAAATATGACATTGTCAGGTGCTTTCATTCATCTTATTAGCTCGTATTCAAGTCTTTTTGCTCGAAGATATATTTCAAACTTTTGTAATTTGTGAAGAATCCTCAACTTATTCCATATGAGTGATGTCTCCATGACTTTGGTACTTATACCATTGCTGCTATTTCAAGTTATGAGTTGGGTCATTCTATTCATGTGGCCTAAGTCATTGTGATGCGTAAGCTATTGTCTTTCTCATATTAATACATGGCCTCACTTTCATTTGTCCATGTAAATTTGATTCCTTTTTGGGGTACTGTGTTATCGTCTTGCTATCTTAGAAATTCTTCATGAATCTCGATAATAGTCAATTTATCTAAAATTCTGATCTCATTTAGGTCATTGGCGGCTTCCATTCTTACACTTTGATTCTCTTGAAGGCACCATGTGCACGAGGAATGTTCTTTCTTAAGCGAAATTCACAATACTAAGCTTGGCAAAATCATTTGGCTTTAGATGTCCGTAAGGCGGTCCTTGATGTTCTTTATGTTCTTTCTCGCTCTTCGTATGGATAAGAACATCATTCATAAAGTTAACAAAATTGTCTAAATCGTGTGGAACACTCGATTTTGAGGTTCGAAACGAGGGTTGGTATATTAGTTAGTCAGAATGGCATAACTATAATCTCATAGTAACCATATCTTATTGAACAATTCGTTTTCATACATCGGATACCATTCTATAAAAACCATATAATATATTTCATCAAAATTCCTCAATGAGGACTTTCCATACATTAATTACGGTCGGTCTATCAAGCCGACTAATTACATAAGCGCTAGTCCTTTTTACATCAAAATTTTGACACCATTTCAACATATTCACAAAATATTCCAAACTACGTTTATTTTACACATTCTAACCATACCATTTATACATGATTCACTATCTACATATAAGTTTGATATCTTCAGGATTCTATGTCTTTGGTGGCCTTCGTCGAATCGTATTCCTCGTTTGGAAATTTGCCTTTTCGAGCGCGTTTTGCCTCGTATTCGACGATCTATCTCTTTCAAAGAGCCGGGGTCTGCTTGCTCCTGTTTCTTCCTTGATGCGAAGTTTGTGTTGTTTTATCGGAAAGTAAGGTTGAGTTGGTAGCGGTAATTCTCCTAATCCATGAGGCGGTAAGATCACATCCTTTGGCCATTCTCGTCCCTTTCGGGTATAATTGGCCACACGGGGCGTGGGCGGCGTTTGGAACATCGGTATAACCATTCCTTTATACCATGTTGTGTAACTTGCGGGGACGGGACAAGTGCTCGTGAGTGCCGTTCCATCGCATTATATGTACACTTGAGCGGTTGAAAAATCACGGTAAATCGCCCAAACCTTGGAATTTTCTACTTGGAGAATGTATTCTCTTGATACTTCTTTTGCAAAATTACGCGATCTGCTAGTAAGCGGCGAATAAGTCGTTGGATACCATCCTCATCCGTCACTCCATGGTTCTGAGCATCCTTCAAAGGTGCGAAATTCCTCAAAAGCGGCTAAATCCATGTCAGGTTTATAATAAAAAGAAAATCGCTTGGTGTGAGTTCTAAGCTTGTAGGTCTTGTGGTTAACCTTTTGCCGTCGGACTCCCTTTTCACGCCATACGTAAGCGAGATAGTTCTAGATGAGCGATCTTAAATTAAAGTAATAGTGGATACTAATATCACATCGTAGAATTTCCATTGAAGAGACTATGCCCACGTCTCTAATCACGCGAGTGACATCCATTTCTGAAACTTCTATTTCTATAATTATATCTACGTTCCACATAGATATTATGATCCAAATCATTTGTTAGAACCTTAGGTGATCCTAGGTCCAATTCTAAGTTTGAGCAACACCTGCGACAGCCATAATTCTCATACAGGTGAAGAGACTTTCATTTTCTTGATTCGTTTATCACGAATTGGGTTCTATCGTTTCTACACATGCTTGTGCGATGTTAGAATGTGAAGCACCTATATCGAACAAGATATTATAGGTATTACGAAATTTTCTCATACTATCGAGCCTTACGGTTTTGTTAGATTACATTTTCGGTCTGAAATGCGAGGCTCTGGTCTATTGTGCTTCCGTCTGTTCGATTAAACATCTATTTCATATATATTATTGTCCTTTCCCTTGGGACATTATGATTCTTTTCTATGGCATTCTGTTACCTCGTTCACCATATCCTTCTCGGGTATCAGTACTGTTATGCTTTTATCAATATCATTATGTAGTTAGGTTTATATCAACCTATCTTTGATATTGATATCTCGATAATTTAATCTTATCGTAGAGATCGCGATGTCTCTATCATTATCATTCATTCTAATCCGGTATGAATGATTCATACCCTTTCATTTATCGATCTTAGGAATATATCTCTCATATATCCTTACTTTAAACTCTTTTCGAGAGAAATCCTTATCTGAGCATTTATCGCCATCATTTGTAATATCATTTTAGGATATCGTCATTTCTTCTTAATCTTTATTGATTCATCATGCAATTTCGCATGGAATAAAATCCTTTGTCCCGAGGACGTATTATACTTTTTCCTTGACGTCAAATATCTTTACCATTTTCTTGACATTCGAGAATTGCTTTCTTCCTTATCGGAGATACTTAATATCTCACTTTATTGATCGTCACAAAAGTATGAGGGGTAATCTTTCCAATTAGATTCACTTTAAGATTCTTCCATGTGAATATTTTCATTCACCTCTTGGATGCATTTTCTTTTTGCAAAGGTCTATAGAAGCTATCTTGCTTGTTAATTACTAAGACACACAAGACAAGCGTTTTGTGTCAAAATAACAAGTACTAAGATTCATTTCAAATAATGAATCTATTTCTTAATCCGTTTCTTTACTTCAAGGGAATTACCTTACTTATCGAAGTCGTAAAGGTTCTGCAGTTTATATCATATCGTGGCTATCTCATGATTGTATAGCTTGTAATTTCATCAGCTATTCTTGACTTCTGTCCCTTTTTCTTGAGCATGTTATCTGTAAGTAATATTACTTTCATTATATTTCGGTCCTTACTCTCAGGAATAGAACCATCATTATTGTCGTATTGCTTGGTAAGGTAGTACATTTGTACACCATACTTTAAATTCAAGCATCATATTACCATGTCTCGACTTTGGAATATCTTCTCCATACTTAATTTACATGCTAGGGCTATCCTAGCATGTTCACACATCTCGATGATTATGATTCCTCAATCATCTTATCATTAATTTAACCAAGTCTCAATTACTTGGAATCGATTATGCTCAAGCATAATTTCATTGATTGAGGTATAAGCGAGATTTATTATCGAGATGCCATCAACGTTAAAATATATCCTTGAAAAGAATATTGTGCATCTTCGTTCTTTTAAACATGTCCGACCTACTAATGAGTATTTAAGGACAAACAACTATCTTAAAGATAAGTTGTAATATCTCGTTATGACATAATAAGGAAATTATATCGAGGATATCATCATGCCCGATTTCTAGAAATGATGGCTAAATAAATCGAGGCTGACGAATAAAAATAATAGAAAACATGAAGTAAATAAGTTGACTCGAATGATCGAGGCAAATAAACCACCAGAATTTGGGAATAGCTTCCTAAATGAAGATGGAAGACATCGAAGGATGAAGTCGATCAAAGCGATAATTATCCTCGGGATCACAAGTTTAGTTTCGTGCTTCGATAGCGATATCGTCAAAATGCTAAACATCAAGGATTGAGTCTAAGCTCATCAAAGATATAATTGAAGTCATGGACAAGAAGGAAAATAAATTAGAATTAGCTCGTCGGTGGAAGTCTAAATGCGGAATAATCCGTCAAATGCGGAGTGAACTCTAATCTCGGCTCTGCTCAAATCGACACCCGTTGATCAACACGAAAACATTTGGAAATATTTGGGCTAAGTACTAATGTACTCGGTGGGCATGCATTTTCATAAACATTTCATAAATCCGTAAGCGGTTTATCGATCATGATAACATAACTTAGAAGGTTTTAAAAGAAACCACTTCTAAGCATGCAAAAATATTTCATTCATTTGGGCCCATTGTCACGACTCTTACATTACTCGCTTGATCCGGACCTCTAGCCACCGTCGGATCACATGCTCCCATTATTGTCATCGGGGCGTAACCGGACAATTCATGATGTGCCGGGCGTATCGAGACAAGCACCATAATAACATAGCGTACTCGGAACACGTCGAGACAAGCACCCTTATAGCGCCTCATGACTTGGTTGGTGCCGATGGAGATCAACCCACGAAATAACTAACGGTGTACACAATTCTCAATTAACGTATTAGATTAAAGAGAATCTCGATCGATACATTCTGAGCCTTAAGCAGTAGGCGCACAAAAACATTTTATTGGATAAGCAGTTTGCATTTCATGAAATATCGAGCATATAACTCGAATATACTTTTGTAAGATAAGCCCTTTCGATAGGACAAAGCACGAAGAATCACTATAGTGCAGCGTCTCGGGAAAGCGGCGCTAATCCCTTGATCGATAAAACCTACGAAGCACTAATCTTAATAGGTCTCGAAAAGCTAGTCTTATGTTCAGTAAAGTAGGATACTAGCTTATGATTCGTTAAGCCGAGTTTTCAAAATATAATTAAATTTGAAAACTAATATATATATCGACTAAGGCACCAACAATACCCTTGTTAGTCTTTTCGTTTAAAAGCGTATTTAAATTTCATAATATTCTAATTTTAAATACTTTTTACAAAAGTATAACATCTTGACATACATACTAAGTTAGTATATATTAAGGAATCTAAGCAATATAATACATAATAAAATTATCAAATTATGCACTTGACTAGCATAATTTAATTTATTAAACATTCTAATTTAATTTCTTCCTTTAAAAGAAATTAATTAAATTAATTACATAAGTCGTAATCATAATTAAGTAATTTAACTTAGACTTATTCTTGAATTAGTCAATTACTTAATTAATTAATTAATTAATCAACTCGCCATAATTAAATAATTTAAACTTATAATTAAGTTAATTATTTATTTAATTAGACTTAATATAATTTAATTAATTAAGTCTCAAAGATTTAATTAATTTAAGTCTCAAGATTTAATTTAAGGTAAGTCTAATCATTTAACTAAACTAAAGTCCAACTATATTTAAATAGTTAAGGTCCAACCATTTATTTAAATTCTCGAGGCCCATTTATTTTTTTGAATTCATTTAATTCTCGACATTTGTTAAAACATAGTCCATCGGTTTTTTTATTTAAAGTCGAACTGACATTATGAATTAATTAAGTCGACCCATCTACATTAGTCTCGGCCCAGAATAAGGCCCAACATATTAATTAAAATTGAATCATTGAAACATTAAATAAATGAATTGACCCATTTAATTAATAAGAATCGATGATGTTTTAAATGGAAGCATTGACTTATTTAATTAAGTAAAAAGCCCATTTGATTTAAAAACAACCTGAAGCCCGACCATTAACTCTCAAAACCCTAACCTAAACACCCCCCGCTTTACAGCGCTTTCCGTGACCGCCGCCGTCATGAGCAGTTCAGCGACCTCAAATTTTTTTTTTTTTTTTTTCTCCGTCTCTTTCTCTCGCTTTCATTCCGTCTCTCTCGGATCTAACTCCTCCTTGCATCTTCTTCTTTATCTCCATCTTCTCCATCTCTCTGCCTTCGGTGATCGGATTTGGCGATGACTCGTTAGAAATCTCCATCTCGTCCTCATCACTCTCTACCTATTCTCAAAATTTCATGCACACACACACACATAACACACAAACTTCATTCTCTCCTTTTCTCCACCCATCTTGCCGCCACCACCACCACCGCCGTGACTGACTCTGACTCTCTCTCTCTTCTCTCCTCTCGGCACTCACAATATACAGCCTGCACCCGAACCACAAACTTAACACACACATATATCATACAACATATACACATATGCATAAACATATTAAAAATAATAGAGGATTAAGAGTTAAACCATTGTAGATCCTTTCTTGTTGATGCTTGGAGGAATGAGAGTGTGAGTTGTGAAATTGGGAGGCTAGGGTTTCAAAATGGGAGAAGAATAAGTTTATATAGTGTAGGGTTTTGAGCTTCCATGGGCTTTCATTTTGGGCCTCGTTAAACCAAAGCCATTATCGATTTATTCTTACGGGCTTGAGTTCGATTCTAAGACTATGAATTAATAATTAGACATTGACGTGATATTATTGATATAATGATTTATATATAAATATATATATAAATAAATTCGATTATTATATTATATATGATAATTCTAAAATCACTTTAATATTTAGTGAAATAAATTCTTTTGTTGGAATTTTAAAAAAATTCTTTCATCGAACACGAATCGTCTTATAATTCTAAGTTAAAAATCCTTCTAATCTTATTAAGAAAGGCGGATATGACATCCTCCATCCTTATAAAAATTTGTCCTCGAAATTACATACCTTGGTAATCTAGTTCGGGATACTTAGATTTCATTTTTTTTCCTCAAGTTCTCGTGGCCTCATCCATACCGTGATGGTTCCACTTCACTTTAGCGAGAACAATTTGTTTGTTGTTCCGTAAAACTTGAACTTTCTATCAAAATTTGAGCAGGTATTTCTTCATAACTTAAGTCTGGCTAGGACTAATTCATCGGACTTAATTACATGTATCGGATCAAACACGTATTTTTCTTAATTGCGAGACATGAAACAAATTGTGCACCCACCTATAGGCTACAAGGCCTACCATGTCTAGGATCTCGAAAAGTCCTATATAAGCGGGGTCGTAACTTTCCTCTCTTGCCAAGCGTATAACTCCTTTGAAGGAGAAACCTTAAGAAAAACTCGATCCGGTGAATTCTAAGTCGATCGGCGTTTGTCGTGTAAGACTTTTATACATCACGAGCTTCTTTGATTCTTTGCTTGATGTGATCGACCTTTCCAATCATTTGTTGTACTCGATCGGACCTAATAACTTTCTTTCACTCACTTCGTCCCAATAAAGTGGTGATCGACATTTCGACCATACAAGGTCTCGTATATTCGAAATCAATTATGCTCAAGCATAATTCTAAGGGTTGAGTATAAAGCGAGATTTGTTAACAAAGATGCTATCATTCCTTATATGTCCATTGAAAAGAGTCTAGTGCACCATTAACTTTAAACATGTCCAACCTACTAACGAGGTCTTAAGGACAATCAACTATCTTAAAGATAAGTTGTAATCTCTCTCTTTATAAAATATTAATATGAGATTATTCCCAAGAATATCATATATTTTCCTTTACTTCTACTCTTGCCTTTGAATGTTAAAGAGTATATCATTCATAACTTTATTTCCATAAATCTCGCATGAGTATAACTTCTTGTCATCGATATCATAAAAGCCCGTCAAGGTCATCGTACTTAGGTGTTTCATAGAGAAAATATATCTTGAACTTCTCTACATTATCACTTGATGTCTATCACTTACAAATCTGAAAACTTAGGTGACAGGTAAGTCGGCGTACATCGTACTTATTAGTTTGAGGATTGAAGAAAACTTATCAAAACAACTTACAAGGGTAAGGGTTTGAAATTCGAGTGATCGTGCTTTTGAGAGTTTGAACGGTATGTTCCTTGAATTTAATAATTGGAATATAGGATCGAAGATCGAATAGCGACTCTTGAGATATCTTTGGTCATATGGGTGGCGGACCGTCACAAATACTTCTCGATCACGTGAAGGCTTGGTTTCAAAATGGCGCTTTTATGAAATTTTACGTTTGTAAACTTCTTTCACGAAAAGTGAAAAACTCAGTGATTACCAGTTGAAACTAGATCATAGAGTTAAACTCAATAGCGAACTTGGGTAATAATAAAATTTAAAATCTCATATTCGGATCATACATTAGAAAAAAATACTTAAATCTTATGATGCGTGAAGATTTCACACGACTCCATAAAGGTGGTGTCTCGGATCTTCAAAGCATGCCTGTTGCAGCTAACTCTAAGTCGTGAGTCGGATAATTGACTCACGGGCTTGATTGGCGAGATCGTATCTATCACCTTCGGTTTGCATTAGTACACAACACGGTCCCAACTTTGATGCATCCGTGTAAATAACGAATCCTTCATTCTCATACGGGATTGCTAACACTAGAAGCGATGGTTAGATTTGTCTTAAGTTCTTGAAAACTCTTTTCACGGTCTTGGTCCAAATATACTTGGTCCGTTTCTTAGAAAGCGTGTCGTTGGCTGTGATTTTGAGAATCCTTCATGAAGCGTCGTAGTATCACCCAGCCGAGAGACTTACGATCTCATTGGCGTTTGATGGTGTCCTCCATCCTTTGGCGACTTCCACTTTAGCGGGACCTACTTTGATTCCCTCGGTGACACGATATGTCAGGAACATCACTTCTTTTAACGAAAATTTACACTTCTTTGAATTTGGCATATAATTTCTCGACGCAAAAATCTAAGTACAACACGCAAGTGCTCTTCGTGTTGTTCCTCGGTCTTAAGTAGATGAGAATATCATCGATAAACACTAAGGCGAAACTATCGAGATATTGATGGAATACTCTATTCATCGGATCCATAAAAGCGGTGGGGCATTTGTCGACCCAAGCGACATTCTTGTGAACTCGTAATGTCCGTAGCGTGTCCTAAGCGTTGTTTGGGAATATCATCCTTCTCGTTTTAAGGCGATGGTATCCGGACCTTAGGTCTATCTTGGAAAATACTCCGACTCCTTTCGGTTGGCGAACAAGTCGTCTATCACGGGGAGGGATATCTATTCTTAATAGTGAGCTTGTTCAATTCTACATGTCGATACACATCCTTAATGTTCCGTCTTTCTTCTTGGCGAATAGGGTGGTGCTCCCCATGGCGATATACTAGGTTGTATGAAACCTAGGTCCAGCAGTTCCTCTACTGAATCTTTAGTTCACTAATTCGGTGGGGCCATCCTATCACGGTGCTTTTGATCTTGGAGCTGCTCGGGTTCTAAGTCGATTGTGAATTCTAATTGTCGATCGGTGGCATACCGAAATTCTTACGTAAAAACATCTTTGTACTCTTGAACCCTTGGAATTCCTCGATTGTTTTCTCCACCTCTGGTTTCTTGTCGAGCTAACTAGAAATGCATAGCAACCTCCTTTCTTCATAATCTTGGTGGCTTTCATGGCGGATATCACGATACTCCTTTTCCCATTCTTATCCCATGAAAATTAGTCCTTCCTTTCCAGGTGCGGAAGGAGATCTTTCTTCGTTACAAGATTGTGGCATTGACTTTGGTGAGCGATACATTCCTAAGATGATATCGAATTCTATCATAGAGATGACATATAAGTGCCCTAAACTTTTCGGCACCTATGTTCGATTCTAAGTTCGAGATAATATGTTCGTGAGACATTCTTTCTCCACTGGTGTGCTAATCACTAAAGCTTCACTAGATGGTTCGGAGTTAAGTCTAAAGCCTTACAAGCGGCATGTGAAATGAAAGAGTGTGATGCTCATATCAAACAAAGCTATAACGGTATACGATCCATTGATCATACATCGATTTCCACATGCTCGGGCGACTTACGGTTTAGAGCATAGGCCCTGTGATGGTGGTTGTCTTTGGTTTCCTCGGGACGGATTTGCCTTTGTTGATTTCGGGGTTTGGTTCTTTGGGGTGCTTTCCCATTTTCTTTGGGCATCTGAGAAGCAAGCATCGGTTCTCCACAGTAATAACAACATTGCCCTTGGACATTTGCCGGTGGAATTTACGGCATTAAGGCGAGGTGTTGGCTCATCATTGGGCGGATTTTAGTGCCGGATTACGATTCGGGGTTTCTTCCCATTTAAAGTTTTCCCATTACCCTCGTTCCATTTCTCTTCCCTTGCCATTGTCACGAGATAAGCGCGTACGACTGCGAGAACTTTCCTTTCTCTCTTGGCGGTGACTCGATGGTAAGAGCCACCTTTCGGCGTACGTGCATAGGTAAGATCACCACGACTTGCTAGGAAATTGATATTTCATGGCGTAGTCCGTTTACGAACTTCTCGGTAGCGTTTGGCATCGGTGTCCGTGAGATGTGGAGCATACCTTGACAGTTGGTTGAAAGCTACAGCGTATTGGTGTTGTTCAAATTCTCTACTTGATTCGAACTCGTTTTGTTTCTTTTGTGGTAACATCCGGTATGTACTTCTCATATAGTTCATTCTTGAATTCTTCCCGTGTGAGGTTCTCGAGTTCCTCGCCGGTCATGGTGCGTCTCGCGACTCCCGCTGATCGACTTCTTCCACGGTGGTAGGTGGCGCACTTCACTTTCCATATCCTCGCATCGGATATAGTTGAAAATCCGTTCCACAGCTCGTATCAATTTCTCAGCATCCATCGGATCACCTAGTCCATCGAACGTCAGAGGTTTCTCTTTGCGAAACTTTTCTTCAGTCGTACGGTTCGGTGCTACTTGTGGGTTAGGTTCTTGATGGACAAAAACTCTTCCTTGTACACGACCACGTCCTCGTCCTCGTCCACGTTCTCGGCCCATACCATTCCCTATCGGTGCGTCTCTCATGTCATCTCCTGTTGAGTGCGTCTTCCATTTTGAAAGATAGCGCCTATAGGAGAAACTAATCATAACCATAATGGTATAACTCAGTGAATCCTCAATCTTTTCCATGTTACTTCTATGTTCAAGCTTCTATGTGAAACCGTGAACTAGTTCTTTCTAAGTTGTTATAGCGAGGCTATCACGACTTACGTTTTCATAACGATCATTGAGCACACAAGCAGTTCGTGAGAGAACCCATAACTTATTCCGATCATTTTAGGACATGAATCGAAAATATAGTCATCAAACATTTTCATTTTTGTCATGTAAGTTCCAAAGTCTCATGCATGATCGAAAGATTTGAAAATCGAATTCGACAATCAATTTCATTTGGGCGTTAAGGGTTGGGTTGTGCCTAACACGACATTGAGCGTAGCTATCTGAGTCAATGACTCACAATAACAATGTGAAAGCAATTAGACAATTCACAAATCATCACATGAAAATAACTTGTAATCCATGGAAACATTCATCAATGGCGTACATCATTTCATAATCTCACTTTGAAACATTTAAAACATACCTTTGTTGATCGGTTAGGCGTGGCGGTGGTGAGAGTCAGAGATTTTAAAGTCTAGGGATACTATTCTAGACTCGACATGAAAAGGTTTTGGCGATCGAGAGACGAAAGAAAACTTATGCTCGATACCACTCTGTCACGCCCGGTTTCTAGAAATGACAGAAGCTCGTAAATCGAGGCACGACGAATAAAAATAATAGAAAACATGAAGTAAATAAGTTGACTCGAATGATCAAGGCAAATAAACCCTTAGAATTTGGGAATAGCTTCCTAAATGAAGATGGAAGACATCGAAGGATGAAGTCGATCAAAGCGATAATTATCCTCGGGATCACAAGTTTAGTTTGTGTTTACGATAGCGATATCGTCAAAATGCTAAACATCAAGGATTGAGTCTAAGCTCATCAAAGATATAATTGAAGTCATAGACAAGAAGGAAAATAAAATTAGAGTTAGCTCGTCGAGGAAGTCTAAATGCGGAATAATCAGTCAAGTGCGGATGAACTCTAATCTCGGCTCTGTTCGTCGGCACCCGTTGATCAACACGAAAACATTTGGAAATATTTGGGCTAAGTACTAATGTACTCGGTGGGCATGCATTTTCATCAACATTTAAAATCCGTAAGCGGTTTATCGATCATGATAACATAACTTAGAAGGTTTAAAAGAAACTACTTCTAAGCATGCAAAAATATTTCATTCATTTGGGCCCATTGTCACGACTCTTTTGTTACTCGCTTCATCCGGACCTCTAGCCACCGTCGGATCACATGCTCCATTATTGTCATCGGGGCGTAACCGGACAATTCATGATGTGCCGGGCGTATCGGACAAGCACCATAATAACATAGCGTACTCGGAACACGTCGAGACAAGCACCCTTATAGCGCCTCGTGACTTGGTTAGTGCCGATGGAGATCAACCCACGAAACAACTAACGGTGTACACAATTCTCAATTAACGTATTAGATTAAAGAGAATCTCGATCGATACATTTACGAGCCTTAAGCGGTAGGCGCGCAAAAACATTTTATTGGATAAGCAGGTTTGCATTTCATGAAATATCGAGCATATAACTCGAATATACTTTTGTAAGATAAGCCCACCTCGATAGGACAAAGCACGAAGAATCACTATAATGCAGCGTCTCGGGAAGCGGCGCTAATCCCTTGATCGATAAAACCTACGAAACACTAATCTTAATAGGTCTCGAAAGCTATTCTTATGTTCGAGTAAAGTAGGATACTAGCTTATGATTCGTTAAGCCGAGTTTTCAAAATATAATTAAATTTGAAAACTAATATATATATCGACTAAGGGCACCAACAATTTGTTAGTCTTTTCGTTTAAAAGCGTATTTAAATTTCATAATATTCTTATGTTAAATACTTTTTACAAAAGTATAACATCTTGACATACTATACTAAGTTCGTATATATTAAGGAATCTAAGCAATATAATACATAATAAAATTATCAAATTATGCATTGACTAGCATAATTTAATTTATTAAACATTCTAATTTAATTTCTTCCTTTAAAAAAATTAATTAAATTAATTACATAAGTCGTAATCATAATTAAGTAATTTAACTTAGACTTATTCTTGAATTAGTCAATTACTTAATTAATTAATTAATTAATCAACTCACCATAATTAAATAATTTAAACTTATAATTAAGTTAATTATTTATTTAATTAGACTTAATATAATTTAATTAATTAAGTCTCAAAGATTTAATTAATTTAAGTCGAGAATTTAATTTAAGGTAAGTCTAATCATTTAACTAAACTAAAGCCCAACTATATTTAAATAGTTAAGGTCCAACCATTTATTTAAATTCTTTGGGGCCCAAATCCATTTATTTTATTGATTCATTTAATTCTCGGCCATTTGTTAAAACATAGTCCATCGGTTTTTTATTTAAAAGTCTATTGACATTATGAATTAATTAAGTCGACCCGTCTACACATTAGTCTCGGCCCAGCAGAATAAGGCCCGACATATTAATTAAAATTGAATCATTGAAACATTAAATAAATGAATTGACCCGTTTAATTAATAAGAATCATTGATGTTTTAAATGGAAGCATTGACTTATTTAATTAAGTAAAGCCCGTTTGATTTAAAAACAACACAAGCCCGACCATTAACTCTCAAAACCCTAACCATAAACACCTTGACTTTCGCATCATTTTCCGTGACCGCCGCGTCGCCGACCAGATTCGGCGACCTCAATTTTATTTTTCTTTTCTCTCATCTCTTTCTCGCCTCTCCTTCCGTCTCTCTATAGGATCTAACTCATCCACCCCTTCTTCTTTATCTCCATCTTCCTCTCTCTCTTTGCCTACGGTGGCCGGATTAGAGCGATGACTCGTGAAATCTCCTCCTCGTCCTCCTTTCTCTACCTATTCTCAAAATTTCATGCACGCACACACATAACAACACAAAACTTCATTCTCTCCTTTCTCCACCCGTCTTGCTGCCTGCCACCATGCGTGACGATACTCTCCTCATCTCTCCTTCTCTCTCTCGGCACTCACAATATACACCTGCACCCAGAACCACAAACTTAACACACACATATATCATACAACATATACATATGCATAAACATATTAAAAATAATAGAGGATTAAGAGTTAAACCATTGTAGATCCTTTCTTGTTGATGCTTGGAGGAATGAGAGTGTGAGTTGTGAAATTTGGAGGCTAGGGTTTCCAAATGGGAGAAGAATAAGTTTATATAGTGTAGGGTTTTGGGCTTCCATGGGCTTTCATTTTGGGCCTCGTTAAACCAAAGCCATTATCGATTTATTCTTACGGGCTTGAGTTCGATTCTAAGACTATGAATTAATAATTAGACATTGACGTGATATTATTGATATAATGATTTATATATAAATATATATATAAATCGTATTCGATTATTATATTATATATAATAATTCTCGAAATCACTTTAATATTTAGTGAAATAAATTCTTTTGTTGGAATTTTAAAAAAAATTTCTTTCATCGGGCACGAATCATCTTATAATTCTAAGTTCGAAAATCTTTCTAATCTTATTAAGAAAGATGGGATATGACAATATCATATACTTTCCTTTACTTCTACTCTTGCATTTTATCTTAAAGTATCTCATTCATAACATTTCATTATTATCACGATCACATGAAGATATAACTTCATTGTTATCAATCTTTGAAAAACTCATCAAGGGTCATTGCATCAATGTGCATCATAGGGGCAACATATCTCGTCTCATCGAGATCTTATTTTCATCATAACTTCTTGATATCTATCAACTTTACTAATGCGAAACTTTTAGGTGACTAAAATAAGTCGACCTACATCATACGATGTTTATCACTTTACTAACTCAAAACTTAGGTGACGAGATAAGTCGACCTTCAACTTACTTATTGGTCTCGAGTTGAAGAAAATTCATCATGTCGACCTTGAAAGATATGGGTTCGTAATCGAAATATGATTTTAACAATTGAATCCATATGTTACGTATATTGAATGATTGGGATCTAGGGTCGAAGACCGAATAGCGACTCTTGAGATTTCTTTGGTCATATGGGCTGGCGGACCGTCACAAATATTTTCTCAATCACAGAAGACTTGGTTTCAGAGACCTATTTATAAATTTTCCGGTTGTAATTCCTTTTAGAAGAAACGAGAAACCCAAGTGATTTCTCAATTGGAACTAGGTCATAGAGTTAAATTCAATGACAGAAATTGGGTAATGAATAGAATTTGAAACCTTATATACTCGTATTAAGTCATCATCAAAGGTTCTCATGTATGTCATAGCTCTACTTGTACTACTGGGAGTCTTACCTTCTAGTAACTTTCTAAGATTCTTATCATACTGTAAAGTTCTCATTCTATAAAACCATAAACTAAATTCAACTGATTCTCGTAAATTCTGGAGAAGGAATCAGGGATTTGGTCCTTCATAAGAAATAAGGTACATTGCGTTAGGAGTGCGTGGCGAAAACCATGCGTAAATCGGGTTCAAGCGAAGGAGAGCGGTTCAAAATAATATTACTGCGCAGTGCGGAAAAACCCGCGCCCGCGCGGTCGTGCATGCCGATGCCGGCCGGTCGTACATGTTGATGCCGGCGCTGAAGTCGAAGGTACCGACGTTGAGCGAAGTCGAAGATGGGTCATACATGCGGGTCGTATTGAGCGAGGTCGGCGGTCGAGTCGAAGGCGTCGAGGTCGACATCGAGCGAAGTCGAAGACCTTTGCCGGTCGAAATTTTTAATTGCTAAGGCCGGGGTCATTGGCGTAAATGAAGAAGTCATTAAGGCCGGCCGTGGCCGGCGTGCATGTCGATGCCAAAGTCGTGGATGTAAATGGCGAGTCGAGTCATCCGTTCAAATACCGGTCGAACATGCGGTCGATGCCGAGTCGTTGCCGGGGCGAAGTCCTTGCCGAGGTCATTGCGGGGCGAAGTCCTTGCCGAGGTCAATGCGGGGTCATTGCGGGGCAGTCGTCCCTTTCTTTTGTTCTCATAAAGAAGGAAGTTCTTACTTCTGTTCTTTCGCAAATGGGATCATGCGTCTTAAGCGATCTACGTTCTTTTGGGATAACATAACCATCATCATATCTGACTTTAAGATTTGAAATAAAATTTCAAATATTTATAACATAACTCATGTGTACTTATGTACTTCTTTGAATTTCAAAATTGATATATCATATTGACATATAAATGTCCATTTTGAGCATTTTCAATCATTAATAACAATAAATCTTTATTGAATTCCATGAATTCAAACATTTCATTTTTGACATCTCAATGTCAACATTTTCTCATATAACATTATCATCGCATTATCATATATATTTGTAGCGAACGAAAACTTTCAATATCATCATAACATCACTCTCCTTCACAACATAAAACTTCATTTGCAACATTTGCAACATTTGCAATAACTTTCACTTTCAATCAATTCTCATAACTTTCATTTCACTTGAAAATTATTACAAAACTTTGAGAAACAATCATTTACTTAGCACAAATCAAATCTGTAAGTTTTCCTTAAATATACGGTCCCGTACACGCATATTGTGGAATCTCTTTTATTTCAAAACTTTTGAAGAAAACATTTCCATGCTTTTCACTTTCAAACTTTTGAAAATGAATCATTTACCTCATTCGATTGAGCTTGATGTGATGGAGTGTCGGCGGTGTCGGTTTGGTCTCTAGAAGTCTAGTGACTCGATCTAGACTTACTACGAAAGGAGGTTTTGGGATTGAAAGAGCGAACGTGATATACCACTTTGTAACAACCTCCAATCCTAGAGCGGATTAACGAGGACTAATACTTGGAGCAATGATCAAGGATTATGAAATCTGATTAATCATAGAATTGTGGGACTAAATTGAGTAAACTAAGAAGCTTTAACAATTTTATATACAAGACATACATAATTTACATATGAGGAGAGACCTACGGTTCTTAACACGAGAATTCATATGATCTTAAGGTGATCAATTTATCGACATCAAAAGCTAACTTAGTTCTATTGCAGCGAAAGGCGTGTGAATACATATGACGATGTGTAGTCGAGGTTTCTAGCATATCATTATCAAAGGGGCCGAATGCTCAACACGCCTCCATCCATCATCATTCGACTGCACGTTTAAAACAAACATGCGGTGAGTGCAAGAATACACTCGGTGGGCTCGTGCGAAACATTTCCTCGTTTTAAATTACCTTTGCCCGTCATGATAAGGCCTTGAGGTTTTATTTGAAAACGCGTGCTTACTAAAATATTTTCATCATTTTCATAAGCGTCGCTTGCGACATTTTTCCTCGTATGTATAATCCATATCCTATCCATAAAGCTTCTAGAGGCCGACCACTACATAGGAGCGATAAGCGAAGCAAGCCGCTTTTGGTGATGAAAGTATCTCTTTTCTCCTCTCGACACGAGATTCAATCTTGGCTTAGTTACGGCCATTCTCGTTTGAACAAGTGTGATCTCCTGGTATTCTCAGAGCTTAGGCGACACAGGGCTTATTCCTCGAAGAAGGTATTCTATAGCAAGCACCGTCTTCTTCTTAGCTTAGTGAGTTGCCTCTCCATCGGGTGGTGAACTCGCTTTTATCTCGATAATTCCATCAACATATCTCATAACCATTTCCACTTGCGTCGAAGAGGAGGGCTCACTCTCCTGACAGCCGTGACGGCCGAAACACCCTTCGGCACACAATCACAAAATAGTGCACAAAATCCTTGCCACTCCGGCACGAGGATCTGAATTCTCGATCATCATTGTGGGTACTTACAAGGATCTGAATTGACAATTTCATATGTTGGGAGCTACCCAACAACATTCACAATTCGAATATGGATATGATACATACATAAAACATAAATATTTTGGGCAGGTAATTAAATAAACCAGTTGATCATTATTTCTTGCGAATAAAACATCGTAAATAAAACATTTGATCTTTTGAGTAGAGTAAAGCCCACTTGGGCTGTAGATTGTCTTAATCAATTTCTTGCCTTGTCGACTCGTAACGTCCGCGTCCGACCTTTACGTAAAGATTACTTTAATCGTCGGTCGTGTTTTTCGAGAATATAAAAGTTTAAATAAACTTTGATAACTTATAAGGTAATAATTGAGTCCTTAACTAAATTTAATCGTCGTTTCAGCGTATTTTAATTAAATATTTCCGTGCTTGATAAAGGCGAGATATGTCCTCTATCTTATTTTAACCATTTAGGTTAAGCGTTCGGCGATATACTAACATCTTTTGTTAAAATGATTTCAATTATGAAATCTTTTTCTCACAAATGAGATATTCTTATAAAATGTCGTTTTACGTATTAGCGTATTACTCAGCGTATTTGTCGTTTAATCTTAAATCGACACTTAACTTTGCTTAAGACATTTTATAACCAATTTCCATATAAATCGATTTTCAATCGATTTCTTTCCATAAAACCCCAATTCTCGATTTTCACGTTAATCGATAAACTTTATTAATATTTTACTTTATTATGAATTAACTTATTCATTATACATCATTTTCATTTCTAACGTTATTTAATATAACGTTTAGTAATAAACATAATATACTATGTTTATAAAATTTCATAAATTCTAATATGTACAAAATAATTTCTAGACATATAATGAATTATTTTTCTTGATAAAAGAATTTAAAATCCTCAATATAATCATTCGAAGCTCACGGTTTCTTGAGCTTAAAATTTTAAACATCTTGAAAATTCTTCTAAATTCATATAGTGTACTATATTATCATAGGATCATTAATATGAATTAACATTAGCTATAGGAAAATTGGACATCATTTTCCTACACCTTGAAGCTCATGGTTTTTAAACCAAATTATCCAAACATTTTTCTAAAATTCCCATTAAATCATACTACCTATAATTATCATCCTATATAATTAGTATAACATAATTTCCAACATTTACAATTCACAATTCAATTCCCAACCTTAGTAGGTCTCGAAAATTTCTCCAACATGAGTTTATATTTTCTAAAAATTCTAACAAATTTCCATAACACCTAATTAAGGCCATACAACATTAATATGCTATAATCTTACTTAAACTTAATTTGTACCTTAACATATCATCTTTAATTATTTTCGGCAATTACAAAACAATTGCATATAATTTCTAAATTTTTTCCAAATAATTCACTTGAGTTCTATTATCACCATAGATCACTAATCCATCAACAATTCAACTCTAGTAATTTTCGATCATCATAGAAAAATCATAACATGCTTAGCTTGCACTTAAATCATAACATATGATAATATTTAACAATAAAAACAATATTAACAAGCCACAAATCATTATAACATTATTCCTCTCATTTTTACATTAATAACCTATGCATATATATTAAAATCAAACGGTTGGAATTCAAAAATTTTAACGTATAACTAGAGCTCGTTCAATGCCTAACCTTTTAATCGGCTTGGATTATTTGTACAAAGGATTTATGATCAAAGGATTGGGATTTTTATTTGAAGAAGTCTCTTTCTTTTACTCACTTTCACTCACGGTAGTAGCAGTTTTTTTCTTTGAAAATGAGAATGCTTTGTTTGATGACATACTATCACTTAAGTGTTAAAACTAAAGAAATAATAAAACTTAGCACCCAACTCAATACCTCTCGGTCACTTTTCTCACAAACAATTGCAAGCAAAATTTTAATGCACTACTTTATTGATCACCACAATTATGTCATCATAGTAAGTGTTCTTACACCATTTTGAACAAAACAAAGAAATTTTCTTTGACTTGGATACATGTACCGTCGGTTCTCTCTCAATTTACCAAGGAAGGCTTTTAATTAGCCTCATACTTCACAATAATATCTACACTCTTATTAATGCAACACGTCGTCAAAGGGTTTGATTTTCTTCTAACCTATTTTGGAAGCAAACTCACGGTTATTTTCTCATCACAAGCCTCCACTTGATGCTCTCATTTAATTTACTTGGTTAGTGTGTAGAAAATATCTCACTTGATCGATTAATTGCTTAACATGTCCAAGGTAGCAAAATTTGAAACATGTTAATACATGTTACAAGTTCACGCACTTTTGGAATTATAAGTGCCAAAATTTGATTTTCAAGCTATAACTAGTTATATATCATAATATATGTCTTAGATGATAAATTATATCATATGGAAAAATTATTAGAATTATTTCGTGTGTGAAAACCACAATTTTGAAATTAGGGTTTTGAAAATATCTTTGTTCAATAATTATTCCTTAATTCTCTAGCATTATTCTAATGCTAAATAATACTCTTATTACATAAAATAATCATAGAAATTTAAATATTATAATTCCTTGATCATTAGACTTAATTTTCTAATCGTCTCAAAGCGTTGGCGTTTGAAGCGTCTCAACGTTTATTATCGACCCATCTCAAATTGGTGGTAATAAAGTCGTAATCACTTTATTAATTCATTCCATTAATAATGAAATTTAATTCTAAGCTTAGTCATAGAAAAATTCACGTAATATTAACTTTCGATATTGATCGGCGTTAAAATATCCTGAGAAAGAATTTTATAAATATTTTCCTTGATTCACTAATCATTAGTGAATATGATACAATAATTCATTATATCACAAATAATCGAAATCAATATTCGATAAGTTACTAATTCGATTATTGAGGCGAAACCACAATTCTGAAATTAAATTATCATGATTAGAACTTTAAATCTTGGGATATTACAAAAACTTAATCTAACAATTAAGGAATTATGTTTTATTAATTCCTATGATTATTTTATGTTATAAGTGCATTATTTTTATATAATGCATCATTAAAATAATCTTTAGAAATTAAGGAAAAATTATTGGGAAAATTGTTCCTATTTTCAAAAAGTGATTCAAAAATAATAAGTTTGTGACATGGGATTATTTTAATAATTTTTCTATAATTTATTATATCATCTAGGACTTATATTATGTCATATAGCTATTAATTTCAAGAAAATAAAAGAGTAGCATTTAATTAATAAAAGTGCAGAAAATTTCATTTATATTGTGTAAATGAATAAAATTCTTTATATTTTGATAATGCTATTCAATAATTATAATATTAATATATTGTTAAGGTATAATATAAGGGATATTAGCAAGTTGTGCAAGTTGGATTGTTTTATCTAGATATGGACAAAGTTTTGACCAAATAATGTGAAATAAATAAAATGTCATCCTTTAATTAATGCTATGTTATTATTATGTGGTAAGATATTATTAAGAGATATTATAGAGCATGTATCAATTTAAACAAGTAACCTATGATTCTTTTACACTAGTAGCGATTTTGTTGAATTTTAGAGGTAAGAAAATAATTCTTCTTACCTTATGATAATAACATATACCACTAGTTGAAATTATTGACTTTTCAATGTGACCTTATTAGTTGGTCTCCTAAAAGCTCGACCCTATTTATACTAGTAGGGGTGAGGTTGATAAGAGCTAGGATTCTTTTGAAGCTTATCGAATAAATTAAGGATAACTAATTATTTAGAATATGAATGAAATTGGCTCTATTTTTTTATTTGTCAGTAAGCGAGGCCAATTGCTCAAACCTTGAATTCTCATAAGCCCATATCTAGTAAAAATAATATAATCTCACTATTTAATTTGAAATTGGGCATAAAATAATAATAGCTCGACAAGTTATTTTATTATAAATTGATAAGACTTAACTAAGGTCTTAAATTCAATTGCGATTAGTTTTCTAGTTAGGGGTGCAATTATGGACTTATCAAGTCCTACGTAAAAATTGAGTATATCAAATATTCACAAATCGATATAAATTACATAAAATTTTAAAAGCAAATTAAATCGAGCAAAAAGTGGGCGTTACTGACCTGCCAGCAATAAAAATTTAGTCCTCGAAATTTGTCTTACCAGTGCTATTAGGGACGGTGCTTAGCTAGAATTTAATCCTCACGCTCCCAGTCGCTTCTTGGGGACCATGTCGACTCTCTTGTATTTTAATTAAAGACAGCGATTCTTTAACTTCGTGGGTTTTCGATCTAAAAGCGATGGATTAACTTCCTCGTAAGTTAAATCCTTATTAAGTGATATACCACCATAAGATACCACATGACTCGGGTCATGCATATATTTCCTCGACATCGAAACATGAAAAACATTATGCACGGATGACTTTCGGCGATTCGCCATCGATAAACAACATCTCAATCTTTTCCAAAATCTTAAGCGGTCCGATGGCGAGGTCTTAACTTTCCTTTGTTATCAAATCTCAAAACTCTCTTCATTGGCGTTACCTTCAAAAACTTTATCACCAACTTCAAAATGCAAATCCTTTCTTTTTATTAGCATAAGACTTTTGTCTATCTTGAGCAACTTTGATCTATCTCGAATTTTCTTGACAACATCAGCAGTTCTTTCCATCATCTCGGGTCCCAAAATTTTCTTTCACCAACTTCATCCCAAAGACTTGTGATCTACATTTTCTCCCATAGAGTGTCTCATAAAGCCATACTAATCTTTGGAATGGTAACTATTGTTATAAGCAAACTCTATCAACGGCAAGTGTGTCTCAACTTATCGATATCGAACAAGTTCTTAACATATCTTCCAAAGTTTGAATCCTTCTTTCGGTGGCCGTGCATACGAGGATAATACTGTCGAAAACTTTAACTTTGTACCCAAAGCAAGGTGTAGGCGCCACAAAACCTGATCGAGATATAATGGATGTCGGTGCCCGTGAAGTCGAACTATCTCCCGAACATATAGCGTGCAAACTTATCCATGAAAGCGTCATATACTGCAGCACGAAATCGCGACTTAGTCAAGCGGTCAACAATCACCAAATTGCATCATTACCTCTCAAAGTCTAGGAAGTCGAACTACGAAATCCATAGTGATGTGTTCCCACTTCCACTCTGGTATCTCTAAGGGCTTTAACAACCACGATGGTCTTTAATGTTCAGCCTTCACTTGTTGGCAAGCGGACATCGCTCCACATACTTTGCAATTGACATTTCATGCCATACCACCAAAAACTCTTCTTTAAATCTTGGTACATCTTGGTGCTACCGAGGTGTCTTTGTGTACCTGATTCGATGTGCCTCGTCCATTATCTCTTTTCTCAACTCCTCATCCACTAGCACACAATTCTCTTATTGTGGCAGTGTCCCATCATCTGAGCGAAAATCCTCTTGGATCGTGGACACCTCCTTAGCTAGCATCCTTTGTAGGATCTCATCATCCTTTGAGCTTCTCGAATTCTATCTACAATATCGGACGTACTACCAAAGGCGAGATAATAGCATCCGACTTAACGGTGTAGTCCTTCTTGAGACTCGATATTTCAAAATCTTTCACCAACTCCTCTTGTTGAGTTAACTTTCTTCTGAGTTTGCATCCATCCTACGCTAAGTGAATGCGCCACAACATTTGCTTTCGGTGGTACAAAATCTTACAATCATAGTCCTTGACTAACTCAACCACCTTCGTTGCTCATATTTAGCTCTTTTGCGTGAAAAATATTTCAAACTCTTGTGGTCGGTATAAATCTCACACTTACCCCATAAAGGTAATGTCTCCAAATTTTCAAAGCATGAACTCTGCTGCGATTCCAAATCATGTGTAGGATAATTTAGTTCATGTGACTTCAAGCTATGCGGATGCATAAGCCACCACTTTCCTTCTTGCATTAGCACATATCCCAAACCAGGTTTCTACGTCACTATAGATTATGTATCCCTTAGAACTATCGGGGATAGTCGAGACTAAAGCGATTACCAACTTCTTTTTAATATTTGAAAGCTTCTTTCACACTTCTCAAATCCTCAAAGGTATCCCTTTCGTGTCAGCGAGTGAGTGGTCATGCAATCATGAAAAACCTTGATAAATTTTCTATAATATCTTGCGGTCGAAAACTTCGTATCTCCTTGTGCTTGTCGGCACTTTCCATTACTTGGCCTCGACCTTTGCGGATCCACTTCAATTCATACGAGGTCACCGTGTCCAAAAATACAATCAATTCAGCGAACTCGTACTTTGTAAACTTGGCATACAACTTTTGGTTCCTTAGTGTCTCCAGGCGTGTGCGAGATACGACTCGTGCTCTTCTTGATTTTTAGAGTATATCAAGATGTCGTCGATGAAGGCGATCATGAACTTATCAAGTATAGATGAAACACCTATTCATCAAATCCATAAAAACCGCGAGGCGTTGGACAATCGAGGCATTACCACAAACTCATAGTGACCATATCTTGTCTTAAAAGCGTCTTTGGAATATCATCTTCTTTCACCTTCAATTGATGGTATCCGGATCGTAGATCTATCTTTGAAAAACTCACACCTTGTAGTTGATCAAAGGGTCTTCAATTCTCGGTGAGGATACTTGTTCTTTATTGTAAGTTGATTCGGTCTCGATAATCAATACATCCTCATCTACCATTTTCTTCTTCTGAACAATCTTGGCGCTCTCCATGGTGAAACACTCGGTCGAATATACCCTTTATCCAATAATTCTTGTAACTATGCCTTGACTCTTCTAACTCCTTTGGTGCCATTCGCTATGGAGCACTTAGAAAGCTGAGTCTTGCTTGAGGCTGGGTCGATGATAAACTCCACTTTTCGACTCGATGGTAAACTGGTATTTCTTGAAACACATCGACAAAATCTCGAACCACTTCCACATCCTCTATTGTTGTCTCGTCTCTGTTGACCCCAATACATTTACGAGAATCCTTCACACTTTCGTAATACCCGTCTTTTCTAAGCACCGAGGTTTGCGTGGTATGTTTTTCGAAAGGTCGAAAGGTTGACTTTTGTTTGGTGTCTGACCGTCACGAAACCTCGGGCGTTGTGAAGAGTGTCTTATGAAGAATTCATAGACACTAAGTATCTGATTTCGACCACCCACGAAGGTTTAGCCTTTCAGGGAAGTTATCGAAAAACCGAACTTTCATGGGTCTTTTAAAGCATATCTTGTTTATAGTCGTTGTGTCAGGTATTTTATTTCAAGTCCATGGGTACTAAGTTTGCTAAATTTGGAGTCCGTTTGCAAAAGTTGCGTCGCTTTTGCGTTTTCGAAAAAGGGCGCATGCGTGGCATTTCTGTGACCACTGCTTTCCTATAAATAGGAGGCTAGGGCCTTCATTTTCAACGTTCATTTCCTTCGTCTCTCGTGTTTTACGGACGAGCGAGCGACTCGAGTGCTGCTGCTGAGCCTGGAGGAGTGGGAGGCTCGGCGGCGCCATTCTTGTTCTTGCCCGACCCTGCCGCCGATCGACCCTACAAACAGCCCGTTTTCTGTTTTGTCCTTTTCTTGTTTTGATTCCGCCTTTTAGTAGATAGCATAGCATAGAACTCGGGATTCTAAAGGGACGGCGGAAAGCAGCGGGGGCGGCCAATTGGCCGCCAGTGCCGCCGAATCGTCGCCCGCCACCGTGGTGTTGGCCACCGATTTGGTGGTCAGCGGACCGCCCCAGCTATGGGTCCTTTAGGTTTTGAGTTCGGGCTATCATTCCACTAAAGTACCGATTAGTTTTACATTTTTGCGTTTACGCGTATGGGATGTTTTCCGTTGCTTGAGTTTTCTAAGGAAGAACATGCCGGGTTATCCATTTTCAACGTAGCTTGTCATTCCATGTTAAATCGTTATGCATATTGCTTATGTTTCCATTTTCATGCATCGATTTTGGATGGTTTATCTAGATCGAGGATAGCATCGATTTTTGAAGCTTCTTGTTGCTAAGATTTGAGTCGACTTGCATGCATGTATATTTTGAAAGTAACCTATTATAGTTCTTGATGCCTGAATATATTTCCTTACGCATCGAGTTGATTTGAAAACCGAAGAGTGCGAATGTGGGTTCCAAATCGAAAACCTAGTTTTGCTTGATCTTCGTTTGGATCACGATGTTACTTTGCTTTGTGGGATGTGACCCCAAAGTTGTTCGTCTTATTACGGTACCTACCGGTCACGATCGGTGAAGTCATCGGATCCGTAGATATCTCGGTTGGCGTTTAAATACATTCGAGGTTGGGTTATATATGCTTATTTTGAGTTATTTACTCGATATTTCAAAATAAAACATGTGCTGTGTAAAATGTTTTGGTGAAGTTATTCTTGTTCTACGATCCGAGATGTGGTTCTATTGTGGTTGTGCGGGATCTCTATTCGGTGGTTTGATCACCATCTTGAGTATTGATCGTGAGGGATAGACCCGAACACGTGGTTATGGTTACGAAGGAGATAGACCGGAAGTCCACGGAAATGGTAATGAGGTGGTTATGGTTACGAAGGATTTGACCCTGAAGTCCACGCAAGATTAACCATTGGATCGTTCGGGCATGGGGTGTTGGATATGTTCGGGCGAGATATTGTGAAATTTGGTGGATATGTTCGGGCGAATGAATGAGATGTGATGGGCTGGCGGGATCGTTCCGAGCCGTGGTTCTATGATGAGAACAACGGTAATAATGGATCGGTGTCGAAAACAAAAATCTATTTTGCTTACTTAGAAGTGGATTTACGTTTAAAACCTTCTAAGGTAAGTGCTCTGAACAACATCATGATTCTTTTGATTTATGATAAAACCCCAGTGAGTGCGCTAGTACTACCCCAAACTCTTTTCAAATCTTTTCACGGATGGAGGAGAATTTGGACGAGGCGGCGAGGGTGGAGCTACGGGTTCTTCATGCTATGCTTCCAGCGATGTTGTGTTATATCGTACTACGATGTTAATGTATTCTTGTCCCTTATTTTGCTTTACGATTGGGAACAGATTTGCTATTATGTTATTTGTTGGATTTGTATCTTGAAAGTAGTTTTGGTTGAGCTTGTATCTGATGTTTCTGTTACCACTATTACAATCTCTATCTGAATTGAATACTTGATTGCATATATGTGTCCTTATCTCATATATAAGTTAGATCATACGATGTGTAGTAGATCACGAAGTACGTATGATTGGTCGAAGCTTAATGAGATATAAAAATTTTCCTGGTGAGACAACTTGAGACGAGTTGTCGGTATAAGGCTGCGATATAGATAAGTGACTTGACTTGGTTGCTTGTCTGTCTTTGATGCGTCTCGATGTATTGATGGATCACAATGAGATGTGTTATTCTATCGACCGTCGTGAAGAACCAAGATCTCGGTGACTTACGATGATCTAAACCTCGATAAGGTATTAGGTGAGTATGAGTTCTTGACCATCATTTGACTTGTTATGGGTGAGGTTATATGTTCTAACTTGATATTCTCCGCATCTTGGGTGGTGGCATTGTTTGTATGGCGATGCTTGTATGGTGGCGGCCGTCGAGGCTGATTCGAGATCTGACGGTGATGAAACAATTCACTCTGTTGAAGAGCTAGATTGAGACGGAGGACGTACATTTAAAAATCGAAAGGAACCGGCGGGGAGAATCCGGCATACACTCGAATAATAGAAATCATCCGAACACATCGTATACCAACCCCAATAATTTTCAACAACCTCCGGTGAGGCTTGCTATCGAATGGTATAATTCGAGCGAAGAAGCCAGTCTAGAAGATATGATGCAGCGATTGGTTGTGAGCAACCAATAATTGGCGACGAATCGAATTAGTTCATAAGCAACACGGGCGAAAAGATAAATCATCTGGAATCCACTATGGCTGCTATGGGAAAGCATTTAAAGATCTAGAAAATCAAATCGATCAAATAGCTGCTCAACAAAATGCCTGACCAAAAATGGGCCAATTTTGAGTGTCTGGTGAACCCAAAAATCGGTGCTTTGCCATCCGGACGAGGTGGACAAGCTTGCAGAGCCTACTGCAGGAAGAAGAGGTGAAAGTGGCTGGGCGAAACTCGGGGTATTCCCCGAAGCTCGCGACCGAGCATGCGCCCTTGAGCGACCGCGAGCCATCGGTGTGCATACCTCGGATATGTTCGCGAGCCACCCGGCGCCGCAAGCGATCCATGACAATCGAGGCGAGCATCTTTGCCCGAAAAATCGGTAGCGTGACCTCGCCCTACCAAGCTGCCGCGAAGAACTATTCCGGCGCCAACGGATGCCTCGCGACACGCCCGGTGATCGCGGTCGATCATGAAACATCGAGTCGAATTTTGCCGTACACTCCTCCGGTCCCATTTTAGTCGACTAGTTAAGTCGAAATATGACGAGAGTTGCTCGTTTCAAGAGATTTTCAAAAGTTGAGATCTATTTGCCTCTCTTTGAGCTGCGCGAAACATCTTAGGGATAAGTGAAATTTTTAAAAGGCAGCTTGCAAGCAAGAAGAAAATGGCGAAATGAAAAAATTACCTATCCGAAGAATGCGGTGCCGTCTTGCGAGAGGAAGATCCTCTGAGCGAAGGATCGGCGGTTTTACGTTAGAATGCGAGATCGCGAGCATACTTTTCCAAATGTGTTGTGCGACTTGGGCGAGCATCAATCGATGCCGTTGAGCGTATTCAACCGCTTGGAGCTAGGGAAGATGAAGCCAACAAAGATATCGCGATGATGGTGGCGGTCGATGTAACATATCTAAAGGAATTGTTGAAGGCGTGTTGGTAAGAATTCGAGACTTTATCTTTCTGCGATTTTGTTATATTAGACATACCGAATTGACATCAACCACTAATCTTGGGTAGACCTTTTCTAGCAATGGTGGTGCTTTGATTGATGTGCGGGAAGGTGACCTCACGTTTCGTGTCGATGATGAGGAGCTCAAGATTTTAATATATGGCGCCATCAAGCAACACGATAGTTGAACACGAAAATTGCTATTCGATAACTCTGCTCTCTTGCTAGTTAAGTCTCACATGCGAAGGCAACCGACCCGGTCGATGAAGATGCCGAGAAAGAAGAGATGGACTCGACATAAAAATCCGAGTGATTCGTTTAAGTTCGGAAGCCACTCTTATGCCATTGGTGGGCTGCCGTGAATCTAAATCTGAAGACAAGCGAAAGTTTGGAAAGACCTCGGTTGTCAAATCGCTGATTGATGAGAGGTACCGTCGAGCTAGCGACGATAAATCTAACCTGGTTGGGAGTAACCCACATTTTACATGTTTTTGTTGTTTTCGTCTTGTTTTCTTGTTTTCTTTGTTTTGTTGTGTCTTGTTTGTCAGTTTTAAGCCCCAGGTATATCATCAATGGCGAGGATTTTATCCACCGCAGAGATGTATGACATTTGAGGTAAGATCTCTCCCAATCACTCTCTTACGCAAACCTTATTGCCTCCATTGCTGCTGTTGACAATAAGTTTGGGGGAATGTTCAGTGTGAGTTGGTTTGAGTCTTTCTTATGTTTTGTTTTGTTTTGTTAAGTTGTTATGCTTTGGGGTCTTTTATCGTGTTTTGTTTTCTTGTTCGTTTTGTGTGCGTCGATCAACGAGTTAAGTGAATGTGTTAATCGATGTGGCTAATGGCGATAGAAATTTTTAGCGTGAAATTTAAAGATAGTGCATGATATGTTAGAAAATGGCATGAGCGACTTGAGATTGCTAAACTTGTTGTTTCACCATTTGCTTAACACGTGAGACTTGAGCTTCACGGTATAAATATCTTGATCTGATTTCTTTTAATTGTGTGATATCATGCATGTGATTATCTTCTAGAACTTGCCGTTCTTACGTGTCGAGACTACTGATATGTGTTTAATTTGGAGCGGGATAAAGGCCATACGTGTTAACCACATTTACCCAAACACTAACCCGATGATATATACCATTTGTCGCCTTCTTTGAGCCTTTATTAGACTTTTCTTTCGATTAACGGGATGATAGGAGGTGAGGATGGATATGGGAATCAAAGGGGTTGAAATTTTGATGTAGTTATGGCGAGAAAAATTGCTTTTAGAGAAATACATACGTGGTGAAGAATAGTACCTTTGTTGTGAATGAGAAACCTATAAGCTCTAGAAAACAAAACAAAAAGCAATGATAAGTTCACTATGTGTTTTGAGCATAAAGGGTGGTTAATCAAAGTATAGGTACCTTGTGAGGATAAAGCGTCGATTTATACGTTGGAAAGAAGAGGAAAATGGACAAAGTCCATATGTGTCGAAAAGTATAAATGGGGTGCTTGGAATTCTATCAGTCCTTAGCCATATATCCTACCTTAACCAATGTGCCTACTTTATAACCTATGAAAAGACCTTTTTATCCTTATTTGAACACATTTGTGGTGGAGATATTAGAAATGGCGAGCCTATGGTAAGATTTTGCATTGCATTGATCATTGAGTATTTACGTCCTTAATTTCTTTATGAGTTGAGTGTATCCTATATTTTACACATGCCTTTGTGAGGTTGAACTAAAAAGGTTTTTGCTTTCAATCGTTGTTAGTGTTGAATTGACTAATGTCGTCATGTGTGCTAATATTTTGACGTTGAAAGATATTTCCGAGCTTGATTGTGTTTATCACCTTTGATATACTCGTTGATCTTTTATTGTGTCCTTCGTTTTCTTTACATTACATTTTTGTTTGAGGACAAACAATGCTTCAAGTTTGGGGTGTGATAAGCGCGCATTTACGTTTATTGGTGATATGTAAAGATGAATTTAGATTAATAAAGTGTGTTTATGTATCGGATCTTAATAATTTTATCTATTTTAGAATCTTGCTCTTGGGTGCTCCTTGGGCGTTTGTAGGTTTATATGGTGATAATCGAAGCAAGGAGCGAAGAGCGAAACAAAAGAAATCATGCAGGTTCTAGCGACCGGCTGGCGACCGCTAGGCTGGCCGTGATTGACTTTCGCGGCGCCCGGAGAGGCGGCCGCGAGCAAACACGCCCGGCCCGAAAACACGCGCTTGTTTCTGCGACCATGGCTGCGATCGCTAGCGGTCGCGAGACATCTCAACAAGTCTTGGCGCCGGTTGCCGAGGAGGATGCGGCGAGGAGGTGCCTCGTGGTCGAGCTAGCGACCGCGAGGTGATCGCTAGGCGTGGCGGCGGACACGAAAATTAGGGATTCCACCCTTATCTATAAATAGAGCCAGCTCTCCACGCAACAACCACATGACCCAGCACTTTTACTTGAGTTTTCCTCAATTTTATCTTTGTTTTAGCTTTAGTTTAGTTCTAGATTTAATTCTTGCATTGTTCTAGTTTAGTTTATCGCTTGCTATCGTTCGAACGTTTTGTCGATTGTTTTCGCTTTCGCTTGGGATTGGATTCAAACTCAACAATTGTCTTCAGCGCTTCATCACGGGTTTTATCAATTTAATTTACATTTTTATGTTTTATCGTATTTTTATTCCGTTAATTATGTCAGGTAATTTCTGTTCTAATCTAGGGTTTGCATGATCCGATCCTATATGTTGTGATTCTGTTATCTCTTTACCTTCGGGCATTGATTCATGATTCTTGGTGCTTATTTAAATGTGTTACTTTGATCAATCTTGATGCATATCTAGTTTCGATTAATTACGTAGCTGTATTAATTGTCGTCGATCTTGAATGCATGATCACGGATAAACCTTGAGTCGTGGTGAGATAGGAACATCCGTAGGAAACTTATTCTTTGTGATCTGTTTGGGTTGCTTGTTTTCACCTAGAGGCGTATGATAATAGGGAAAACTAGTAATCTCTGACATAATTAATAAATGGCGAAGTTGTTGGTTATATATGTGATCTTCCATCTTATGCGGATTAAAATTGGCTAATAGGAAGCAGGATAAACATACGTTGTGGATAGGATTAATGTATCCCTAGGGTTAGTCTTTCTTATCATTTTTATCATCCGTGATTTTATTGCTTTATTTTATATTTCTACATGGTTACCTTTGCTTTGGATTAAATTAAAAGAAGCCATAAACCTCTCACCCAATTTACGTGCTTGAATAATGATGAATTATCGTTGAGCTAGCTTCTTTGTTTTGTGATACAATCACATGGATACGATATTCGACTTACCTATATACTTACACTTTTTAGTGTTATAAAAGTGGCGATCAAATTTTGGGCGCCGTTCTTGGATTATTAAGATTACATAGGAATAATTTGACGATTTGGATTTATTAATTCAAGTTATATATTATATTATTTATTTATTGTTACGAGCTAAATTCTCTCTTTTCTCCACGTAGTTTATGCATCTGAAGATCTCGGGGACCTCACGAAATATTATTAGATCCAGAGATCGAAATCTCTCAAAGGAGAAGAGGGCGAGAGAGAGGCGGCGAAATGGCGACTAATCAGATAAGCGAAGTATCACAAGCAAAAGCCACGCATCTTTGGCGATTCAGATCTGGCGCGGATGGCGAATATGGGACTCCTTGTCCCCGCGCGAGAGCGAGACCTTTAAATTACATGTCTGGACCTCCCACGAACAATTTCAGGAGGCGGATGGGGCCGGAAGTGAGCGAATAATTTGAATTAAAGCCGGCCCTAATCGGCATGGTCCATGGAGAAGCGGTTTGGGAGAGGTCACGAACCCGAATCGCATCTCGAGACCTTTCTCGATGTTTGTGACACCATCAAATAGAATGGGGTGCCCTGAGACACGATCCGGATGAGCATGTTGGTTTCTCATTGCGCGAGGCGAAAGATTGGTTCGAAGTTTGGACCAAGCGGCGTTGACACTGGAAACTTTCGAGTAGTTTCTCTCGAAATATTTTCAGCCGTAGCCTTGAAGATCATCGCCGAAATCTCCCATTTTGCCAAAACCACGGCGAATCACTATTCGAGGAATGGGAGAGATTGAGGAGTATTGAGCGATGTCGAGCATGGATTCTCGAGGAGCAACAAATCACGCGATTCTATAGTGGTGACATTTGACGAGGAGCATTGTGGATGCGTCGGCGGGCGTTTATTGAGCAAGCGAGTAGCGCGGCGAGCCGTATTTTAGAGAGATGGCTATCAGCGGATTATCAATGGCGGCGGAGAGAGCCCGATGGTTAAGCGGTGACCGTCGAGGTTGATTCGAGATCTGACGGTGATGAAGTAATTCACTCTGTTGAAGAGCAGTTAGGGCGGAGGACGTACATTTTATAAATCAAAGGAACCGTGGGGAGAATCCGGCATACTCGAAATAATAGAAATCATCCGAACATGTCATATACGACCCCAATAATTTTCAACAACCTCAGAGCGGGCTTTTTGTCGAGAATGGTATAATTCGAGAATGAAGAAGCCAGTCTAGAAGATATGATCACGTGATTGGTTGTGAGCAACCAACAATTGGCGACAATCGAGTCGTTCATAAGCAACACGGCAAAAGATAAATCATCGGAATCCACTATGGCGCTATGGGAAAGCATTTGAAGATCTTTAGAAAATCAATCGGTCAAATAGCTGCTCAACAAAATGCCTGATAAGCAGGCCAATTTAGAGTGTCTGGGGTGAACCCAAAAATCGTACTTGGCCATCCGGACGAGGTGGACAAGCTTGCAGAGCCTACCGAGGAAGAAGAGGCTGAAAATGGCGGAGGCGAAACTTCGCGACCGAGCTCGCGACCGCGAGCCCGATCGCGAGGTCAGTATTCCCCGAAGCTTCGCGACCGAGCATGCGCCCATGAGCGACCGCGACCATCAGGTGTGCGTACCTCGGATATGTTCACGAGCCACCCGGCGCTCGCAAGCGATCATGGCGGTCGAGGGCGAGCATCTTGCCGAAATGGCAGCGTGACCTCGCGCGCAAACTCGAGCGTGAAGAACTATTCCGGCGCAACGGGCGCCTCGCGACACGTCCCGGTGATCGCGGTCGACCGCGAAGAACATCGAGTTGATTTTTGCGCGTACACTCCTCGGGTCCCATTTTAGGTCGACTAGTCAGTCGAAATATGGCGAGGTTTGCTTTCGTTCAAAGATTTTTCAAAAGTTGAGATCAATTTGCCTCTCTTTGAAGCGGCTGCGAAACATCTTGGGATCGTGAAATTTTTAAAGGCAGCTTGCAAGCAAGGAGAAATTGGGAAATTTGAAAAATTACCTATCAGAAGAATGCGATGCTTAGTCTTGCGGAGGAAGATCCTCTGAAGGAGAGGATCCCGGTAGTTTTACGTTAGAATGCGAGATCGCCGAGCATACTTTTCCAAATGTGTTGTGCGACTTGAGGCGAGCATCAATCGATGTCGTTGAGCGTATTCAACCGCTTGGAGCTAGGGAAGATGAAGCGACAAAGATATCGCGATGATGGTGACGGTCGATAACATATCTAAAGGAATTGTTGAAGGCGTGTTGGTAAATTGAGACTTTGTCTTTCCTGCTGATTTTGTTATATTAGACATACCGAATTGACATCGACCACTAATCTTGGGTAGACCTTTTCTAGCTGGTGGTGGTGCTTTGATTGATGTGCTTGAGAATGTGACCTCACGTTTCGTGTCGATGATGAGGAGCTCAAGATTTCAATATATGGCGCCATCAAGCAACACGATGGTTGAGAACACGAAAATTGCTATTCGATCACTACGCTCGCTAGTCGAGTCTCGATCACGAAGAGCGACCGACCGGTCGATGAAGATGCGGAAGAAGAGATGGACTCGGCATAAAATCCGAGTGATTCGTTTAAGTTCGGAAGCCACTCTTATGCCAATTGGTGGGCTGCCGTAAATGCTAAAAAGACAAGACGAAAGTTTGGAAAGACCTCGGTTGTCAAATCGCTTTGATTGATTAAGTGCCGTCGAGCTAGCGACGATAAATCTAACGGTTGGGAGGTAACCCGACATTTTACATATTTTTGTTGTTTTTAGTCTTGTTTTTCTTTGTTTTGTTGTGTCTTGTTTGTCCGTTTTAAGCCCAATTATATCATCAATGGCGAGGATTCATCCACATGGGAGTAGTGACATTTGAGGTAAGATCTCTCCCATCAATCTCTCTTACGCAAACCTTATTGCCTCCATTGCTGCTGATGACAATAAGTTTGGGGGAATGTTAGTGTGAGTTGGTTGAGAGTCTTTCTTATGTCTTACTTTGTTTGTTAAGTTGTTATGCTTTGGGGTCTTTTGCCGTGTTTTGTTTCTTTATTCGTTTTTTATACAGTGGATCTGAGTTAAGTGAAGTGTGTTAATCGATGTGGCCAATGACCATAGAAATTTTAAGTGTGGAATTTAAAGATAGTGCACATGATATGTTAGAAAATAGCGCATGAGCGAGTTGAGATTGCTAAACTTGTTGTTTCACCATTGCTTAACCGTGAGACTTGAGCTTCAACATAAATATCTTGATCTGATTTCTTTTAATTGTGTGATATCATGCATGTGATTATCTTCTAGAACTTGCCGTTCTTACGTATCGAGGCGCAATATGTGTTTAATTTGGAGCGGGATAAAAGGCCATCTGTGTTAACCACACATTTACCCAAACACTAACCCGATGATATATACCATTTGTCGCCTTCTTTGAGCCTTTATTAGACTTTTCTTTCGATTAACCGGATGATAGGAGGTGAGGATGGATATGGGAATCAAAGGGGTTGAAATTTTGATGTAGTTATGGCGAGAAAAATTACTTTTAGAGAAATACATCGTGGTCGAGAATAGTACCTTTGTTGTGAATGAGGAACCTATAAGCTCTAGAAAAGAAAAGAAAAGCAATGATAAGTTCACTATGTGTTTTGAGCATAAAGGGTGGTTAATCAAAGTATAGGTACCTTATGAGGATAAAGCGTCGATTTGTACGTTGGAAAAGAGAGGAAAATGGACAGAAGTCCATATGTGTCGAAAAAGTATAAATGGGGTGCTTGGAATTCTATCGAGTCATTAGCCATATATTATCCTACCTTAACAATGTGCCTACTTTATTACCTATGAAAAGACCTTTTTATCCTTATTTGAACACATTTGGCGCGGTGGAGATATTAGAGAAATGGCGAGCCTATGGTAAGATTTTGCATTGCATTGATCATTGAGTATTTACGTCCTTAATTTCTTTATGAGTTGAGTGTATCCTATATTTTACACATGCCTTTGTGAGGTTGAACTAAATGAGTTTTGCTTTCAATCGTTGTTCGTGTTGAATTGACTAATGTCATCATGTGTGCTTATATTTTGACGTTGAAAGATATTTCGAGGCTTGATTGTGTTTATCACCTTTGCTATACTCGTTGATCTTTTGTTATGTCCTTCGTTTTCTTCATTACATTTTTTTGTTTGAGGACAAACAATGCTTCAAGTTTGGGGGTGTGATAAGCAGCATTTTACCGTTTATTGGTGATATGTAAAGATGAATTTATATCGATAAAGTGTGTTTATATATCGGATCTTAATAATTTTATCAATTTTAGAAGATCTTGCTCTTGGGTGCTCGTTTGGCGTTTTGTAGGTTTATATGTTGATAATCGAAGCAAGGAGCGAAGCGAAACAAAAGAAATCTGTCACTGTTCTAGCGACCAGCCTAGCGACCGCTAGGCTGGCATGATTCAACAAGCGGCGCCCGAGAGAGAGGCGGCGCGAGCAAACACCCGGTAGCCTAGAAAGCTTACGCCTTGTTTCTGCGACCATGGCTAGCGATCGCTAGCGGTCATGACCGAACTCCAACAAGTGTCGCCCGGCGATTCTTAGGGAGGATGCTTGCGAGGAGGTGCCTCGCGGTCGAGCTAGCGGCCGTGAGGGTGATCGCTAGGCGTGGCGGAGACACGAAAGTGGGGTTTCCACGCTTATCTATAAATAGGGCAAGCCTTCCTCGCGCCTGCGACTACCTACGACCCCAAAGCACTTTTACTTGATTTTTCCTCAATTTTATCTTTGTTTTAGCTTTAGTTTAGTTCTAGATTTAATTCTTGCATTATTCTAGTTTAGTTTATCGCTTTGCTATCGTTCGAATGTTTTGTCCGATTGTTTTCCGCTTTCAAGCTTGGGATTAGATTCAAACTCAACAATTGTCTTCAACGCTTCATCCTTTGGTTTTATCAATTTAATTTTTGTTTTTATGTTTTATCGTATTTTTATTCCGTTAATTATGTCAGGTAATTTCTGTTCTAATCTAGGGTTTGCATGATCCGATCCATATGTTGTGATTCTGTTATCTCTATTTACCTTCCAGGCATTGATTCATGATTCTTGGTGCTTATTTATATGTGTTAATTTACGATCAATCTTGATGCATATCTAGTTTCCGATTAATTACGTAGCTGTATTAATTGTCAATCGATCTTGAATGCATGATACGGATAAACCTTGAGTCGTGGTGAGATAGGAACATCCGTGGAAGCTTATTCTTTGTGATCTGTTTGGGTTGCTTGTTTTCACCTAGAGGCGTATGATAATAGGAAAACTAGTAATCTCGACCGCAATTATAAATGGCGAAGTTGTTGGTTATATGTGATCTTCCATCTTATGCGGATTAAAATTGGCTAATAGGAAGCAGGATAAACATCGTTGTGGATAGGATTAATGTATCCACAAGGGTTAGTCTTTCTTATCATTTTATCATCAGTGATTTTATTGCTTTATTTTATATTTACGCATGGTTACCTTTGCTTTGGATTAAATTAAAGCCCATAAACCTCTCGCCCAATTTACGTGCGAATAATGATGAATTATCGTTGAGCTAGCTTCTATGTTTCGTGATACAATCACAGTGAATCGATATTCGACTTACCTATATACTTACACTTTTTAGTGTTATAAAAGTGGCGATCGATGGTTGGTCGATGGGGATTGTGAGCTTGATGCCCGTAGCTTGATGGATATCCTCGAGAATAGTTGAGCCGGGCTCGCTGCCATATGAAGAAGTTGCCCAATCTGACGACCTTCCTCCTGACTGTTTGCCCGTATTCGCATTCTTTGGTAACCTGTGATATGATGACACCAACTACAAAAGCAGGATCACACGCACCGGGAAAAACAACAACGATACAAAATAAGAAAGCGAGGAGAAGAATAAAAACAAAAAAGCGAGGCAACACTAGAATCGCCTAAAGTTTTCCCGACAGCGGCGTAAAATTTGTTGGACTTAAAGATCACTAATAAAGTCCCTCATGATCTAACGAGGTCTTCTGGCGAGCAAGTTAATCAGAGTCGTCTCGAGGAAAACTTAGAGGCGTTACTAAGTTACCTGCGAAAATAATTAAATTCCTAAACACTCTAATCACAAAGGGTTGTTTGATTACCTAGGCAAGGAATTATTAAAGAAAGAAAGGCGAATTAACTAGGCGGAAATTGACAAAGTAAAGAAATTATCTAAACAAAATTAAACCTAGATTGAAGAACATAGAATCAGCGTGATGAACCTAAGCATAAATCGAATAGATTAAATGGAAGACAAGAATAATTAAGCAATACCAATATGAATCAACACCAAAGCATATAAATCGATATCAAAGAAATACGAGAAGATGAAAAGCGATAAAGAAAACTTACGGAAAAGAGCGAGCGATGGAATTAAAGTTCGAATAAGAATCGATAACAAGAATCCGTTACAATAATCTTGAATCCCAAATGACAAAAAAATACTTAGAAAAGCGAAGAAAACCTTATAGAGGGCGCTCAAGAATGAAAGAAAAAGCGAAAAATGAATAAGAAGGTGGCTAGGGTTTTATTGTGTCTGTATTTATAAGCGTGAAAATTACTGCACCAGTAGCCGGGCGCGATCTTGCCGCCGAGACCAGCGCCAATCTCTGGGCGATATACATAGCGCCCGGACCTAGCCTTGCGCCCGAATCGCCCGAGTTTTGGAGAATTTCCAGCATGTCTTGTGCCGGGGCGGATGAGGCCGTGGGGGGCATCGCGTGCATTGTGGTCTTGGAAGAAGTCGCCCGGCCCGGATGGAGAAAGAACGGCGCCGGGTGGATGGAGGACAGCACGGGTGGAGATGATCTTGGCGCCTGCTGGAAGGCTCGGCGCGCGTGAAGCAGCGTGCTTGGGCGTGTCGGCGCCGGACGGCCTTGCTGCGCGGATCTTCAGCAGCGTGCACGTCAGCGACCGATGTTTCGCTCCGTTTTCTTTCGTCCAAACTCAGGTGCGATCCATTTAGCCTATGAACTCCTATCGAGATGATCTTCAATTCTTATGGAGAAAAAATCCTTGATTCCTTCTCAAATATTCATGAGAATCATTGAAAGTGTCGGCTCTCTGCTGAATTTCACGCCATAGAGTTTCTTGTCAGAATAATGCCCAAATAATGAGCTATTTCCTACATCAAACTAAAATTAGAATTCATCTTTATAACATAATAACATAATAAATTATGCTAAAAGTAAAGCGAAGATCGATAATTTAAATCCAAAAGCATAGGAAAATGACCGATTCGGACTAAGCGACTGCATCTTGATGAATTGGAAGACCGCGCCGACGACCTTGTGGGCATCGGTTACACTCTATGTGCTCAAAAATTCTCTCGAGCTCCATTATCCATTCTTCTAAAATCGGAGGTCCTTTCTACCATGAACCTCGGTGGTGCGTATCGATAAATTGCTCGATCACTTGGCTAGTAGTCGGCGGCGGTGGTGCATTATTTTGGAAGGCGGTGCCGCGTGAGGTTGAAAATGTGTGAGTTCTTGCGGTCTGGTGCCGGTGTTTTCACCAAATTCGCGATCATTGGTCATTATTAGGGTTGCGTTGGGGTCCACGGGCCATTTCCTATAAAATTAAATTTCACTTTATAATGTTAATATTCCAAACTTAACCAACAAGCTACAAGTTCTCTCACGATGCCTAGAGTGGGATTTCAAATCGTTGCGAGATCGAACTACGGCAAGTGCATACTCATAAGCGAAGGTATATTATAGTCATTCTCCGTCTAACCTACACAAGTGATGCTAATAATCAAGAAGCTAAGTTCAGCTTCTAATTTGAGGAAAAATAAGTAAAAAAATTCAATCAACTCATGCTCAAGTTCAACAATAATTTTCACAAAAGGATGCACAACTCTCATAATGCCACATACAAATCTCCACCACATTTCGTAACATTTGAGAGAGAATCATCATAATAAGTGCTCCTTAAAATACTTTATCATATCAAAGCAACATAAATTACCTCGATCGGGGCGCGTCTTGGGAATGGGTGATGCCATTTGTCATAACAACATCATATAACAAATTATTCAAAATTTTAAAGTCTGAAAGCGTGGACCGCTACGATACCACTAAATGTAACACCTAAATTTGTAATTTAGAAATGCTATATTTTCTTAAATAGCTAAAGCGGAAACATGTCAAGTGATTTCTTTTTTTTTTTTTTTTAAATATTTAAATAACATATATAAAATCTCTCAAATAAAATTTGCCGAATAATAAGTCCAACAAACTCAGTCCCTAAATTTTGCGACAAAACTAGCATGACCAACGACCCAAGCAAACTACATGAGATCTAATAACATGAGATAAGGTGGACTCCTTATAACTTAAATACAACAACGATAATAAAGAAAAAATTAAACAAAATAGCATAAGTCTTGGAATGAACTAAAAGCGACATAGCACATGAGGCACCCAGCATGCGCCACTCCATGATATGTGATAGTGTGTGTTATCGTATATATATATATATATATATATATATATATATATATATATATATGTGTGTGCAAGTGTGTAAGAGTGTGTGTGTGTGTGCGTGTAATATGTAGGAATAGCGTGTGTGTGTGTCATTTTTTGAAAGAAAAAAAAAAGAAAAATAAATCAATTATGAAAGATCAAAGCTAACCCGTTTCTACTATCATTTCTTATGTTTAGTAAGTAAAGAACATAAAGAAAAAAATTAGAAAGTTTCCTTCAATCTTTCTTTCTCAATTTCTCGTCTCGTTTTAGATCTTTCGTTAATTCGAACCGATATTAAGGTTAGTCTCAAATTACCTACATTCTATGGTTTAAAATTTAAATTTGGTGCATGTTTTGTATTTGTGTATTTATTTTGGAATGTATTAAAAATAGGGAGATGATGCGAAATGCTAGAAGTCGAGAACTAATGTTGTTCGTATACTCTATATATGCTAGGATTATGAATATGGTTAAAAGTTATTAATGTTAGGTTTTGCTCATTTTTTTAAAGCCGAACTATAGTCGATTTTTCGATTTTGTTGAATGAAGTGACTTCGTATTTACAATCTATGCTAGCTACTAGCATATAAATTAAATTAGAATTTTTAGTATGCATTATAATGAGAAAACCTATTTGGCTGAAAATCTAAAGCTCACGTTCGGATTATCCGATCTTTGTTTGTCGAATGTTATCACATATCTCATATTCTAGGATATATCTAGCATGACATATAAATTTATCATAATTTTACGGGTATGTTAGGTATTTTCCTAAAAATGTAATGTATCTAAAGTTGGCCGTTCGAGAAGATACTATAAATGTTATCTGAAATGTAAAGTGACATATGAGTTAGACAAGGTATAATAAATAAGCGACTAAAGTTTGGAAGAAATTGATCGGCGTTTGCTTAGTTAAGTGTGAGAAATCGAGAATAGTTTGTTATTAATATTTGAACACGTGTGTGCGTAGAGTTATGATTATCGCCGGAGTTATGATTTATGCTAGTTAAATATGGTTTCATACGAATAGTTGAAATAGACATGAGATACAAGAAATGAAAGCGAGGACTTAGAATTTTAATGTGGGTCGATGTTAATGAATAAACATCCCCGACCTAAGAATATAAATAAAGTTTAAGGTGATGAGAAACTATAATAAATGGATGAAAATAGTGGCTCCACTATGACGAAGTGGAACAAATTGAGATATTTTATATCTCTTATTCAATAATGATAATGAAAATCTAAGATATTAAAAGTTGTATAATGCGTTGATGATAATCGGCGTTATCCGAAACAGATAAGTACTAAACATTTCTTTTACGTAAAGGTAAAATGCGAAGGTATGAAGAAGAGAATGGAGAATGCGTTGTGTGACTAAAAGTATATATCGGTGGGCTTTCTTACGAAGCGATGAACTTAAATTTTTATCCATGATGCTTTCTTGAAATCAAGTGATATGAAGTATTTGATGATATTATTTGCCAAAATGTTTATGTTTATGTTTATGTGTGAATCTATCTATGTTGGTTACATGACTATGAATGATAATCGTCGGATCTATGCTAGCCGAAGGTGCCTAAATCACGGATGCGTGTACACTATGGTATTTGTGTCTTTGAAAGGTTTTCTCGATCCGATCGCGGCGTCAGGTGGGAGGTAGCCACCTTCCAGCGCATATATTCTGAATAGGGATCACGGCGACAAAAATGGTCCGCCGGGCGATCTTATGAAAATGAAAAATATTTAGTAAGCATAGGCATTTCAATAAAACCACATGTATTCTTGTATGGGCGATTCAATATATGTTATTCAAAGTATTTGGCATATATCTGCGAGTACCTAGTACTCGACCATACATCGTTTTGATGTGCGGAGTTGAGCGGTGTTGCGATGGTGATGTGTTGAGAGGAGTAATCTTTTGTGATGTATATCGTAACCTTGAGTGCATATCATCATATATGCATCTCACACGATTCAGCTGCAAACACTTGAATATCTTTGCCTTTGCTAGAATAAGTAAACAATTACTCTTTTATCGAGCATTCTCTTACAGCTCGAATATGTAATTATAACACCTCGATCGTTGAGATCCTATGTATATTCGGTATTATCTTTTTGTTTCACGAGATGAACACCCATCCACTTTCTTCCCGTTTAACATCTCGA